>CM077155.1:123423755-123812366 GCA_039583875.1 Platanthera guangdongensis | reverse complement strand
TTTGCACGCATCTTAAAGGCGGAATGAACTGCATAGCTTCACTTCCTCCTCAGGTCGATCTTACATAAATCACTCATCAGATAATTCCTACTCTCTTATTCACCCTCATGAGGCCATGACTCTTCACGGAACCATCTCCCCATCTTCACATAGAAGGTTGGAGAGGTTGAAGACGCCACTAACCTTAGAGCACAAGCCCTAGAACGACATCTTCCGAGAAAATCTTCATCTCACATGTCTAGACACTTTTGAGTCAACATCTCACATAGATATCTACAGATCTAGCACCAAGGGAGAGGGGAGGAAGCTCACCTCATTTCCGGCATTTCCACTATTTCTGGCCATGGATCTTTTGACTCTTCTTGGCGACATTTTCTCCCTCACGGCGACGGCAGATCTTCTCCTCTAGGACTTGCTCCAGCGTTTTCTCCCTCTCTACAGAAGTTCTCTCAGAAAATTGGCTGGAATGAGGAGTGAAAATGGCTAGGGTTTTCACAACCCTTATATGTGAAAAGTGACACGGTAGGGACACACCGTATCCTTACCCGTGTCCTACTCGAGTGAAGCATCGACGACGTTTTTAGTGTCGGTTCAACACTCAACACGGGTGGGGACACGCACGGGGCATGTCCCGACCCAAGTCCACATGACACGACCGTGTTCTTTGGCAGTATCCTTCTCTGGACATGCCTCGATGAACTCAACTCGACACACACATGGGTAGGTACATGCCTGTGTCTCTACTCATGTCCTTCTCGGGTACTCTTCATCGACCTCAACTCGACGCACACGGTAGGGATATGATCGTGTATCTACACCGTGTCCTCCTCGAGACACACCTTGTCGAGCTCTACTCGACAGACACGGGTACGGACATGCCGTGTCCCTACCGTTCCATCATGCACACGGGTAGTGACACGCCCGTGTCACTACACATGTCCTTCTTGGACATACTCGAGTTCTCGACTCGAGAACTGGCATCCCCCACACGGGTAGGGAACACCCATGTCTCTACCTGTGTCCTATTCTGTACTGATTTCTCCTCCCATTTACAAGTGCAGCCTAGTTGCCTGTACTCCCATGAACCCAAGTCAGCTCTCCTGACTAAAAAAACGCGTACGAGGGGCCTAGTGCGAATCGGGACGTTACAAGTCTTATAAACAAAATTAAAGATTTTGTCCCTGAAATCAGGTTAAAGCTGTTGGGTATTGTATCCACGATTACCTAGATTTGGGGAGCCCCCTGTCAAGCTAAGATGAATTCACAATGTATTTGATGAAACATTTTAAGTTGTACTTGCAGTTTCTCCACGCTAAGTGCACACCAATATCAGGGTGCAGTAGGTCAATATACACGGGTCTGCACGACGTAATCCCTCGTTGAGCAGATCAATGTGTTGGCCTTGTGTACTCTCTCTATTGGAGTGCACTTGCTTTCAAGTACAGGGTCGTTCATATGCAAGCAAAAACAAGGAGCATGGAGGATCAAGGAGCAGCTCCTAGGTGGAAGACGAAAAATCGTCCAAGGCAAATTCGACGAGAATCACCAAGTGATTCTCGCCGAATCGGCGAGAATCATTAGTGATTCTCGCCGACTCCTCTGGCCCACCTCTAAATGGTGCCAAGTAAGATTCGGCGAGAATCACTAGTGATTCTCGCCGAACCAGTGGCCAAGCAGCCCATGTACACAAAGTAAAATTCGTTGAGAATCAATAAGTGATTCGACGAGAATCACAAACGATTCTCGACGAATCGTCGAGAATCACTTGGTGATTCTCGCCGATTCGTCGAGAATCGCCTGCGATTCTCGCCGAATTTTCCTTGGCGTTTTCTCTGGAATTCCTGAACCAGATTCTGCCTTTGGACCAGTTTGAACCGGATTTCGGGGTTATACCTGTGGGTCCCACAACGGTCAAATTTGTTGTATCTACAGGGTATAAATACATGGGTATTTTGAACAGTAAATCCACGGATAAGAGAGAAAGAAAAACCGAGCCGCGACGTAACCCTAAATTCGCGAAATCGCTCCGCTCCGCCGCCGCCGCTCGCGTCAAGTGGTCGCCGCTGCTGATAGCTCTTCTTCCCGATCTCCGGTGACAGAAGCTTAGCAAAGCTTGAGTCTCACGCATCTATCCGGAGATCTCTTGTCTCTCGATTTGTTGACCGGGAAAAACTCCCCCGTCCGAATCGATCGAGACGACTGATCCTAGAGTGACCGTTGGTAGACCTAGCTTGCTTCGCTACGAAGTTTTAGATCTCCAAGTTCTGCAGCCGCTCTTCATCGTAGCCGCCGATCCCGAAGCTAGCCGCCGCTCGTGTGCCGCCGCCGGTTCCGGGGAGATCTTTCTAAAGAGAGACCGAGGTTGTAGACTCTTCATCGACTTCAAGAACACGTCGTCGAACGAAGAGGAACACCGTAGTCTCCGAAAGAAGTTTGTATCTCATATACATTCCATATTTACTTTTGTTGTAAAGGAACTTTTGTTCGTGTTGTAAGGGTTGGGTGCAACCCGTTTTGTGGGAGTGTTGACTCTCATGTGTGGAAGGGCTCCTTCCGTTAGTGAAGGGATTGGATTTCAATCCGTTGGAGAAGTGACCGAGTCGTCCCTTGTTGGGGAGATAGGTCGAAGGGGGAAAGTGGATGTACCCAAGTCGGGGAACCACTATAAATTTGCTGTGTATTCTGTGTGCTGTGCTTGTTGTTTTTATTGTGCAGGTACATCCGTAAAATTCCGCAAAAGAACCACACGTCACCTATTCCCCCCCCCCAATAGGTGCACATAACTGACACTAGGTGGACTTTCAAGTGGTATCAGAGCCAGGTTGCTATTCAAAAGGTTAACACCTTGAGTAGAATCCTGCCACCAGTGTCAGAAGCATGGATCTGGATTATGACGTATTGCCACTCAAACTCCCTGCATGCACAAAGGATTATTATCCATCTGGAGGATGAGAGTGTTATTTCACCTGGATGCCATCGATCCACGAGCATCCCTCATCCTGGAAGAGGGTCCGTTTATCCCATGAAGACCTCCGACTCTGGGATCCAAGTGCCCATGGCATTGCTGAGATGTCTGAGATGGAACTATCTCTATTTCACTTGGACGAGAGGATTCGACAAATTATCATGGATGTCTGGTCTGGAGCCTCTCGCTCTAGATTGGAAAAATGTACAACGGCCTAAATCTCTGTGGATGATGATCTCAGAGCTGATGGGGGGGTCAGAGAAAGCTGAAATATGCTGCCAATCAGAGGATGAGGCGTATGTGGGGGTCCTCACTTCTGAAGATGAATGCAAGGATCCTTCGGATTGCATCAGAGCTCCAGTATCCTTGTCAGAGACTGAAGAAGATAGTGAGGAAAGCAGCTCCGACGAGGACGAAACATTGGTCACTGATTCTAATGACAATAACTCAGATGAGAAGGTATCATCTTCATCCTGCCCCAATCTTCATCGATGTTTTGAAGACAGAAAACCTGCTCTCCTCCAGAAAATACTGATTCCCTGAAGAGAGCCCTTCAGGAAAGCAATCTACTTGCTGAGGAGCAAGCTCGAGAGATTGCTCGACTGAAGATCTTGTTGGTTCTCCAATTGGCGTCCAACAAGGTCAAGGACTCTAAGATCTCAGCTCTAGAGAATAGTCTAGATAATGAGAAACGTATAGTATCTAACTTTTCCAAAGTTGATGCTATAAAGAGAAAACAAGAAACCCGGTGGATCTCCCGGATTATCCAGGGATGGAGAAATGGGGAAACGGTGTTCCGACCTCCCACTCCAAGCGGGAAGGCAACTCATCATGCCTTCAGGTATGACCACAGGAATAATCGTGGTCACTGCAAGGGTGATTTGTCCCCATGTGGAAACGTCCATAGTGCAAGAGGCGTCATGGCCACCCATGAGGAAATACCTAAGGCTCATTCTGAGCCCTTTGTATTCATGGCCACTGCCACAACAAAGTGTGGATCTGCATGTCCTAGTTCACAGAAGAATTCTCTCCATTCGAGGACACGGGATAGGGAGAATAGAAGTCATGATGTCAGGCGTCATGGAGCCTCAGCAAGGAAGATGCCTGAAAGAATGGCACCACCTTCTCGGCCTCATAACGCTCACATCATGAATTCGTTCCACCCTTCATCATGCCTCGATGGAAGAGGAATTTGTGCAACAAGAATATGCCCTATCCCTTTGAGACCTAGGACCGTGACTACATCAGTCACTAGATCAGGTCGAAAACGGCGATACAACATTCACTCTTGTTGGTGCTGCGGCAAAGTGGGACACTTTGCCATTGACTGTTGGCACAACCTCTCTGTGCCCACAACAAGGGCTTATCCACATTATAGGGACAGAGGCAGTCTTCCAGACAGGTTTTCTCAAGGAAGGCAGTTGCGTGCTTATGCTAATAGAAACCTAGGACCCAATATGATTTGGGTTCCTAAGGTAAAGTAATTCTGTCTTGCAGGGTAGTCTAGATCCCCGTAAAGACGATGGGATCTGGACAGTAGGTGGCTCAAGGCTAACGTGGAACAAGCATCTGCAATATCAGATGTGCTACCTGTTTGAGCATACTCACATTGGGCTTCTGATGTGTTCTACCTGTGGGACTAAGCCAATGACTCTCCAAAATCTCAGGTAATTTTGATCAGTTCAAGGACTTGTGTCATGATGGATCCTCATTCAAAATATATATACTTATATATATCATCATATACAGATCCTTCTTTGTATATTAGTGTATGTATGCACGTCTAAGGATTGGTTAACTTGATGCATGCAAACCTTTACACCTCAATAAAGGGTTAGCGAAGACATGTCGTTGTAAATCTCGACAACATACAATTGACATTAAGAAGACTTTGCAAAAACCTCAGTAAAATTCAAATAGATTGACTTTAGAATATACTTGTATTTATCATTCTTTTTATTGACTTGACATCGGAAAATTTCTAAAATATTGCAAGCTTCTCAAATGTGAAAATCCCTAGTCAAGAGACCCCTCAATTTCGAATCAGATAAATAGTATCAGAAGCCGAATTAATCAAATCTCCTGAATCCCGCCGAATTTGAAAAAGCCGAATCAGTCAAATACCGCAAGACCCTTCGCATTCTTGACAAATTTCGCCGAATTGTTTAAATCCCGCAAAACCTTTCACCTTCCTCACAACTCCCGCGTCACGCTGCAGCAAGTACCCCGACACCCTGGTGACCACAGTGGGAGCTTCGCCGATTCTTCCCGCAAGAACTCTCCCGACAACCCGCAGGAGTTCTTCCGCCGATTCGCAGCAGCTCGTGAGGTCTCCTCCTAAGCTCCCGCTAGGGTCTCGCAAAGTTCTCTTCGAAAGGATCCCGACGACTCTCGCCGAAACCCGCAGCCCTCCGACGCTCTCGTCGAAGTGAGCGATTCGCTACTGTGTTTCCCACAGGATACTCTTCCCACAGGATCTTCTTCCTGTGAGACTATAGATAGGCCGAATCCCACAGGATACTCTTCCTTCCACCGAAGATCTTCCCGAAGCTCATCAACTCTCTTCCGTGTAAGCCCTTAGGTAACCTTCTCCTCTCCCGCACTTGGACGCGCTCACTAGTGATGCTTTCTTTTGAATGTTCACTAATGCTTAGAGTAGGGCTTCTCTCTAGATCTTCAATGGCTCCAAGGACTACTGCAGGCTTGATTTCTGGCTGCGAGCTGGTTCGCACTGGATTCTCTCATGCCTCAGACGAGTTCCGGAATATCATTCTCATGCTGGAAGAGGCCGGGCTAACCTTCATATTGGAGCACCCTTGCAAAGTCCTGGATAAAGAGGTGCTGGAGTTCTTCTCTACCGCAAGACTCCGAGATAGAGACTCCATCATCAAGAGCAAGGTGGCTGGGACAACAGTAAAGATGTCTGCCAGTAAGCTAACTCGCTACCTGCAGCTCTCAAGTTCGGAGCAGGAAGATTATCTGGAGGACGAGGACAAAGCCAGAACCCTCTTATTTTGCGGTCTTCCAAGAGGCACTCGATCAGTAAAGGAAAAGAGATGAATGAAGAAGGGAAGCTCCTATCTGACGTCATAGGAAAAGTACTCATCTGCAAGCCAGGCTCCCATGATCATATCTCCGGAGATATGTTCAAAATTCTCATAGCTGTGGTCTGCCGAAAGAGGTTCAACTGGGGGGAGTTGTTGTTCCAAAAGATCAAGGACACTCTGGGCACTCCAAGCTTCGGCCGCATCATTAGTCTATATCTCAACCAGCTCAACGGAGACAAATTCGACATGAGCAAAGGAGTTCCTCTCCATTACTTAAAAAAGATGGATGCTACTGTGTTTGATCGATGGGAGCGGCGCATCGGGCAGCCTGCTGTGGAAGAGCAAGAGAAAGTATCTCCAGCAGCCTCCCCGGTGAAATTCCTGATACTGTGACTGCAGGAATCGAGGGGGAGACTCTACCCACTCATGTGGATATAATATCTGAAATCGCCCAGGTGGCCAAGGATGCGGTGGCCGAAATTCATGAAGTAAGTGAACCTGCGTTAGAGGATGAGGAGGTCTTGAACAGAAACACTCAAAGAACTGAAGTTGAAGCACTGGACACTGCTGATCAAGAAGTGGAAGAAGCTGCTGAAATGGATGAATTTTTGGATGAGGACGGAGAGGTCGATGAGAATGAGGACCATGAAGTGTTGGAGACTCCGGATCCCGTTGAACCTCCATCTGATAAGTCTGCACCAGTGGAGGGGGAGTTTGATAAACCTCAAGAGGCCGCCAACATTCCTCCGATAGAGACTGTGATGGTATCCAGCTCCACCGATGCGTCTGCTGACGAGCAAGAGTAAGGCGAAGAAGTGCCTCCAGCTATTCCATTACGCGATGACCTAGCCATTCACACTGTACATATAATTCAGGGCATCGTGAATGAGCTTAAAACCTCTTTTGATAAAGCTCAGAAAACAATGCTGCAAGAGATTAAGACTTCTGAAGATCTCATGCTGAAGAATATGGTGGCAATCAACCATAAGCTGGACGTGATGGAGAAGAAATTCGAAGAAAAGTATAACGCGGCCGGCGAAGCTGTCACACTGTTAATGGCCGGCTTGAAAAAGAATACTGATACTCTGGCTGTTGTCAATCAGAACGCACACGTTGTAGCCAACAATATTCAGAAATTTGATGGTAACATGGTCACTTTAAATGCAAATCAGCAGGCCCTAATCACTGAATTCGGCAAGACAACTAAGCATATTGATGACTCCTTGCACTCATATGCCAATTGCATAGCTGACGAAGCCAAAAAGGGGGAGAAGGAGTATATCGCTAAGCTGGCCGAGCTCCAAGAAAGCATGGATGCAAACTTCGCACAATCAAGCAAATACGTCTATGAGAGTTGCTGGTGGATGCTTCAACAGGCACTGGGCACGTTAGGCGTCGTCCTACCTGACCAACCTGCCGGTATTCAGGTTCCTGAGACTTCTAAGGCTGCTGAGGAAGTAAATATTGCTGAGGATATAAGTACAAGTGCTGCAGAAATTTTCACTGATGAAGCTGATGCTAGGGCCATCTCCAAATCTAAGCTGAGGAGTATGTTTGACCAGGAGGCTTTAGCAAAAGCCAGGGGAAAGAGAAAAGCTCAGGAAGGGACCTCCAAGGAGACTCCAGCTGAGAAGCGAATCAGAATGAGTGAGGAGGATGTACGAAACGAAAGGTGGAGTCCAGTTTCAAGGAACATCATCTTAGACACCTTCCGGCTGTACGAAAGAGGAGAGATCAATCGAAATGAAGCATATAACCAGTATGAATGGGAAACGCACAAAGCATTTGAAGCGAAACGCAACATCTTTTTCAAAAACAACAAGGATCCGGACAAAGTTGCTCCTCCTAGGTACTACCCGAAGCCCAAGGAATACATGGAAAGGCAAAGCAAAAAGTACTTGGCTCAAACTCTGAAGGGTGACGTAGCTAAGGACAAATAGTCATTATTTTATAGCTGGTCACTGTGTCTTAAGAACGTTTAATGATTATTACTGTCATATGAACAATTCTGAATTATATGTGAATATATTTCTCTTGGTATATATATATATTCTTGAATGTGTGAATGACCCAAGTCCTGTTCTGATTGCATATATTCCCTTGTGTTGCATATTTAATTTTTTAAATGCTATAATTATTATTTGATAGGTGTTATTCATCTTAGCTAGTAGGGTTTTGGCTTCGTCAAATAGGGGGAGATTGTTGGGTATTGTATCCATGATTACCTAGATTTGAGGAAGCCCCCTGTCAAGCTAAGATGAATTCACAATGTATTTGATGAAACATTTTAAGTTGTACTTGCAGTTTCTCCACGCTAAGTGCACACCAATGTCAGGGTGCAGTAGGTCAATATACACGGGTCTGCACGACGTAATCCCTCGTTGAGCAGATCAGTGTGTTGGCCTATGTGTACTCTCTCTATTGGAGTGCACTTGCTTTCAAGTACAGGGCCGTTCATATGCAAGCAAAAACAAGGAGCATGGAGGATCAAGGAGCAGCTCCTAGGTGGAAGACGAAAAATCGTCCAAGGCAAATTCGACGAGAATCACCAAGTGATTCTCGCCGAATCGGCGAGAATCACTAGTGATTCTCGCCGAATCGACGAGAATCATTAGTGATTCTCGCCGACTCCTCTGGCCACCTCTAAATGGTGCCAAGTAAGATTCGGCGAGAATCACTATGATTCTCGCCGAACCAGTGGCCAAGCAGCCCATGTACACAAAGTAAAATTCGTTGAGAATCAATAAGTGATTCGACGAGAATCACAAACGATTCTCGACGAATCGTCGAGAATCACTTGGTGATTCTCGCCGATTCGTCGAGAATCGCCTGCGATTCTCGCCGAATTTTCCTTGGCGTTTTCTCTGGAATTTCCTGAACCAGATTCTGCCTTTGGACCAGTTTGAACCGGATTTCGGGGTTATACCTGTGGGTCCCACAACGGTCAAATTTGTTGTATCTATAGGGTATAAAAACATGGGTATTTTGAACAGTAAATCCACGGATAAGAGAGAAAGAAAAACCGAGCCGCGACGTAACCCTAAATTTGCGAAATCGCTCCGCTCCGCCGCCGCCGCTCGCGTCAAGTGGTCGCCGCTGCTGATAGCTCTTCTTCCCGATCTCCGGTGACAGAAGCTTAGCAAAGCTTGAGTCTCACGCGTCTATCCGGAGATCTCTTGTCTCTCGATTTGTTGACCGGGAAAAACTCCCCCGTCCGAATCGATCGAGACGACTGATCCTAGAGTGACCGTTGGTAGACCTAGCTTGCTTCGCTACGAAGTTTAGATCTCCAAGTTCTGCAGCCGCTCTTCATCGTAGCCGCCGATCCCGAAGCTAGCCGCCGCTCGTGTGCCGCCGCCGGTTCCGGGGAGATCTTCTCCAAGAGAGACCGAGGTTGTAGACTCTTCATCAACTTCAAGAACACGTCGTCGAACGAAGAGGAACACCGTAGTCTCCGAAAGAAGTTTGTATCTCATATACATTCCATATTTAATTTTGTTGTAAAGGAACTTTTGTTCCGTGTTGTAAGGGTTGGGTGCAACCCGTTTTGTGCGAGTGTTGACTCTCACGTGTGGAAGGGCTCCTTCCGTTAGTGAAGGGATTGGATTTCAATCCCATTGGAGAAGTGACCGAGTCGTCCCTTGTTGGGGAGATAGGTCGAAGGGGAAAGTGGATGTACCCAAGTCGGGGAACCACTATAAATTTGCTGTGTATTCTGTGTGCTGTGCTTGTTGTTTTTATTGTGCAGGTACATCCGTAAATTCCGCAAAAGAACCACACGTCACCTATTCCCCCCCCCCATAGGTGCACATAACTGACACTAGGTGGACTTTCAAAAGCTATGGGGAGAAAAGCATACAAAAATAAAATATGATTTTAAACAAAATTGCCTTGAGGAAATAATTCTGGGTAGCATTTTTGCATCAAGTCCACCGGCTCCCATGTATACTCCTCCTTCCCATGATTAGACCATAACACCTTTACCAAAGGAACACTTTCGCGGTGCAATATTCTTGTCTCGTTGTCTACGATCCGCACTGGCTCCAGTCACACAGGCCTATCAGTCGCCACTGCACCATCAGTAGTGGGGATATATTGATTGGGCCGCAACAGCGCCTTTCGAAGCGACGACACGTGGAACATATCGTGGAGATTCTATAGCTCTGGCGGTAACTCCAACTGATAGGCCAATGGGCCAATTCTTTCCATTATATTGTAAGGCTAAACGTACCTTGGGCTGAGCTTTTTCACACCAGGCACCCGTGACACTCCATGCATCGGCCGAATCTTCAGAAACACCTTATCACCCACTTGAAAGTCCACCATCTTGTGCTTCGCATTATAATACTTCGCCTGTCGACTTTGAGCCTCCAACATGCGATCCCATATTAGTCTAACCACCACATCAGTATCATCAATATACTCAATTCCCAAAGCCTTCGGGTCTTCATCTTGCACCCAAGACAAGTGGGTTCTGCACCTTCTTCCGTAAAGGGCTTCATGGGGAGCCATGTCGATGCTAGCTTGATGACTGTTGTTGTAGGAGAATTCTACCAGTGGTAGGAGCCTTTCCCACGGCTCTCATCTATCCAACACACATAATATTAATAAATCTTCTAGTGTTCTGATGGTCCTCTCAGATTGCCCATCCGTCTGAGGATGAAATGCGGTGCTAAAGGTAAGACGCGAACCCAAATATGCCTGTACCGCCTTCCACACCTTTGAGGTGAAACGACCATTCCGGTCAGAAACAATTGTCTTAGGCATGCTATGATACCGTACGAACTGCTCCACAAAGAGGCGTACCAAGACATCCACGTGAGCCTCTTTCTTCATAGGGATGAACCGGGCTACTTTCGTTAGTCGATCCACGATCACCCACACCGAATGATTCCCTGAGTGTGAGTGAGGTAACCCATAGACAAATTCCATGGAGATATCCTCGAACTTCCACTCGGGGATGGGCAATGACTGTAGCAAACCACCGGGACTCTTGGATTCCGCCTTCACCCTTTGACAAGCTTCGCAATGTGTAACAAAATATTTGACATCTTTCTTCATTCTCAGCCAACACATGGTCTTCCGTAAGCCGGCGTACATCTTGGCAATACACGGGTGCACGGAATATTGAGAGAAATGTGCCACTCTCAAGATATCCTCGAATATTTTAACGCCCATGGGAATGTAGTGCCGGTCGCGGAAATAAACGAGGCCGTCTTTTAGTGTATACTCGCCAGTGGTCCCATCTTCGATTGACTTAATGGCCGGGGCCAGAGCCGCATCCCTTCCTTGCTCCGCCAGGATTCGGTCCCGGATATCACAAACTATGCTCATGGTCGCCAAGTACTCCGTATACTATGTCGAAGGAGCCTTATATACCAATGTGATATCCATCTATTCAATCATCCGAGCCGACTCCATACTCATCAACCGAGACTCCGGGCTCGAGTCTGGTACCTTTCTGCTCAATGCATCGCCCACCGAGTTCGCCTTTCTGGGATGATAGTTCAAGGTGAACTCATAATCGCACAGAAACTCTAACCATCAACGTTGTCTCAAGTTCAAGTCCTTCTGTGTGTGAATGTACTTTAAGTTTTTATGGTCAGAAAAGATCTCGCAGTGGACGCCGTATAGATAGTGCCTCCAAACATTCAAGGCGAACACCACTGCTCCCAATTCCAAATCATGAACCTGGTAACTGATTTCATGCTTCTTCAGCTGTCTTGAAGCATAAGCAATCACGTGTCCGTGTTGCATCAACACCGCTCCCATCCCTTGATATGACGGGTTGGTGTAAACTTGAAATCCTTCCTTCCCAGACGGAAGTGCTAGGATTGGGGCGGAGGTAAGTGTATCCATCAGCTCTTGGAACGCCGCTTCACATTGGGGTGTCCCCTCAAATGGCACACCTTTCTTTGTCAAGGAAGTAAGAGGGAGGGAAATCTTTGAGAATCCTTTTACGAACTTGCGGTAATACCCGGCAAGTCCAAGGAAGCTCTGCACACTGGCTGCTGAATTCATGGGCGACCACTCCTTCATGGCACACACCTTCGCCGGATCCACCGCTAGTTCTGCTCCACTGATCACATGCCCCAAGAAAGCAACCTCTTTAAGCCAGAATTCGCACTTGCTGAACTTGGCGAACAAGGCGTGCTCTTTTAATTTCTTCAATACCAAGGTCAAGTTCTCAATATGCTCCTCCTCCGTCTTTGAGTAGACCAGGATGCCGTCAATGAAAACAACGATGAATATATCCTAATAAGGTTCAAACACCTTGTTCATCAGGCTCATGAAGGCCGAAGGGGCATTTGTGAGCCCAAACGACATTACAGTGAACTCGTACAGTCCATATCTTGAGCTAAAGGCCGTTTTCTGGATGTCCCCTTATTGTATCCTCAACTGATAATATCCCGAGTGCAAGTCCAACTTAGAAAACCAATGCGCTCCTACTAGTTGAACAAACAGCTCGTTGATCCGGGGTAGCGGATAAGTGTTCCGCACCGTCAGTCGATTGAGCTCCCGGTAGCCTATGCACAAATGCAGGGTTCCATCTTTCTTCTTGACAAACAATACAGGCGCTCCCCAGGATGATGAGCTGGGGCGAACGAACCCTGACTCCACCAGTTCTTGCAGTTGAACTCTAAACTCCGCGAGTTCCTTCGGGGCCATCCAGTAAGGGGCCCTAGATACAGGCTTGGCGCCCGGTATTAGATTAATTTCAAAATCAACTTCTCTGGGCGGGGGTAATCCTGCCAGTTTCTCAGGAAATACCTCGGTGAAATCCCGCACTACCCGTACATCTTTCATATCCAACACCATCTCCTTCAACTCGAAACAAATCATGAAGACTTCATCCCCCTTCATATGGGCTTTTACAGCCTGAACTGAAGATAACAACATACGAGGTATGAAGCTAATACCTTGGAGGATGACGTCGGTGTCTTCATGTCTCAAATAGATTCGCTTCTACGCGCAGTCAATCCTTGCGAAGTGCCAGTACAACCACGCCATGCCCAAAATGATGTCAAATTCCGGCATTCTCAAGACCGTGGCAGGCGTATCAAAGGCCTTCCCCCAATGAATATCTCCAGCTCACACTTAGTGGTTGCGGTCATCTTAGATCCGTCTGGGAAGTGTACTCATTTAGCCATACCAGTAAAGTATTGTACACCTTCCATGTCTTTAATGAAGTCCTCAGACACAAAAGAGTGTGAGGCACCAGTACCGAACAACGTATAGGCCATCTTCCCGCCGACTACCACGGTGCCTAAGTACCAATAACCAAAACTCAACGCTAGGTCTCCAGTATATCGTAAGCAAGTTAAGTTAAATAATGAAAATGTGAAAGCTAGCTGCAACATACCTGCAATCACATCCTAGGGATTCCGTTCTTGCGCCTTGTCCAGCGCGTACACTTGATCCCGGGCAGGACCGGGGTTTCCTCCCCGTGGTACTTGTCCTCGACCCCGCATGTGACCCCATCCTCGAGGAGCTGCCGGAGGGAGAGCAGGAGGGACATTAATAAACAACTGAGGGCTAAAATGTCGAATGTGGCCCGGATGGTTGCATTAAAAACACAACATCCCACGACGCCCCTCAGGTTGCTGAAATTGTTGAGGCTGTGGCGGTGGAGGTGACACGGGTGGCTGCGGAACCGGATGCTCCACTCTAAAATCTTGGTAGAAACGTGCTCCACCTCTTTGATGTCCTCTTCCTCTTCTAAATTCCTGTCTCCTTCTATTGCTTGGACCGGCTTCCATCACGCCCTGCGCATGCCTCTTACCACTTCCCAAGTGGTCCGCCTCCAATCTCTTCACCATGTCGATAATCACCGCCAAGCTAGCGTCCGCTATAAAAAAAGGTCCTGCCTTAGGGGATCTCGTAGCCATTTGTAGAAATGCTTGGCGTATCCTCTATCATCCAAATCATATGAATCTGCGAACCTCGCGAGGTGCTGGAATACTCGCTGGTATTTCGTAACCGTCTTTGATCCTTGCTTCAGCAGAAGAAACCTCTCTTCAAGTTCATCTCGAGCAGATGAGGGAATGAAGTGCTCCAAGAAAACACCCGAGAACTCGCTCTAACTTAACTCTGTATAGACTCGCCCTTGGAAGGTGGATCCCATGAGGGACTTCCACCACCTCTTAGCATGTAGTTCTAATACGGACACCACCAACGTTACAGTCATGTTGGTTGGGCAACAGATCCCCGCCAATAGCTCCTGCATCGTGTCGAGCCATTCTTCAGTATATGCAGCCTACTCTGTCCCAAGGTAGGCAGGAGGGGTGAGAGCCTGGAAGGTGCTCAGCCAGTTTGAGCCCGAAGCCTATTGTTTCACTGGAGGATGCTGCGCCCTAAAGGCATCCAGGATGGCGGTGAGCGTCTGCCCCAACTAGGATTGTTGGAACTGAGTGGGTATGGAAGGGGCAGGAGTGCCCCCATCGTCTCAACGTGCACTGGAATCTACACGTAGAATACAAACTTATGGTCAGGTTGGCTAATCTAAAGGTCAAAGTTGGACATACTTAGTGTGAATTACATATGGGCACACCACTGCTTCAGCTAAGTCAGTTTGTCCGCAAACTGACAAATCGAACGAGGGTGGTACCATTGTTGAATGACTTCTTTAGTTGAGGATCAAACAGGGGTGGCTCTGATACCATTTGTAAAACCCCCCTCCCGGATCCCGAAACAAGACACAAGGGGGGTCTTATGCCCAGAACAGCCGCCTTGCGAAAGCATTAACACACGGGCTAACCCGTACCATAAGACGCCTATTCTGCCGGCTACAACCAATATCAATAATTATGTCAACCCAACCAAAATATAATATCAAGAAGTAAAATCCACACAAGCATAATAGTCCAAATACATCAAATAAAGAAGCTAAAACATGCTTCTACAATATCAGAGTACAATAAATAAACGCCCAACGGGGCTACATTAGAGTCGCTCAACACTCACAT
This sequence comes from Platanthera guangdongensis, assembly GCA_039583875.1. Lineage (NCBI taxonomy): Eukaryota > Viridiplantae > Streptophyta > Magnoliopsida > Asparagales > Orchidaceae > Platanthera > Platanthera guangdongensis. Next base: position 123,797,388 of record CM077155.1, on the reverse strand, counting down.
CAGTAACCGACGGTAGCGACGACACCGTCACTTCAGGCCCTATTATGCTGGCCTGGCTGTCCTGCTGCATAGTCTGCAGCTGCTCTACCTGCGGGGTGACCTCCTAAAAAGGAATACGTAGCAACTGTTAGTCGAAAAGACTAAGTGTCTTCACATCCGCTCCCCCGGCGACTCCTCAACATCGGGAGGAGAAAGGAACAAGGGTACAATACATAACAAGGTAACATGTACAAGCAGGTGGTAATAGTATAATAAGATTAACAACATTTTAATCTAGCAGTTCTACAAGATATATACCAATCATCAAGTACAAGTAACTACAATAGGAAAGTAACTTAACTTTTAAGTATGCCCATACAAGCTTATAAGTTAAGGATCGGTTTATATAAAGTAACTCATCGTATAGGAGTGCCCATGCAAACTTATACGATGAGGGACTTGTTGTGCAATGTAATGAGATGGTATGTATGCTATGAAATGACTCACCCATGATCACACACATGCAATCGCTATGTCGACACAGACAAGTAGTTCCCACTTTTTGAGCAGGTAACTAACCTCTCAGGCATCAACTGCCGTGGCCAGGCGATGACAGTAGAGCGTGCATCTCTACTACTAGGCGGGTATCCACACTACTTCACCTAGGCCTCTGTATGCCTCAAAGCTAAGAACACAATAGTGGAGCCCATGCGTACTATGGCCCAGCGGGAGTCTCGGGTAGTTGTGCACCGAGAACCAAGCCCCAAAATGGCCTTGTATGACCCGGAAGGGGCCTCAGAAGTAAGCACGAGGACCCAGACCAACCGTTCACTTGGCACGGAAGGAGCCCCAGGACGTGAACACCGAGGACCAAGCCCAACCGCCCAAATTCTAACTATCAACTCCCGTCAGTGTGACGATCGGTGAGCCCGTAGACCTGTCACACTATCCTTAACCCAGGATTACGACACCCCGTGTCGACTCACACCGCATGCAATTCCACATCACCGTGGCATGGAAGGAACCTTGGAGAAAGCACGAGGACGAAGCCCAACCATCCACTTTGACTCATCTCATTGCTATCCCAACTAGTGGCGGTCAACACCGCACTTACATCCTTTCATAATGCTATGCGTAGGGAGACAACACTCTAAGCATTGTGCACTAAATTCATTCCGTTAAACAATTATACACATGGCCATAGGTTGTCATCCTACCTTTCATGCAAAATGATTCAACACGTTATTATCATGATGCGCATTTATAATAGTCTACCAATTTCTATCAAATAATTTCATTTAAGTATGCTTCGCTTCACAAATCAATTATGTGGAATCCAATTAATAAACTTCATCATTCATTGGACTAAGATGGTTAACATAAAAGAGTTCACCAAACCTCGAGTTAATTTGCAACATTATCCCTATCGAGTCCAAATCCAATATTATTCCAAACCCAGAATTTAAGTACAGGATAAACCTGGGCAACAATTTCGACTGGAGATTCCTGAAGCTACAAGAATCCGGTGAACATGTGTAACCCCTAGATGGAAAGGTCTTTCCATGGGCTACAACGTTTATGTTCAGACCACAGCCCAGATTCAAAAGTATCATACTTGAAATCAGCCTTGAAGTCCGCTACGTACAAAACACAATTTTTGCATGCAGGATTTATCGGATGTCATTTTCATTCAGACTTTCCTGTGGCTACAGACTTTGCCCGAAGTCGTGCAACCACTCGTGGGAAAGGTATTTTCAAGTACTTCAACTTTCGTGTTTAGTCGAAATCCCAGATCTGGCCATATCACATCAGAAAATGGCCAAGAAGATCGCTGCACACAGAACACAGATTCTGCACGCATCTTAAAGGCGGAATGAACGACATCAGTTCATCTTCCTCCTCAAGTCGATCTTCCAAAATCACATCAGAAATCCCTACTCCCTTATTCACCCTCATGAGGTCATGACTCTTCACGAAACCATCCTCCATCTTCATATAGAAGGTTGGAGAGGTTGAATACACCACTAACCTTAGAGCACAAGCCCTAGAACGGCCTCTTCCTAGAGAAATCATCATCTCGCAAGTCTAGACTCTTTTGAGTCGACATCTCACCTAGATATCTACAGATCTAGTACTAAGGGAGAGGGGAGGAATCTCACCTCATTTTCGGCATTTCCACTATTTCCGGCAATGGATCTTGTGACTCTTCTCGGCTGCATTTTCTCCTTCACGGCGGCGGCGGATCTTCTCCTCTAGGAATTGCTCCAGCAGTTTCTCCCTCTCAACAGAAGTTCTCTCAGAAAAATGGCAGGAATGAGGAGTGAAAATGCCTAGGGTTTTCACAACCCTTATATGTGAAAAGTGACATGGGTAGGGACACGCCTGTGTCCTTACCCGTTTCCTGCTCGGACGAAGTGTCGACAATGGTTTTAGTGTCGGTTCAATACCCGACACGGGTAGGGACACGCCCGTGTCCTGACCCGTGTCCACATGACACGACTGTGTTCTCTGGTTGTTTCCTTCTCTGGACACGCCTCGACGAACTCAACTCGACACACACATGGGTAGGGACACGCCCGTGTCTCTACCCGTGTACTTCTCGGGTACTCTTCGTCGATCTCAACTCGACGCACACGGGTAGGGACATGCCCGTGTCTCTACCTGTGTCCTCCTTTGGACACACCTCGTCGAGCTGTACTCAACACACACGGGTAGGTACACGCTGTGTCCCTACCGTGCCATCATGCACACGGGTAGTGACACGCCCGTGTCACTACCCGTGTCCTTCTCTAGACATACTCGAGTCCTTAATTCGAGAACTGGAATCCCCCACACGGGTAGGGACACGCCCGTGTCGCTACCCGTGTCCTATTCTATACCAATTTCTCCTCCCATTTACAAGTGCAATCCAGCTTCCTGCACTCCCCTGAACCAAGTCAGCTCTCCTGACTAAAAAACGCGTACGAGGGGCCTAGTGCAAATCAGGACATTACAGCTTGCTCATCCACCACAGCTTCAGCGCGCTCTTGCCTTACACCAGGCCGTACTGGCAACCCTGCAGGCCTTGCCTTCCCAGTAGGCTGTGCTTGTAACACTACGACCACTGTCTCAGTCACCACACGTATGGTCTCCGCCGAGGGAGGTGTAGGCTCTTCCACTGGTGTCGAACTCTCGTCGGACCGTTGGGGCTCAGACTGCCCAGCACCACTCCTCGCCACCTATCAATGTACAAAACACCATTTATCATCCATTTCATAACAGTAATTATACATTGAATACATAGTGATGCTTCTCACGTGCATGTATAATATTCATAGTGAACATTCTTGAGTTCAGTTATGTTCACCCTCCCATAAATCTCAAACTTGGCTCTGATACCACTTTGTAACGCCTCCATTAGTCACACGGAATATAACGGTGGGTCCGGCCGGGGCCCCACGTCATATTTCACAGACAAACGGAGGATTCACGTGTGGAAATCAAAATCTCGATCTACTCGTAGCCTAACTCAAAGCATTCTAGCGCAGTATTTTAAGTTGAATGAACTCAGCACAACGAATGTCCACTAATATAAACTCCATATTTATATATAGAATAGGAATGTTTACAACACACACACACACACACACACTCTCACGGCCTTATGGCCTTACATATTGCTCTTTACAAATTTATACAATTTCATACATCGGCACGCATGCCGACCATACATGAAATCCAATCATCTGACGCATAGCCTTCAAGGGCCTTCGCAACATGCCTTTATTCCGCTCAATTCAAAGTAATCCACCAGCACCTGCAAATTATCATCCACCCCAAGAGCGGTAAACAAAGCAACGATCAGCATTAGCTGACCAATTATAACGACCCTACCCCTTACCCGGGGCAGTGGTTCCCTCCCTGTATGCATTGCCATCATAATATCTATCAATCTATCAAGCTAGCAAACACAACCATGTCACAAACGTCGGTCTCTACCCGATGCTCCGTGCACTCAAGGCACCTTATCAGTGTACCAGATATACCCGTCATCCACCGCCGATCCAGAGGATTTTAACTTGTTGGTTGCCCAGTCCTAGTCCACCAATCCCGCAGGTTGGCGACATTCCGTCCATCACACTTAGAGGTACTAACCTCACAATAAACATGAGCAGATCGACCCACCCTAGAGGTGTAGCAAGTCGGGTTTATCTGTTCTCCCCAGGCATTACCACCAATCGACTTCCCATCCTAATATAGATCGACCCACCCTAGTGGAGTATCAAGCCGGATTTAACTCAGCTCCCCAGGCATTGCCACCAATCGTCCTCTCAACTAATACAGATCAACCCACCCTAGTGGTGTAGCAAGCCGGGTTTATCTCGCGCTCCCCAGGCATTGCTACCAATTGAACTCTCACAACAACCGGGAGATTTCGGAAAGCATCCAAGATCAACATCCATAAATCCATACATCCATACAACAGAGGCTACACACATATATCTTATACAACATCAAATACACAGAGTCTTCTCCGGTTTACCCATAAACCATCACCAATCCAGACTACCCGTCCAGATGGGCTTAATACAGCTTGCCTATGCCGTAATCCATACTTCCGGCTCTAGATGCAGACTCAACTAAGGAATCACTTACGATGTCCACCTCTTGGTGGAGGATCCCATGCATATGCATAAAGAAAGGACTTTGATGTCCAAGAAGGAGATCGTTACCCTTGAAGATCGCTTTGGAGCCATGAATTAGCCGGATGGAAATTACCGCCTCAGCTTTGCCTTCACGAGTCCAAACTCGGATCTTGATTCCGCACTCCGTAGCTCCTCCAGCAGCTGGTTTCCTCTTCCCTTCCCTCCTTCCCTTGCTCTCTCTCTTTGAGAATGAGAAGAAGAAGAATGGCTTGAATAAGCTTCTCCCGCCCCATTCTCGTCCTTTTATCCACAGGGAAGGGGCCTGGACCTTTGGATCCAGGATAAGGAAAATGAACGACCTTGATTTGCCCAGAAAAAGTCTAAACACGGCCTGACACGCCCTGTGACATGCCGTGTCACCGGCCGTGTCCCTTAAGCGGCACATAACTGACTCAAATCCAACCAGCACACGGCCGTGTGACACGCCCGTGTCACACCCTACATACCCGTGTCATGGTCGACACGCCCATATCTAGCAACCGTGTACTTCACATAGCATAATATAAACTCACCCGAGCAGGACACGGCCATGGGACACGACCGTGTCCCAGGCCGTGTACCCCATAACACACTCATGTCCTCAAGCACATGCAATCCTGGCTGAATCCCATAAAGGAAATTCCATGTGACACGCCTGGGTCACAGGCCGTGTACTTCCCTTGCTTTCCGCTCGATGATTGTCGAGCGCTGTTCGTCGACCGGAGCACGACACGCCCTAGGACACGCCTGTGTCCCAGGCTGTGTCACCCAATCCTGAACCCAACTTGGCTTTGGGGTGTTACAATCCAATTGTGGATCTGAGCTATAGGGCTTAATTGCCCAAGGTAGGTGACTGTTGAGTCACCGAGCTATAGGTGACAAGTGTGTCACTGAGTTGTAGGACTTGGAGGAGGTTGAGCTGTAGATGCCTGAAAGGGCACTAAGGTAGGTACCTGGAAGGGTACTGAGTTCTAGGAGTACTGCATCACTTTGAGAGTTGGGCCTTGTGCATGAAGTTGTAGGGCAGAAAAGCCCGAGCTATAGGCCTTAGAGATAAGGCTGAGTTAGGTGGCTTGAGGATCACTAAGTGTAGGAGCAATACAGAGCTATGAGGTAGGTGCCTTTGTGGATCTGAGGTAGGGAGTCCCCCAGCTTGAGTGTAGGTCTTAACAGCCTGATCTAGGTGGTCTGACCACTGAGTTTAGCTTTTAGTCTGAGAACTATCTTGTTAGACTAGGATCCCAATTCTCTTGGGAAAAGTTTTGGAGAATTTATCCAAAGATAGCTTACACCTAGGAGGGAGGGAAAGATCCCATTTGGGATCTCTAAGTCTCCTCCAAAACTGTGTGCTTTTCTATGTTGTTTTCTTTGTGCAGGTTGTGTACATCTTGAAAGCATAAAACAACTAAAAGCTAAAGCTCTTAAAGAAGAAACATAAAAGAACTCAAAAGGGACCAATAACATATTCACCCCCCTCTAGGTGATTTAGCTATCCTTGAATTAAAGACTTTCAAGTGGTATCAGAGGGAGATTACTTAAAAAGGACTTAACAGTCTGAGTAGACATCAAAGGATAGCTAAAAGGTTTGCATTGGTGGGTTCAAAGGAGAACCATATGGACTGGAGCTCAATGAAGTTTTAAGTCTGCAGTGAGAGCAAGAACTACATTGGACTGTTGGTAGCTCTTGTAGATGATGATGTTTATACATATGCAAGAATGGAGATTAGGGACCCCTCTGTCACACTCAGATAGTGACTCAGAGGTGGATAAAGCTGAGGAAGGTGAATGAAGATGCTACGGGCTGATTGGTACACCAGAAGAAGAAGAATTCATCCAGGATCATCTGGTCAAAATCAAGTACAATCTCTGTCTAGTTCTTCTTATTGCTCAGGTCATGAGTCATGCTCAGACTCTGATGCTTCCTCATCAAGTGATGATGAGAGTCCTCTATTAGAAGATGATATCAATCAATTGATTGAGAATCATGCTGCACTTCTGAAAGCTTTCAAGAAAAGCAAGTTGTTTGTTAATAAACAAGTAGAGGAAATTGCCTCCCTCCAGCTAACTTCTTCTAAGCAAGATTAGACTTCATCCTTGCTATCTCTGAAATAGAGGGAAGTAACTCATCTAAAGATCATGGTAGATGTCCATGTTGAGTCCATCAGATATAAGAACTCTGTGATCAAGGTTCTTGAAGAGAAACTTGAAAGGGAGAAGAGGATAGTGACCAATTTCTCTAAGATAGATGCTATCAAGAGAAAATCTGAATTTGAGTGGATTTCAATAGTTATCCAATCTCAGAGGAGAGGCCAAGCTCCTATTGTGCCACAGTCTACCTTTCACAAGGTAATACTCCCTTCTCATAGGTATGACTAAGGATGCATGCATGGTCACTGGGAGAATGAGAATTCTTCTTGTAAGAATGCAAGAGTATCTTCCAATGGAAGAAGAAAGGGTAGGGGAATGAGTGCCTTTAAGGCTCACCATGTAAAAATATAAATGTCCCATACTAGACCATTTATATTTGGTGCCTCAGCCCTAACTCACAAGGGAAAGGCAGTGGCTTTCACTCAAGCTCATCCAGCAAGGATTCAGACCATGGGTCAGTCTACCAGTAAGCTTAACTTGGCTTGTTATAATGATATAAACAACTTGTATTCTGCAAAAAGGACATCTGTAAATACCATTCAGGGTAATCAAATAAAGCCTACTGGAAGAAAGACCTTTAGTCAGATCCTTACTGAAAGGAGCCTGAAGAAAGTTGCTGCTCCTCTTCCTTCTGTTCAGTCAGCAGTTAACCACACTGCAAGACCTGCTCAAAAAAGAAGATATAATATTCATGAGTGTTGGTGCTATGGTAAGGTGGGTCATTTTGCCCTAGATTGCTGACACAATCCTTCTGTGTCTAGAGCAAGGGTTAGCCTACCTGTCAGAAATTCTGCAGGTAGGCAAGTTAGATTTCAGTCTAATCAGAACCTAGGACCCAATAACTATTGGGGTCCTAAGGTAAGATAAATCTTTTTTGCAGGTTAGTCCAAATGCCCATCCCCATGTGATACTTGGACATGAGATGTTCCAAAAATTAGAGTGGAATAAGAAAGTCATCTTATGGATCAGACTCCAGTGTGGGAAAGACCTAAGATATTTACCATCAAGAATACTCCTCTTACTGCCTAAGAGGAAGAGAATGTGGACTGAAATCCTAAACAAGGATAAGTGCACACTCATGGATGAAGACCGGCTAAATGCATCCATTTAGGACAAGATGCCTGGCTGGTTGGACAAAGTTTTGCTGCCACACCAGCAAACTAGTGAAGAGAAAGCTGGCAGCTGCACCAGTGGTATCATCAACAATCAGCTAAGGGGAGAAGAGAATCACCACAGACCAGCTACTCCCTGACTTTTCAGAAACCAAGAAGGGATTGATCAATGTAATGATCAAAATAGTACTCAGTGGGATGAACACTCTTGTGCTGCTGATCAGAGAACTAAAGCCAAAGGCAAGTCTGTTGCTAAAGACAAGGAGAAGATTTGGCTCAACAAGAAGTAATCATGGTGCAAGGGAGCTACTATGATCAACTGATGAGAATCCACCTGTTGATCAACTGATAAAAATGCACCTGAGGATCCAGCTACAACTCCAAGACCATAACCTCCAGAGTTAGTTCAGAAGGAATTCCAGAAAAGCTCAGTTCGTCGAACGCAGAGTTCAGTTCGACGAAAGCCTGGCTTAGTTCGACAAATGTAGAGAGCTGTTCGACAATCACAGAGAGATGTTCGACGAACGCTGAAAGAAGTTGCAGGAACATGTTCAGCTTCATGTTAAGAGGCAGCCAATGACTGAAATGGGTCAAGGAACTTTATAGTTGATTAGAAGGTCCTCAGGGCTTTGCACATTCTGAGGGGGAGATCAACCCAGTTCATGGCTACTACTGTACAGTCTGTACTGATGCCATAAGAATATGTTGCTGCAGGAAAAGTGTAAAAGGCCAGCATATCCTAAAATGCATGAGACCCTAAGTGGTGGAAAAGACCTTCAGTGTTTTGAAAGACTTTTCAAGTGGGATACCTTAATTGGTATCAATGCTGGCATACAAAACCGTAACAAAACTATCCAAGTGGTATTCAGCCAACTCAAACAATCAGGTTAGATTGGTTGGATGCATATCTGGTGTTGAAGGAGTGAGAACAGTGAAAGAACAATTCTTCCACCTCTTCACAGTACAAGGAAGAACACAACAATTCTGGGATGATGCTCTCCAAAGGAGATAGAGCTGACTGCCCAGTCAAATGAAAGGAGAACATGTGAGAAGATGCACCTCCACCACAGAGTGTAAGGTAGATAGAATAAGCAAAGATGGAACCTATCAAATTCTATGAAGAAGACTGACTACTTGGAGCTGCAAGAAAGAAACCAGTCATGCAATATCAGCTGCATGGTATCAGGAACACATCCACCAGATAAGTAAAACTACATTATATTGACATTCTACTAGTATAATCTAAATTGCTAGGACTCCTGTCCTTCACAGCAGGTCTATGCATATATAAATTAAGTATCAGTTTATTAGGGAGCATATGAAAAAACTCAATCCTGAGTTTGTCCTCACTGACAAGTGGCTGATATGTTTATCATACCACTAGATGAAGTCAAGCTCAACACCCTCTAGGTTGAGATTGGGTATGTTGAATTTGGAATAGGTTCAGTTGCTCCCTGTTATACTTGTATTGCAGGATTTACTTTTATTGTAAGTAGATAAGTCCTTGATGTGACATCAAGAATATAAAGAACATCAAGTGGTATCCAGACTAGCATAGACTAGAATGTCTACCAGGAATCTGACAAAGGATGCTTCAGTTGACGGGGAGCAGGAAGCTGTTGCAGTACATTAGCTGTCATAACTACTGATCAGTTTGTCTTAAGGACAAAGCACAGAACAATGGGGAGATTACGTATGACATAATCACAATCTTCTCTGAGTCTGAGAAGATAGTCCTGCTGCTGGAGAAGAGGAACATCCAACACAAGTGAAACTATGTTAGTAGCTAGCTCAAATGATGCAGTGTTGTGTTGTATCAATGTATCAACACAAAAGGTACGACTCCTAATCTTGTAGTTGATCACTAGGATGATTTCTTTAGTAGTATCAACAAAAGACTTTATCTAGGATCAAGAGATAATTTCTCCCTTGATACCATCTCACTCAACGCTCTCAACGCCAGAGAAGTAGGAAGATTTTGCCTAAGGTAAATGGCGTTGAGTGAGGCTTGATCACTCCACGTTCTCAATGCCTAGATAGACTGAAATCTATATAAGTGTTTTGGCGTTGAGTGATGATTACTCACTCAAGGCCTATGCTAATGTTGCTTGATTTTTGTCTAAGTTCACAGTTGATGACGACATCAAGTCAATATATTTCAAATTAGTGGCGGGATGGCTATAATACGTGCCAAATGTTACTGCAGAACTACTGTATGATAATTGGCGTTAAAGCAAGGTTGCTGCGGGACATTAAATGTGCGAGGACCTCTGCTCAAAATCAATAAAAGGAAAAAGGCGTACTGAGGAAGATAGTTTTTGGAAAAAGCAATCAGGCAGTTCTTCTTCTCCGCCATTATTATGGAACTAAAGAACAAGAAGTTCAAGACAGCAAAATGAAGAGAAAGTTCGTTGTTGATATCAACATCGTCAACAGCAAGATAACTGGTGTGATCTTCATCTACATAAGTAAGAAAGTCCAGAGTATTTCTCTGAGGAAAGAGGAAGCAGCCAAGGGACGACCCTTGCTGCAAGTTCTTTACAGTCCCAATTGTACAAGCATCCTGAAGATCTTAATCTAGAAGCTGTAAAGATAAGAAGCTTGATGAAGCAGAGATCTAAAAGAAGACTCAGGGGAATTTTCCTCAGGAGTCAAAGTCATGGCTGAATCACATTAGCCTAGGAAAGGTAGAAAAGGAAAAGCTATCTTAGTCTGCAAAGTTAGAGCTGAGATTTTCTCAGCTCAGGTAACAACAATTAGCTGCAGTAACTTCACTGACCAGCAGGAAAAATCCCCGATGTTGTGAAGTAGTAGTTAGGGCTGAGCTACAGGCTCAGTTCAGAATGACGCAGAACATTGATCTGCAAGTCACTTCCAGCTCAAGTAAATACTTGTTGCAGTGGAAGTAGTTAGGACTAAGTACTTCTTAATTCAGTGAAGGTAAACTCAGGAAATAAATTCATGTAGTCATTGTTGGGCTGAGTTTATCTCAGTCAAGAAGCTTGACTTAGAGCAACATCACTTGTGTCAAGAATATACACCAACCCATCTTCATCCCATAGGATCCAAGTTTGGATCTGAGCTGTAGGGATTAATTGCCCAAGGTAGGTGACTGTTGAGTCACTGAGCTGTAGGTGACAAGTGTGTCACTGAGTTGTAGGTCTTGGAGGAGGCAGAGCTGTAGGTGCCAGGAAGGGTACTGAGGTAGTTACTTGGAAGTGTACTAAGTTGTAGGAGTGCTACAACACTCTAGGAGTATGGCCTTATGCCTGAAGTTGTAGGGATGAAAAGCCTAAGTTGTAGTCCTTAGAGATAAGGCCGAGGAAGATGGCTTGAGGGTCACATAGTGTGGGAGCATTGCAGTGCTATGAGGTAGGATCCTTTGTGGATATGAGGTAGGGTTGTCCTCCCAGCCTGAGTGTAGGGCTTAATAACCTGAGGTAGGTGGTCTGCTGACCACTGAGTTGTAGGCCCTTGTGGCTGAGAAGTAAGTCTTGGAGGAGACTTTAGATCCTGAGGGCTTTGAGTTTTAAGATGTTTGGAGCAAGTTTTGGAGAAATGTAACGCCCCCGATTTTCCGATGTCTTTATTTGGTTTGTCGACGTCATTATTTCGACGTCAGGGCGTTACACTTTTCGTTTTGTTGGCGGTGCTGTACCGTTTGTGCGTTTTCACGTTCGTTGAGCTTGTTTATCCTGATTTTGGGATTCTGATGGGTTGGAAGGTTTCCCTTGATATTAAGGTTGAGGTTTTGAGGACTTGGACTTTTCCGGTTTTGTTACGTTCCTAGCATTTTGGAGTCTTGGCGCATGTTTGGATCCTTGTGAGGATTTTCTTTGCTTGTGTAAGCTTTTGATGATAGTGTTTTAAGAATGGTACGTCAGATTATAGGGTTGTCTTTTCCATTTAATTCATTTAATTCAGTGCATTTGGGCCTCTGCTTTGAACTCATATTTCCCTGGTTCAACCATTTGATTATGATAATTATAATATCAAAGCCTTAGGCTTGTTTTGATTCCCAGGAAACCCTCCTGAGGAGGTGGGTTTTCGTCGAACTCTTTTTCCATATGAATTTCTGGGCACTGTGCTGAGCTCGACGATCATCGAGCGGAGCTCGACGATGCGTTGAGCTTAGATCGACGATGCGTCGATCTCAGCTCGACAATGTCGAGTTGAGCTCGACGAATGTGGATCTGAGCTTGAGGAACGTCGAGCGGTTCTGGGTCCTGTGTTCGACGATTTTTACGCGCAGTTCATCGAACAGAATTTTGTTCCTTTGCGTTCGACAAATTATGAACTGACTTCGTCGAGTGGGTTTTTCCTTTGCGTTCGACGATCTTCGAACTGATTTCGTCGAATGGGTTTTGCGTTCGATGATCGTGATTGTTCTTCTTCCCTGTTTTAGTGAATCAGCTTTGTTCTCGAGAAAGCCCCTTGTTCTCAAGAAATTTTTCTTGTACTCGAGAACAGTCCTAGTTCTCGAGAAGTCCTTTTTCTGTACTCGATAACAACCCTTCTAGTTCTCGAGAAGTATCTTATTTCTCGAGAAGGTATGTTGTACTCGAGAGGCATCCTCCTGTTCTCGAGTATTACTTCCTGTACTCGAGAAATATGTTCTTCCACCCGAGAAATCCACTCTAAGTTCTCGAGAAATGCTCCTCGGTTCTCGGGAATTTGACTTCTTGTTCTCGAGAACAGTCTCCTTGTTCTCGAGAACTGTCATTTTGTTCTCAAGAACAGCTTCCTGGTTCTCGAGAACTGTCTTTTTGTTCTCGAGAACAACTTCCTGGTTCTCCGGAAATGTCATTTTGTTCTCGAGAACAGGTTCCTGGTTCTCGAGAACTGTCATTTTGTTCTCGAGAACAGCTTCCTGGTTTTCGAGAATTGACTTTTTGTTCTCAAGAACAGCTTCCTGGTTCTCGAGAACTGTCATTTTGTTCTCGAGAACAGCTTCCTGGTTCTCGAGAACTGTCATTTTGTTCTCGAAAACAGCTTCCTGGTTCTCGAGAACTATCATTTTGTTCTCGAGAACAGCTTCCTAGTTCTCGAGAAACTATCATTTTGTTCTCGAGAATAGCTTCTTGGTTCTCGAGAACTTTCTTTTTGTTCTCAAGAACAACCTCCTTGTTCTTGAGAAAACCCTACTTTCTTATAGGGAAGCCCGGTTTAGCCGATCCCAACCCTTTTCTTAAGTACGGTTATCCTGATTTTTACCTAGGTATATATATACCTACTTCTTATTTCCTCCTCCATTTTTTACTGAACATTCTGTTCATCTTTCGATCTAGTGGCGTGAGCGAGAGAGAGTTTTTCCGCTATCCTTCCGGTGGCCGCCAAAAGTGCTCCGGTTTTCGAAATCTTCAACCAAATGTAGATCCGAAAAGATCTCAACGAGAGCTAAGCCATCGCGCTAAAATTTTCCCCATTCCTTCAGATTTTCTCGCTAGGGTTTTCGGCCCTAACTCCTATTTTTGACCATTCTTGTTAGATTTCAACTTCCCTCGTCTTCTTTAGCCCCAATCTACGTCGTGGTGCGAATTGGATGTCTTTCTCCGGTAAAACCAAGGCAAGTGGTGGTTTTTCCTCTTTCCCCTTTTTTTCTTGATATTGATGGTAATTGTTTAACTTTTTTTTAACCCTTCTACACTTTTCTCATTCCAACTGTAGATATGTTTAATACCCCTTGGAATTTAATTAAAGTTTTAAGTTCTTGTCATGATTGTTCAACTTCGTAGCGTTGTAGTGATTTGATGAAATATGTTATATTGTTGGCTTTAATCGCACTTAACTATTGTTGTATAACGCGTTAGAGTTTATTTAGGGTTGGAAATTCTTCCTAAGGGTTGATCAACCGTTTCATTCTAGAATTGTCTAGTAGAATCTGATATGCCATTGTTGACTTGAGGTTTTTATCATGAAGTTTCTACGTGGTGATGCAGTGGGGCGAGACAAGCTACACGGTTCTGTGGGCCTCTGAGCTCTAAACCGGGGTCGTTACGGGGATTTTTCCTCTCGAGTTTCCTTTGTTGCGCGCAGATGTTTCTAGTGGTCTAAACCACGGCTGTAAAGTTAGTTCTCCCTATTAGTACCTTCTGGGGCTCTACCGGGTGTTTGGGGCATTTGCGGTGAATGGTGGAGTGTTTCGTCTCCCCCGCACTTAGACGAATATTTGTCTTTGGGGTTATGTCCAACTGAGTTGACCACCCTGTCCGTTTGGATTGTTAGGTGGAGTTGACCACAAGAGGCTAGTAGGGGTTTGTTTCTTTTCCGGATGATTTAATCCTGACTTTTTTCCCCTTATAGTCTTATGCATTTGGGGTGCTTTTGTGGTACGTGACGCTTCACGTAAGTGTTCCTTTTGGCTTATGTACATTTCTATAGTACTTTAATTAAGTATTTACCTTTGTTCTTGGGTTGGTACCCCTCGACTTTGTTTACTTTTGGCTTACTTTTCACCATTACTTGTACATTTCTTGCTGAGGTGTTCTGTCTTTGGAATGCCTCAGGGTTAGAGTCGTAGCTGGTAGCCGTGCTGGTTTTGGAGTTTATGAGCAGTAGTGTTGGCTGTATTCTTTGCCTCGCCGTAGTGAGGTAGTTTCTTGTTTTTGTTTATTCACTAGTTCAGACATACTTTACTTTTGTAGGTTCGTGTCAGTTTGTTGACGCCCATAGGATTGTTATGTTATTTTTGGATACTTGCTAGCTGCTTAGCTTTCTTTCTTTGTGTTTGGGTAACTTGCTCTCTAGGATTGTTTTATGCTAGGAATGCATGGTAGGTATTTTCAAGTATAAAATAAAACTACTTTTATTACCTCATGCATTGCACGCTTTTGGAATGTTAAGTCACTATATTTAATGACCGTACAAATCTACTTTTATTGCTATTATAAACTTAGAACTTGCATACCTTAAGGTGTCCTTTGGGAACCTCTAAACTCTTGTAGGATGCCTATTCCGATAAAAGAAGTATTTTTCGGCAACGTTTAGCTACTTTTCTTGTGGACTAGATTAGCCACTAAGCCGAGGGATACGACTATCTGTTATACTTAAATTAATTTTAACTCTAAATAACTTAAAGAACATCTCTTCATGGTTAAGTAGGAGTAGATCCTGAGCATCCACAGTTATCCCCTGCTGACGTGGCATCATGACATGTACTTTTCCCTTACTCTGATATACTTATTTGGCGGCGAAAAATGCGGGTTGTGATAGTGGGTATCAGAGGGAGGTTGGTTTGACAATTTGGTCGAACCAGCCAAACTCGTTTAGTTTGTTGTCCATAATTCATTTGCAAACACACACTGATGTGTCATCAGTAGTTCTTAACCGAAGCATCGATACTACACTCATAGCATGAATTGAAGTATACGAGGCATATTATGTAGGACGGGATGCATAATATGTGTTTGTATATGGATCCACCATAGGTGGCAACATGTGACAGTTATGCAGTATTAGATGCATAACCATCACCACATGGGTGCCATTAGCACGTTTTCTTTTCTCGTTATATGCCATGTTATGTAGTATAGGATGTATAACATTTCATGTGTGCATCACTCATGCATTCATTAAGGCCTTTTTAGAATGCATAGCACTACATACAAAGCATATCATTGCATAAGCAGGCGTGCTAAGTTAAGGTATACATGATGACACATGTACACACATAATTTTAAAGGAGAATAAAGAACTCATGCATTCATATCATAGGCACGTGAGTAACTAGGATGAGAGGATATCATCCTAAGTAGGGCATATCATCATAATAAAATCCCATAGCAAGTTGCAGCATAATCAAGTGTCTACGTATGGTCTCAACTAGTTGTGTGGCCTAGTTCTGGACTGGGATTGTTTTTGATGTGTCTTTCGCTACATTTTATAGAATGTCGAGACGTCCTACGATGATGTCCACTCCCCTATTAGAGGGTGAGTGGTCTGGTGCTTAGAACGAGGCCATGATTGAAGAATTGCGATATAACAATGAAGCATTGTCTAGGAAAATGTTGGAGATGTAGTCGCAGATCCAAACCTTGTTGACTGTCATTGCAGGACAACCGCTTAGAGTTCAGGACCCGGCCATGGGTCAAGGCATTCTAGTTCCACCTGCTCCCCTGGTGCCCCCAGCTGTGCTGCCACTAGAGATGAACTTCATCTCGCACTTCCAGCAATTAGGACTCCCTACCTATGATGGTAGGACAGACTTTATGGCTTTGGATTACTGGATTATAGCCATTAAGGAGATGTTCTCTTACTCCAGAGTTTTAGTGGACCAGAGAGTAATGGTCGCTGCCTACAGGATCAAGGGTTTGGCAAAGAGTTGGTGGCTAAGAGAGAAGGAATACTTGATGGATGGATGTTCTTGGGAAGTCTTTAAGGAGCGTTTGATGAAGAAGTTTCTGCCATCGTTCGAGCTAGACCATTTGTTAAATGATTTCCTGCACTTAAAGCAGTGGCAGCTCACGGTGAGTGAGTATGAGGTGGAGTTTAACAAGCTGAGCCAGTTCGCCCCGGATTTAGTAGTTTCTGAGGATAGTAGAGTCAAGCATTTTTTTGGGTGGTCTGAAGAGTGACATCCAGCAGTTGGCGAGTGCTTATAGGGAAATTTAAAGTAAAGGACCGTTGGGCGCGTGTTCTCTTTGATTCCAGTGCTACCCACTCGTTTGTGGCTAGAGCCTTTGTTGAGCGTCATCGTTTCACTCTCGATCAAGTCAGCAATGCGTTTCAAGTCATGTTTCAGTGGACCAGAGAGTAATGGTCGCTGCCTACCAGCTCAAGGGTTTGGCAAATAGTTGGTGGCTAAGGGAGAAGGAAAACTTGAAGGATGGATGTTCTTGGGAAGTCTTCAAGGAGCGTTTGATGAAGAAGTTTCTGTCGTCGATCGAGCGAGACCGTTTGTTAAGTGATTTCCTTCACTTAAAGCAGATGCATCTCATACTGAGTGAGTATGAGGTGGAGTTTAGCAAGCTGAGCCAGTTCGCTCCGGATTTAGTAGTTTCTGAAGATAACAGAGTCAAGCATTTTCTGGGTGGTCTGAAGAGTGACATCTTGCAGTTGGCGAGTGCTTATAAATCGGGGAGTTATGCTGAAGCTATCGAAATAGCTCTTAAGGTTGAGGCAATTGACAATGCCAAGAACCGAGGACAACAAATGAGAAAGGATAAGAGGAAGACTGGTGAGAGTAAGAGTTTCCAGGAATCTGGTGCTGCTTTGAGGAAGAGGAGCAAAGAAATATGCAGTTCATGTGGCTGGCCAGGCCACCAGTTTGAGAAATGTTTTTAGATGCTAGGAGCTCAAAAAACAGGAGCAGGTCCATGCGATCCAGGGTGCTCCTAAGGGAGATTTGGTTTGTACTTCGTGCAAACGGAATGGGCATGATGCTACCCACTATTGGGATGAGGTTCGAGTCTGCTTTCAGTGTGTACAGAAAGGTCATATCAAGTCAAAGTGCCCGCAGTCTCAGCCTGCGCTGCAGCCAATTCCGCTTCGGGCCTTGCCACCATCCCAGCCTGTAGACAAAGGGAATGGAAAGCTGAACGTACTGTCTCAGGAGAAGCCCCAGACTTCTACCCAAGTGATTTCTGGTTAGTTTCTAACCTGGTGTTGTTTCTGTTTTAGCTTGTAGCTGTAGATTCAATGTAGTTCGATTAGTTATGTTAGCATTTTTATAGGAAAATTTAAAGTAAAGAACCGTTGGACGCGTGTTCTCTTTGATTCTGGTGCTACACAGTCATTTGTGGTTAGGGCCTTTGTTGAGCATCACTGTTTGACTCTCGATCAAGTCGGCGATGCATTTCAAGTCAAGTTTCCTTCTAGTGACTCAGCGGTGTAGGACCTGGGTGTCCGAAGTTGTCCGATTTTGTAAGGCGACTTTCTAGCAGTTGCTGGTTTGAAGATGATAGACTTGGAAGAGTTTGATGTGATCTTGGGCATGGACTAGTTGTCCAAATATGATGCAGTTATCCAGTGCAAGGTTAAGCGCTTGGACTTCAAGTTGGACAACAGTCAACCCGGGAGTGTTTATGGTTTTCCGCACCAACTTTCTCTGATTATATATGCGCTACGTGCTCGGAAACTGGTAAATTACGGAGGTTTCACCTGTTTGGTTTTAGTTTTGGAGACCGTTGTTAACTTTCTGCGTATAGAGGAGATTACGGTGGTGTGTGAGTTTTCGGATGTTTTTCCAGCTAATCTTCCGGGTCTCCAGCCTAAGAGGGACATGGAGTTTGTCATTGATCTAGAGCCGGGCACCCGTCCTATTGCTAAGGCACCGTACTGGATGGCCCTGCATGAGTTGGAGGAGCTGCATACTTAGTTGGATGAGTTTCACCAGAGTGGTTTTATTAGGCCGAGTTCTTCGACTTGGGGTGCTCCCGTTTTGTTTGTAAAGAAAAGGATGGATCAATGAGGCTGTGTATTGACTATAGAGAGCTGAATAAAGTCACCATTAAGAATAGATATCCCCTGCCTAGGATTGATGATTTGTTTGATCAATTAGGTGGTAGCTCTGTGTTTTCAAAGATCGATCTTCGTTCAGGCTACCACCAGTTGAGGATTCGTGAGGCAGATATTCCACAGACTTCCTTTCATTCGCGGCATGGGCATTTTGAGTTTCTGGTAATGTCCTTTGGTTTGACCAATGCTCCCTCTATCTTTATGGATATGATGAACCGTATGTTCAAGGATTTTTTGGACCGTTTCATGGCCGTGTTTATAAATGACGTTTTGGTGTGTTCCCGCAACACTGATGAGCATGCCCAACACTCGCGTTTAGTTTTTTATACTTTGATGGAGCATAAGCTATATGCCAAGCTAAGTAAGTGTGAGTTTTGGTTGACTCAGGTTTCCTTCTTGGGTCATGTGATAAATAAAGATGGAATTTTGGTTGACCCTGAGAAGGTGACTGTTGTTATGGATTGGAATAGGCCTACCACCCACAAGGAGATAAGCAGCTTCCTAGGGTTGGCTGGCTATTATCGGAGGTTTGCATAGGGTTTTTCTACATTATCTGCGTCTTTGACTAAACTGACGCAGAAGAATGCAGCTTTCATTTGGAGAGATAAGTGTGAGGAAGTATTTCTGGAATTGAAGAGGAAACTGTGCACTGCCCCAATTTTGTCTCTGCCTTCTGAAGGGTTAGAATATGCGGTGTTTGTAGACGCAACGCATCTTCGTCTAGGTTGTGTGTTGATGCAGGAAGGCAAGGCAATTGCGTATGGGTTGAGACAGCTAAAGGTACATGAAAAGAACTACCCCACGCATGATCTACAGTTCGCAGCAGTGATTTATACCCTAAAGTTGTGGTGGCACTTGCTGTATGGCGCAATATGCAAGATTTATACCGATCATAAAAGCTTAAAGAGCGTTTTCACTCAAAGAGAGTTGAATCTGCGCCAGCAACGATGGTTAGAGTATGTTGCTAATTATGATGTTGAGATCCAGTACCATCCAGACAAAGCTAATGTGGTACTCGATGCCTTGAGTAGAAAGACGGGGAAAATTTTTAATCTTTCTGTGGATTCGCTGGTAGAAGAATTCCTCTTGATGAATATTTCTGTTGGGAGTTGTAATTTATCAAGTAGTTTGGAGGTAGCTGAGCCTTCATGGATTGCACTCACAAGATTGCATCTGATGGAAGACCCTGAGTTGTCGCACCTTTACAAGAGAACTGAGAAAAGTGAGTTGCCAGATTTTTCGATCGATGACGAGGGTACCTTGAAGTACCGCGATAGATTTTGCATCCCCAATGTTGAAGATATTCGAGTTAAGTTGTGCAATGAGGCACATGTTTCCAGCTTTGCCTGCCACCCAGGTTCAACCAAGATGTACCAAATTTGAAGCAGATCGCCTGGTGGTTCAGAATGAAATGTGGTATACCGAAGTTCATTTCAGAATGTTTTACATGCAAGCGAGTAAAGGCCGATCTTGGCAGACCTTGTGGTAAGCTAACGCCCTTAGAAATTCCGAGTTGGAAGTGAGAGAGTATCTCAATGGATTTCATTACTGTGGTACCCAGATCTCCCCGAGGACATGATTCAGTCTGGGTTATTGTTGATAGACGCACGAAGTGTCCTCACTTTGTGCCTTTTAAAATTGATTACCCCATGAAGAAGATAGTTGAGCTATATTTAAATGAAGTCATTAGATTACATGGAGTGCCTATTAGTATTTTATTTGATCGAGACTTCAGGTTTACGTCTCACTTTTGGAAGAGTTTACAGAAAGGTTTGGGTACTGATCTGCGGTATTCCACAGCCTATCATCCACAGATGAATGGTCAGACGGAAAGAGTAAATCAGATAGTGGAAGATATGATCAGATGTTATATCTTGGATCACGGTGGCGCTTGGGATGAGCATCTCAGACTCATGGAGTTTGCATAACATAATAGTTATCAAGAGAGTTTGCAGATGGCCCCGTTTGAGGCCTTATATGGGAGGCGTTGTAGAACTCCTTTGTTTTGGGCTGAAGTTGGTGAGAGACCGTCGCTAGGTCCGGAGGCCCTTGAAGAGATGAATTGTGTCTTGACTCATATTTGAGAAAAGCTCCGTACATCACAAGAATGCTATGAGAAATATGCTAATTAACGAAGGGTTGACCTGGAGTTCGATGTGGGTGACATGGTTTTTCTGAAAGTTTCTCCGATGTCAGGTGTTAAAAGGTTTGGAAGGAACCATGAGTTAGACCCCCGGTACATGAGACCTTTTCAGATTCTTGAGCGCATCGGAGTGTCAGCTTATAGGCTAGAGTTTCCTACTACTTTCCCTGGTGTCCATGATGTGTTCCATGTGAGCCAGTTGTGGAAGTGTATCCGTAGTGATCGTCAAGTTCTTGACTTGGTGCCCCAGATTTTCAGCCCAACCTTACGTACGTGGAAGAACCTGTTCGCATTTTGGATTCTCAAGATCGTGTATTGCGGAGAAAGATCATCCCCATGGTTAAAGTACTCTGGCAAAATCAAGACATCGAGAGCGCGATGTAGGAATTGGAGTCGGCGATGAGAGAATCTCATCCGCATCTCTTCCCTTAGTTCAGGTATGTCTTCAGGTTTTTGGTAATAATTGTGTTTTGGTTTGGGTTTAGTTTTATGGTTGTGATAAGTTTCGGGACGAAACTACTTTTTAGGGGGTGTGACTATAACGCCCCTGATTTTTCGATGTATTTATTTGGTTTGTCGACGTCATTATTTTAACGTCAGGGCGTTACCATTTTTGTTTTGTTGGAGGCACTGCACCGTTTGTGCTTTTTCGCGTCCGTTGAGCTTGTTTATCCTGATATTGGGATTCTGATGGGTTGGAAGGTTTTCCTTGGTATTAAGGTTGAGGTTTAAAGGACTTAGACATGTCCGGTTTTGTTACGTTCCGAGCATTTTGGAGTCTCGGTGCGTGTTTTGATCCTTGTGAGGGTTTTCTTTGCTTGTGTAAGTTTTTGATGATAGTGTTTCAAGAATGGTACGTCGGATTCTAGGGTTGTCTTTGTCGTTTAATTCGTTTAATTCAGCGCTTCTGGGCCTCTGATTTGAACTCATATTTCCCTGGTTCAACCATTTGATTATGATAATTATTATATCAAAGCCTTAGACTTATTTTGATTCTCGGGAAACCCTCCTGAGGAGGTGGGTTTTTGTCGAACTCTTTTTCCATATGAATTTCTAGGCACTGTACTGTGCCCGACGATCATCGAGCGGAGCTCGATGAGGCGTCGAGCTGAGATCGACAAACATCGAGCTAAGCTCAATGAACGTCGATCTTAGCTTGACGAACATCGAGCGATTCTGGGTTCGACGATTTTCACGCACAGTTCGTCAAACAAAATTTTGTTCCTTTGCGTTCGACGAATTATGAACTGACTTCGTCGCACGGGTCTTTCCTTTGTGTTCGATGATTGTCGAGCTGATTTCATCAAACGGGTTTTGCGTTCAACGATCGGGATTGTTCTTCGTCCTTATTTTAGAGAATTGGCTTTGTTGTCGAGAAAGCCCCTTGTTCTTATGAAATTTTTCTTGTACTTGAGAACAGTCCTAGTTCTCGAGAAGTCCTTTTTTGTACTCGAGAACATCCCTTCTGGTTCTCGAGAAGTATCTTGTTTCTCGAGAAGGTATGCTATAATCGAGAGGCATCCTCCTATTCTCGAGTATTACTTCATGTACTCGAGAAATATGTTCTTTCACCCGAGAAATCCACTCTCAGTTCTCGGGAAATGATTCTCGGTTCTCGGGAATTTGCCTTCTTGTTCTCGAGAACAGTCTCCCTGTTCTCGAGAACTGTCATTTTGTTCTCGAGAACAGCTTCCTGGTTCTCGAGAACTGTCTTTTTGTTTTTGAGAATAGCTTCCTGGTTCTCGAGAACTGTCATTTTTTTTTCTGGAGACCAGCTTCCTGGTTCTCGAGAACTGTCTTTTTGTTCTCGAGAACAGCTTTCTGGTTCTTAAGAACTATCATATTATTCTCGAGAACATCTTCCTAGTTCTCGAGAACTGTCATTTTGTTCTCAAGAATAGCTTCCTGGTTTTTGAGAACTGTCATTTTGTTCTCGACAACAACTTCCTGGTTCTCGAGAATTGTCTTTTTGTTCTCGAGGACAGCCTCCTTGTTCTCGAGAAAACCCTTCTTTCTTCTCGGAAAGCCCAGTTTAGCCGACCCCAACCCTTTTCTTAGGTACGGTTATCCTGATTTTTACCATATATATATATGCCTACTTCTTATTTCCTCCTCCATTTTTGACTGAACATTTTGTTCATCTTCCGAACTAGTGGCGTGAGCGAGAGAGAGTTTTTTTGCTATCCTTCCGATGTCTGCCGACAGTGCTCCGGTGTTCGAAATCTTCAACAAAATGTATATCCAGAAAGCTCTCAATGAGAGCTACTCCATCGTGGTAAAATTTTCCCCATTTCTTCAGATTTTCTCGCTAGGGTTTTCGGCCCTAACTCCTATTTTGGACCATTCTTGTTATATTTCGACTTCCCTCGTCTTCTTTAGCCCCAATCTACGTAGTGGTGCGAATTGGACGTCTTTCTCCGGTAAAACCAAGGCAAGTGGTGGTTTTTCGTCTTTCCTCTTTTTTTCTTAATCTTGATGGTAATTGTTTAACTTATGTTCTTTAACCCTTCTGCACCGTTGTCATTCCAACTGTAGATATGTTAATACCCCTTGGAATTTACTTAAATTTTTAAGTTGTTGTCATGATTGTTCAACTTCGTAGCATTGTAATGATTTGATGAAATATTATATTGTTGGCTTTAATCACACTTAAATATTGTTGTAGAACGCGTTAGAGTTTATTTAGGGTTGGAAATTCTTCCTAAGGTTTGATCAACTATTTCATTCTAGAATTTTCTAGTAGAATCCGATGTGCCATTGTTGACTTGAGGTTTTTATCATGGATTTTCTACGTGGCGATGCCATGGGGCGAAACAAGCTGCATGTTTCTGTTGGCCTCTGAGCTCTAAACCCGGGTCGTTATTGTGTTTTTTCCTCTCATATTTCCTTTGTTGCAGATGTTTTTAGTGGTCGAAACCGCCGCAACAAAGTTAGTTCTCCCTATTAGTACATTGTGGGGCTCTACCGGGTGTTTGGGGGCATTTGCGGTGAATGGTGGAGTGTTTAGTCTCCCCCGCACTTAGACGGATATTTATCTTTGGGGTTGGGTCCAGCTGAGTTGACCACCCTGCCCATTTTGGATTGTTTGGTGGAGTTGACCACAGGAGGCTAGTAGGGGTTTGTTTCTTTTCTGGATGATTTAATCATGACTTTTTCCCCCTTATAGTCTTGTGCATTTGGGGTGCTTTTGTGGTACGTGACGCTTCACGTAATTGTTTCCTTTTGGCTTTTGTACATTTCTACTGTACTTTAATTAAGTATTTTCCTTTGGTCTTAGGTTGGTACCCGTCGACTTTGTTTACTTTTTTCTTTTGTACATTCTTGCTGAGGTATTCTGTCTTTGGAATGCCTCAGGATCAGAGCCGCAGATGGTAGCTGTGCTGATTTTGAAGTTTCTGAGCAACAGTGTTGGTTGTGTTCCTTGCCTCGCCGTAGTGAGGTAGTTTGTTGTTTTTGTTTTTTCACTAGTTCAGACATACTTTACTTTTGTGGGTTTGTGTCAGTTTGTTGACGCCCATAGGATTGTTATGTTATTTTTGGAACTTGCTAGCTGCTTAGCTTTCTTACTGTGTGTTCGGGATACGTTCTCTCTGGGATGTTTTATGCTAGGAATGCATGGTAGGTATTTTCAAGTATAAAATAAAACTACTATTATTACCCCATGCATTGCACGCTTTTGGAGTGTTAAGTCACTATATTTAATGACCGTACAAATATACTTTTATTGTTATTATAAACTTAGAACTTGCATACCTTAAGGTGTCCTTTGGGAACCCCTAAGCTCTTGTAGGATGCCTATTCCGATAACAGAAGTATTTTTCCACAGTGTTTAACAACTTTTCTTGTGGACTAGATGAGCCACTAAGCCGAACGATATGGCTATCTGCTATACTTAAATTGATTTTAACTCTAAATAACTTAAAGAACCTCTCTTCGTGGTTAAGTAGGAGTTTAGCCCGAGCGTCCGCAGTTATCCCATGCTGACATGGCATCTTGACACACACTTTTCCCTTATTCTGATATATTTATTTAGCGGTGAAAAATGAGGGTTGTGATAAGAAGTGCCTAGTCCAACAAGATAGTTGGATAGGAGGGAGGGAAAGTGGATGTACCCATTTGGGTAACCATTATAAATCATTGTGTGTTTTTCTATGTTGTTTTCTTTGTGCATGTTGTGCACATCTTGAAAGCATAAAACAACAAAAAGCTAAAGCTCAAAGAAGAAACATAAAAGAACCCAAAAAGGGACCAATAACCTATTCACCCCCCTCTAGGTGATTTAGCTATCCTTGAATTAAAGACTTTCAACTTGCTCTTTAGTAAGTTTTATGCTAGGGTTGCATGTTAGATATTTTGAATATAAAAAGACTTATACTAGCATTGCATAACATCTTTTAAAAGGAATATCACCCTACTTTGAAGACCATAACAAGCTCATTTCGTACTTATACTAAACCTAGTGGTCTGTATATCATGCAATAGCGTTGGTTTATCGTGTTCATATAGGACATTAAGTGAATAAAACCAGTATTTTCCGCTACTTAATTCTAACCACATCCTTTCTTTTGGACTGGTCATTCCACTGAACTGAGGGAGACAGTTAATAACTTAATTAAATCAAGTTTTCAAACTATAATTCATGTATTTTCATAAAAAGTAATAGAGTTAGGTTTTTGCCTGAGCGCTTGCAAATGTCCCCTATATAGCATGACATCACAACGCGTATTTTCTCTTATTATGACGTATTATTTAATACGGAGAAAATGCGGGTTGTGACAGCGGCCGCCACCTCGGCCGCTCTCTCCGCCGCGACCGGGGACATTGCGGTGAATGGAGGTGGACGATCGGCATCAGGGGAGCAGGCTGACCGCCCCCCATTGAAGTCCGGGAAGGAGGCCGGCCGCCCGCCATTGGTGAGGTGCGCCTGTTTCCCCATTATGTGTAGTGGGATCAGTGCGCGGGGGATCGAGCGTGGTGATCGTGTGTGCGGTCAAACCCATGATCCCACTCCTGTTGGATGGAGATCATTGGGAGTGTGGCTATGTGCACACCTATTTCTTATAAAATGGGGTTCTCCCCTGACAATTGCCCCCAGATCCTTGTTACACGAGACTGCTCCGAACGAAGAAAAATAAGGATCTTCCTCTGCTCATTTTTATGGCGGCGATGGTGGCCAACGGTGACAGACTTGCACCGGCGAGTGGTTGTGCCCTGCAAACTCGGGTAAAAAATGTTAGCGTATATTATGGTATATGAGAGGTGATAACCATGCCTGGGGGAGGAAGCTATTACTCCTGTAGTGGAGATGGTGCATGGGGTCGCGCATGGGGGAGCGCGAGCATGCCTGCATGGACACGTGCAAGAGGGATGGCGGGCGTACCTACGAAGGTGCGGGCGGATGCGCCCGTATTGGAGCATGCACAACTTGTCCTGCATGCAGACACGTGCCAGTATGTGCATGCATTTGCTCGTGGCCACGTAGGGGAGTGTGTGTCTGGTCGCGCGGGCGCGCGGGTGAACGCGCTCGAGATCTGGCGCACACGTGGGCAGGCTCCTGGTAGCTCGGGCACACGCACGTGCGCCCGATCGTGCAGAGCGCGGGGGCCAGACCGCGTGCGTCCCGGTACACCGCACCGGGGCGCATGTGCGTGAGGTCTTGCATGCATGTTTGTGGACATGTGCGTATGCTCGTGTGGGGGCTTTCCATGTATGTCGGGCATGCGTATGCATTCGGGCGTGTCGCAGACTTTTTGTGTATGATGAGGGTGGATGTTTTTTGCTCAGACTTTTAGTCTAAATTTATTTTTTGGGACAGGGCTCGAAACGTACTGCTCGGCCAGTGCGTCTTCGCTCCTCTCTTACCGAGTATTAAGTTGCAATTTGGAGGTGGAGGTTCGGCCTTCCTGCCAAATTTGAAGTGAGGATACCGCGTGATGAGGAGAGGGTGCAACATCCTCCTCGTGGCTGGTTGACGATCTGCGATACTACCTTGAGATTGGGATTTTGATTTCCCCCGTGCGAGGAAGTTGTCGAGATTCTGAAGTTCTATGGCATGTCGATTCCCAGTTTACTCCCTTGGGAGATGTGCGCCTCATGGGGTTGGTTGTCTTCTTTCGTGAGCATAGAGGGAAACATTCTTTGGATTACTTCTAGGACTGGTGCGATGTTTGCTCTGATAGTGGTGAGCGGGTGGAGATTTGCAGCAATAAGAGTTGGCATGATTTTTAGATTCTGACAGACCGCCGCCACAAAAATACTTTGTTTGGTTATGTCAGGAATTCTTGGGGCTTGCCTGAGCTGTGGAATGTGTTGACTGACCATTGTCGTCGCCAAAAGGGAAAGGAGCGGGAGTTCTCTCCAGTACTTGGATTTTCGGAGCCCCGCAAGTTAACGAACCGTTTGTTTAGCATTTCTTCATTCGTAGAAGAGAAGCGCTTGTTGAGGTGTGGCATTTCTTTAGTCTCTGGGCGGACCGCTGTGATGTCTTTGGGTTGTAATCGGAAACGGAAGGCCATTGTAGTTTCTCGAGGTGGCGGTAGCTCCGCGCCTTATTTATCTTCTCTGAGTGATGACTCTCCTTTTGGTGACTGTGGTGGTTCGCCTCCCAAGGTACAGGTGCTTGGCTCGTATGCTTCCCAGTCTTTTCCTTCGGAGGCAGTGGCTCCGAGGCTATCTTCTTCTTTAAAGTCAGTGAATGAAGTTGTAAGTGAGCTTGGTCATTTTCAGCTCTTCTTTATTGTTGTATTGTGCTAACTTCTCTCCATTCTTCTTCTTTTGTAGATTGAGGCCCCGGTTTAGATTTCCATTACCTGGAATGATCATTATGTGAGCTTGAAAGATGGATATATGGCCCTTCAGTAGAAGTTTTAAACCACGACAGGTTCTCTTATCGCCCTGAATGATGATCATGACCGGGATATTTCTCGATTTTGCTAAATTGGATCGAAGCTGAAGGAGGAATTGGATGAGACTCGAGCATTTCTGGACGTCGAGAAATCATTGGTGGGAAGGGATACTTAAATGCTGAAGCGTGCTCAAGAGGATACTTCTCGTTTGGAGACTGAGCTTTGTGCGACGATAACCCAAGTGGAGGCTTTATCTTCTGATAGTTGTGTGCCATAGTTGAAGGCTGCTGGTCTTGTGGAGTACATGGAGTCTCTGGATTACAAGCGTGATCGGTGCTTGATCTGCGAGGAAGTTCGTGATGAGATCTGGAGCAAGGAGGTGAAGCCTCAGATGGAAGACGTTCGAGAGTTGTCCCTCAGGCATGGAGTCTTGAAGGCTTTTTGTCTTGTTGGAAGGAGTTTTTCTTGCAATATATCCGGCCTTAGCTTTGATGATATCTCTCGCGATGAGGGCTCTGATGTTGACGCGATCGACGTGTAGCTGCATTATTTCTTTGTATCGGGGTATGTTTGCATTTTTTGTTTTTCTAGTTGGGTATTTTTGTATGTCATCTTTATTATTTGACAGTTCTTAATTGTCGCCTTTGCGTATGTACTTGTATGTAGCTGTGATGATTGTGCCTTTTTTTCATCTTTTTTGTTCGAGCGCTGTTTGACTCATGGTGTGCAAGCTCTTGGTGGCATCAGAGAGTGTCTTAACTCAATTCAAGGGTCAGAGAATGTAAGGATTCTATCTGGTTGTGAGGCCGAGCCTGGCCAAGTGAACATTATTGGAGAATGTGAATATTCAATCTAGGTGTCGAAGAATATAAGTATTCAATCCGACAGCATGACTATAAGGGGGGCAGGCCTCGACGATGGCGGGGCGTTGGCCTGCAGTAACAGAGGAGAATGTGAGTATTCAATCCAACTATCAGAGAATGTAAGTATTCAATCTGTAGGCTCAATCACCAGGGGAGCAGGCCCTGGTGATGGCAGGACGTTGGCTTGCAGTATCAGAGGAGAATGTGAGTATTCAATCCAACTGCTAGAGAATGTAATAATTCATTCCAGAGGTGCAATCCCGAGGGGGGAAGGCCATAGCGATGGCGGGACGTTTCTTTGCAGTATCAGAGGAGAATGCGAGTATTCAATCCAACTTCCAGAGAATGTAAGTATTCAATCAGGAAGTGCGATCGCGAGGGGGGGAGTCCCTGGAGATGCCAGGATGTTGGCTTGCATTATCAGAGGAGAATATGAGTATTCAATCAAACTACCGGATAATGTAAGTATTCAATCTGGTTGCACGATCTAGTCTGTCAGAAGAAGCAGCTTCCAGAGAATGTAAAGATTCAACTTGAAAGTCTCCGAGCCTGACTGAAAATAGCTCACCAGAGAATGTAAGTATTCAATCTGGGGTGTGGCCTACCCTGGCCAAAGAAGTCTCAAAGCAAAAAAAGAGAAATATAATGCGATATAATTGAGTCAAAGATACTCTTTGCGAGTCCTGGCTCGCAACTTTTATGCCACCCAGAGTTTAAGAAAATAAAGGTACAAATACAAAGTTTTGTTCTCTGTCGGTGTGGGGCTGTCTTCTTTTACAGAGAGTTTTCAGGCTGTATGGCGGCTTTGTTGCGCAAGTTGATATCTTCGACTTCAAATGCGACTGTTGCTTTCGACTAAGCCTGCTTTAGGTAGGAAGCACACGCTAATTCTTGACTTCTGCGTACAACCCCTACGCCGCCTGGGGTCGGGAACTTCATGGATTGGTGAGGAATCTGCACCCCTTGGAGGTCTTCTTCCCAGAAAAAGATAGTGGAATCAAGGTCGAATTCAAAACACTTGCGGGTTTCATCTTAAGTGTAGTTGTGGTATGCACCGATACCACCAGTGAGGTTAGACTGTTTAACTATAGGGGGGGTGAATAGAGTGTTTTAAGACCTTTAGATTTATATTTCAGAGTTGAAAATAGTGATACTTATAAGTGTAAATCAGAAAGGTGCAGAAATAAAACTAAGCATGGCAGCAATCAGCACACATAAAGAAAATAAAATAACATCACAGACTATACAAGAATTTTATAGTGGTTTCTCTAAAACCTGGGTACATCCACTCTTCTACCACCCTGGTAGGAATTCACTCATGTTTTCGATCAGGTGCCCTGTCACCAATCAAGTTTTTGTTCAGGTGCTTGTCACCACAAGATCTTCTTCTGGTAGATCAGGAAACCCTTCAGGCTTTTGATCTGGTGCCTAAAAACCAAGTCAAGTCTTTTGATCAGGAGACTTGCAACCAAGTGGTTAACTTTTGAAGGAAGCTAGAACCCTGTGTACAGTGGGTGAAATAAATGAATCTTGATGTTATCTTCTCTTTCTCAAAGCAACAGAAAAGATTAGTGGATCCTTGATGGTGTCAAAGCTCCCCCTGAGATGAAGATTTGTTCACGAAGAATGGAAGCTTTGCAGGGTGAGTAGGTCTTCTTGAAATGATCTCCAGGAAGTTGTAGACTGATTGAAGTTGGTTGTCTCTTGGCAGCTTGCTCGAGGAAGAACACTTTGATGAAGACAGAGAGATTTCTACTTGAATGTTTTCTGATGTCTGTCTTGTTCTGTGTGTGTGTTCTTCTTTCTTGCTTTTTCTTCACTTTTATTTGTTCTTGTTGTTGTTGTCGTTAACTACCAGAGAAGAAAAACTCTTTTTGTATTTCTCGGTATATTTCTCCTTTGAATTTGAATTGACTGCATTGAATGCTGACTGCCTGGAGAATGAAAATACGGCTGGAGAGAATATTACATTAATGGATTTCCCCAACTGTCCTATTAAAAATGGTAAGTAATAATCCCGATGAATACCCTAATCAATGCTGCTTCTAACGAATATATTCAGAGAATATTAAGCATTGATTATTCAGGAATTACTGTAATGGAATAAGGACAAAAGGAAAAATCCAAGTCTGGATCTGTACAAAATTCGTCGAGCAAAGAACAGATTTCGTCGACCTGAGTCCAGAGTTCGTCGACTAGAGAAATCATGTTCGTTGACCAGATAATTCCTGTTCATCGACCTGAGCACCAAGTTCGTCGACCTGAGAACAGCTAACTACTTTCTGATAAATCTTACCAATTATGTGCTCTAAGTTCGTCGAGCTGATAACAAAACTTCGTCGACTAGAGTTCAAAGAAACGATTCTGGACTCAGAATGTTGAATTCGAACTTACGGAAATCATCGACCTGAGCTCGAATATCGTCGAGCTCAACTCGGAGAATTGTCTCTGAGTTCGTCGAGCTGAGCACGACTTTCATCGAGCTGAGTTCGACGAACGTCAAACTCACTTTCCTGAATCTTGATTTTTCTCTAAGTCTGGAGTATTCTGTAGTCTTTTGTTGGCTGTTCCATGTAATGTTAACTCTAAGGACATAGCCTAAACTTTAGGACACAGACATGACCCTAGCTATACATGGTGGGTCAAATATCCTAGTTAGTGAACCTAGCCCAAATCAAACTAGGGATCCGACAATCTCCCCCTATTTGGGTGAGGTCACTAATAGAAATAAAAATACTCCCAAAGCAAAAGAAAAGTATATCTGGCAGAAAAATTTTAAACATGCAGCAGATATATATACAATGTAGCTTTGTGTCTGTGAAAACAAAGGTTTAAGACATACAGAAAACTGAACATCATATACTCATTTATTCTTCTTCAATAACTCCTTTTGCTTTTCCTCCTTTTCTTTGACACCAGTCTGGGTAAATATGATCTCTCTGTTAAGATTAGCTACTTGACTCCTTGTCATAGTCATATCAGCAGCTCTAATGATGTTGAGAGATGTGGCACTTGGCACAACAGCCTTTGGATGTAATTTCATATAATCATCTACATTAAAGAACTTATTAGCCTTTGCATACCTGCTCAATTCTTCTTTCCTGTATTTTGACATTGTTGAAAACTGTGAGGGATCCTTTCCTTCAGCTTTAGCCTTGTTTATCATGGATAATCCAACCAGTTCTTGGAACCAGGCCATCTAGCAGTAGTAGCTGTTTTAGGATCCTCAAATGGAACAGGAGGAGATTTAGGCTTCTTTGGACAATCAGCTTTCTGAGATTCAGGAGCTTGTTGTAGATGTTGATGAGGTTGTTGATGTTGATGCTGTTATTATTACCTGCTTGAGGAGTACTTGTGCTAGCTTCTTCCAGAATGTGAGGATCTACCTTGCTGTCTCTGATAAGTTTGATAATATGTGGTAGACCTCTAAGAGGAAATGCCTAAAGAACCAACAGTAGGTGGAGGAGGAGGAGGGTCTTTCATGTATCTTTGACGAGGAGGAGAATATCTCCTGCTTTTCTTCTTGGCTTTCTGCTCATTCTTTGACAGCCACATCCAAAATGACATACCCTTGTAAGGAGTAATATTTTGAAGAATGTAGTATGGGGTATCATGAGTGGGATTAGGTTTAGGAGCAGCAGCTGGAGGGGATTTCCTTTTCTTAGAGATTTTCTTTTTCTTTACAGAAGGACTGTCATCTGAATCATCTTCATCATCATCATCTGAAGATCCCTGAAGATTATCATATTGATGACTAGTTTTAGTCATCCTTTTTGGGGGTAATTTAGTATTCAAAATGCCTAATTTTATTTATATTTTATGATTGTTATTTCATGTTTTAATGTCTCTTTACAATATATATTAATTCCTAGTGATTATTAGAGTTTTGATATAAAAATCTATATAGTCTTATTATATGTATTATGTTATTATTTATTATGTTATGTTATGTATAATAATTGTAGTTAATGATAGGTCTAAATGTTTTAATTTTAATGTTTTAATGTTTTTATTATTATTATGTTTTAAAATCTTGTTTTAATTTTGTTATTTTATGTATACTAATCCATGATTGTATTGTCTCTTTTTTTGTAGGTTCATGCCCAAGCTTCAAAGCCCATGCAGCCTGAGCTTTCAACAAGGAGCAGCCCCTACATGCAGCCCACAACATGGTACAGCCCCTACATGCAGCCCACAACATGCTGCAGCCCCTACATGCAGCCCTTGAAGAATGGAGCAGCCCTTCAACATCCATAAAGCCCACATGATGCATCCCTCTTCATGTAGCAGCCCGGCCCTCTCCTTGGTGCAGCCCGTCCACCCATCTACTTCAAAAATGCAGCCCACTTCAAAGATACATGCAGCCCAAGCTCCTCTTCAAGCCCAAAACCGAGCCCATGCATCCAACCACCTTTGCATAGCTCCCCTTTTCATGCATGGCCGACCACCTCATGCCCTCTCTCTCCCCTCCTCATTAATTTCCACATGCATGAATCCCCCACTTCCCATGGACGGCCACATCCATTCCCCCTCTCTACTTTATTTCATTTCCATAAGCCACATTCATGCATGTTCTCTCCCTCTCATTTATTGCATGCATGTATTCACTTTTTCATGCATTGGCCGGCCACACCATCCCTCCTCTCTCTCCTTTTTATTATTTTCTCCACTCTTTATTATCATTCATTCCCCCTTATTTACTCTCTTTATTTTATTTGTTTTCTTTTAAATACTATGCATTGAATCATCCTCTCCCTCTCCCTTCATTAAATGAAATGCATGCACTTCTCTCCCTTTACATGGCCGGCCACCCCCTTGGCCTCCTCCTTTTCATTTCATTCTAGATCCTTCTCCATCTCCTATAAAATCCACCCCATCCCTCAAGCCAAGGAAGAGGAGAAAATTTTGAGAAGTAAAGTTTCAAGTTGAATGTGAGTGTTGAGTTGGAGAGACGAGAGTGCTTGTGAGTTGTTGTTAGTTTCATTATTATATTAGTTTTCTTTTCCATTAGTGCAAGTTTCTTCATAGCATAATCTTGTCTTTGTTATATTTTGTGTACTTCTTTTTGCATAATAATGAAAATGTTTCTCTCTTATTTTGTTTTGTCTTCCCCTTCAATTATGTGTAGCTAATTTCCTATAGCATTCGATCGTGAGGATCCATGAAGTGAGATGAGAGTTTATTTTCTTTCTTAGTTTTATTTTTGTTATTTCATTCTCGATCCTTCTTTGATTTATTTGTTTGTCGACTCCGTATTTCCGGTATACGGTAGTAGGGTTGGGATCTCATATTTGAGTTACCGAGAGGCTCATGAATGTGAAAGATCACTCAAAGAAGGAAGGAGTTGAACGCAATCCTAGAGATAGGACGACGTAAATCCTCCGGATTGGAGTCAAATCCAATAGTGCGGATCACCTCGATAATGCAACTTTAGGCTTCTTTGGTTTGTAAAGAGATTTCGATCGAAGAGTCTATAAGTTAGGAGACCTAATGCTCTAGCGAGATTTTGTCTTATTTTCGGATCCGTCACGGTCGAGTATGATTTGCAAAATTAAAACTATCTTTATTTTTATCTCTCTCATCTAATTTCATGGTGAATCATTGATCGAATGCTAGCTTTTTATTATAAGTTTTTCGTCTCGTAAGTTGTCTTTTGTTTTATTCTAAAAATTTCTCAAATCCCTTTAGTTTTCCGGTAGGATAATAGTTAGAGCGTGAGTAGAAGTAATTGACAGCCCCGTGTTTAAATACGACCTTGGTACTACGATTCGATAGGTACGCTTGCCTGTTCGGGTTTTGGCCCACCAAGTTTTTGGCGCCGTTGCCGGGGACTTTTCTTCGTCAATATTTTGAAAACGCTTGCGCTATTACTTCTCCAAAAAAAAAAAAATAATAATAATAATTTATAATTTATATTTTTATAATCAACCCACTTCACCTTATTTCTACCCCACCTAAAATCTCTCGAAAAGGGTAAGGGGCTTTAAGCGCCACCATTTTACCTAGTACCGGGCGAACCCTTCACCGGGTAGTCCTCGGGAAGTTCGAGAGCCAAGCCGTATAAAAAAAAATCTTTTTTTTTTTCAACAAAAAAAATTTTTTTCCTTTCTTTTCCTCTTTTTCTTTCTTTTCCAAGCTTTCATTTTCATCTTCCCTCGTTTTCTTTGTTAGTGCATGACCCGAGCGAATCCGTCGCTACTTGTTGATTTGGACCCGGAAATCGAATGATCCTTTCGGAGACAACTACGATTCGGGGCTTCCACTTCTCAAACAGCGATTGAGGATTCCTTCGGGGATTGTAATTATTCTGAAATGGGAGATCCCAACCCAGGAATGGCTCAGCAAAGGACCATGTCCGATTATGCTCGACCCAACCTGGAGGGGACTGAAACGAGTATTGTTCGACCTGCAATTGCGAACAATAACTTCGAGCTTAAGCCTAGCATCATACACATGGTGCAGCAATATGTATAGTTCGACGGATTACAAGATGAATATCCGAACTTGCATATTGAAAATTTTCTTGAAATATGTGACACCTTTAAAATAAATGGTGTCTCAGACGATGCTATAAGGCTAAGACTCTTCCCCTTCTCCTTAAGAACTAAAGTCAAACAGTGGTTGAGTTCTCTTCCAAGAGGCTCAATCACTACTTGGAACATTTTAACTGAAAAATTTCTTGCTAGATATTTCCCTCCCGCTAAAACTGCTAAGTTAAGAAATGATATAACTTCTTATTCTCAAATTGCTTCTGAGACCCTCTATGACACTTGGGAGAGGTTCAAAGAACTTTTGAGAAGATGCCCTCATCATGCTCTGCCTGTATGGTTACAGGTTCAGACATTTTATAATGGGCTAAATCAAGAAACTAAGCAAATGATAGATGCCGCTTCTGCTGGTTCCTTGGACCGCAAAACTCCGGAAGCCGCTCTTGAGCTTATCGAGGACATGACGATGAACACTTATCAGTGGAATTCGTCTAGGACTCGCCCATCTAAACCTGCAGGTATCTATGAAGTGGACTCAGTTTCGCAACTGGCGTTGCTAGTGGAAATGTTGAACAAGAAGATTTCGGAGATGACTGCTTCCTCCGCCGCTAAGGTATATGAAAATGTGAATGCTGCTGCTGCCGAGCAGGTGGATTATCTGGGGAACATACCCAGGCCTGCTCAAAATAATTCTGCCAATAATTTTTCTGCTTTTTCTAATTTTTCTGCACCTCCTGGTTTTAATTCTTCTTCGAACTCTTATAATCCTGGATGGCATAACCATCCTAATTTTTCTTGGAGTAACCCTGCTATTGCTGCATGCCCACCACACGATTTCACTCCACCACCACCACAATATCAAAACCAAAATTTTCAAAAAACTCCATCTTTGGAGGAAATACTTTCTAAATATATAAGCTCGAATGATGCTACCATTAGAAGTCTATCTGGCTCCGTGAAAAATTTAGAGAACCGGGTCGGGGAACTTGCCAAGGTCATCTCCGAGAGGCCACCCGGGGCTCTTCCCTCAAACACTGAACCTAACCCAAGGGAGCACGTGAATGCGATTTCCCTTCGGAGCGGTAAAGTTATTAACGAGCCCACCCCAAGGGAAGAGCCAGAGGTGATTGCCTCTCCTACTGCTGGAAATATTATCGTTATGCAATCAAATGATAAAATTTTTGAAAAAGAAAAAAGACAAATCGAATTTTGAAAAAGAAAAGCCTATTTTTGAAAAAGAAGTTAACGGTTTTCAAAATGATGCTCCGACAATTATAAAGGAATTTCAGCCACCTCCTTATCCGGCTAGGCTTAGGAAGGAAAAATTAGATGATCAATATTCACGCTTTCTTGAAATGTTTAAACAAATTCATATAAATTTGTCATTTCACGAAGCCATTAGCCAAATGCCGAAATACGCCAAATATCTCAAGGATTTATTAACGAATAAAAAGAAATTGGAAAATCTTTCTCACGTAACGTTAAATGAAGAGTGTTCGGCAGTCGTTAAAAACTCTAACTTGCCTAAAAAAATACACGATCCGGGTAGTTTTTCAATTCCTTACGTTTTTGGTGATCTTTTTATAAAACATGCGCTAGCGGATCTAGGTGCGAGCATCAACTTGATGCCTTTTTCATTGTTTAAAAAGCTAGGATTGGGCACTCTCAGCCCTACGCGTATGAGTATTCAATTGGCTGATCGATCGATTAAGTATCTGTTAGGTATCGTTGAGGATGTGCTAGTGAAGGTCGACAAATTCATCTTCCCGGTGGATTTTGTCATTCTCGATATTGAAGAGGACGTCGAGGTCCCTCTTATCCTTGGTCGTCCCTTCCTAGCCACCTCTCGAGCAATCATAAATGTGAGTGACGGAAGACTTTCTCTGCGTGTGGGAGATGAAGAGGTTACTTTTGATATTAATCAATCTATGAGAAATTCTTTGCAAAATGATGACACCAGTTTTTTTCTTGATGAATTAAAAGAAGACTCCTATATTTCTCCAAATGATTTTTCGTCTTCTTCTGCTGAACTTTCTCCAAATGTTATTCAAAATACGGTTATGTCCATGCAAATAAATTTTGAAAATGAAACTGTTTTTAAACAAAAGAATCTTGAAAATCTCATTTTTGAAGAAGACAAAAATCTGAAAAATTCATATGCAAAATCACCCGACCCTGAAACGAAAGTCGATCACGATAAGAACTTGGGCCAACATAAAATTTTTAAACCTGGCGATCAAGTTCTTCTTTTTAATTCACGCTTACGTATTTTCTTCGGACACATTAAATCTCGATGGACTGGACCGTTTACGGTCAAGGAAGTTTATACTGATGGAACTGTGTTGCTTTCGCACCCCGATAAGGGGGACTTTAAAGTTAATGGCCATAGACTTAAACTCTATTTCTCTAATGATTTTGTGACTCCTGCAAAAGAGAATCTTCTTTTTGATTCTTAGTTTATTATTTTCTGATGGACATTTTTATTTTTGGACTACTATTTTTTTTTATGAAACTCTTTTATTTGGGCAGTTGTAATAAAAAAACATTATCGGGCATCTGCCCATGGACTCTATCTAGTTTCCTTTTATTTTGCTCTTTCTACCAGAGGCCAATCAGGTCCATGATCGTGGTCGCCGCTCCGCCGCTGCTGATATCAGATGGATCAAGTCATACCTGCTGACGATCAAGTACTCTAAAAAGCAAGCATGGGGGAGCGACATCCGCCTTCATCTCACGAACCCGGGGAAGTCCTTTTCTTATTTATTTATTTTTCCTGCATTTTTCTTTTTCTCTTCTTCTCAGTCCCCTTCTCTTTTTTTTATGTTTTCTTCATTGAGGGCAATGAAGAATTTAAGCATGGGGGGGGGCTAGTTTCTTTTGGTCTTTTCCTTCTGTTTTTCTTCTTTCAAAAGAAAAAAAATAATATTATGTTTTAGTATAGTATTTTATGTTATGTCATCAAAATCCAAAAAAATTATAAAACATAAAACCAAAAAAAAAAGAAAATTAGAAAAACAAGAATTAAAAAAATCAAAATTGTGCTTAAATCGATTTGAAAAACAAAATCTAAAATTATTTCTATCTTTATTTTCATGTTTCTTCTAGTGAAGTGTAGGCCCGTGCGGTTTTTGTAGTTCTATATAGATTCCTTTGAAAATGTTTTCTAAACTTATCATTTTAGCATAATTTAGTTCTACTAGTTTCTTTTTCTTAAATATAGGCATCCGGTTTTTACGTTATAAGCTAGCAACGTGTAGTTATGTCTTTTTATTCGGTTAGTTGCTTACGAATGGTTGCTAGGTATCATTAGTTCTTTTTCACTTGCGAGGTAGTCTTTCTTGGTGTCTAGAACTTGTACCAAGCTACTCTTGAAGCATTTGCGCCGTTTTTACGTTCTTTAGAAATGATTTAGGCCACCATTTGAATAGTTTGAGCTTGTCTTGCCCACCAAAAACAAAACCCTTGCAAAACAATTTTGGGCCTTTTCCTTTTTTTTTCCTTGTTTTAGCTCCACCTTTCATTTCATTATATTCACCAAAGCCAAAAATCTTTCCTATTTTTGCACTATAAATTTGAGCTTAAAAATTATTTTTTTGTGGGAAGGGTATTATTTTTGAAATGAATAGGAAATTCTCAAGCTTATTTTTGGAGCTTTCTTATCAAATGCTATTCAAAAGAAAAAAATTGAGAAAGAAGAAAAAAAAATATATCATTACAAAATCAAAAAAAAAATGAATGCAAAAAGTTTATGTTTGGCCAAGTTTATAAAAGAAAAATTTTCATGGCCTTGTTTTTGTAGTTTCATATTGGAGAATTGACATACTCGTTATTTCTCATTTTTTTATGCTATGTTCATTTTTAAGCTCACCTTGGTTTAGTGCCTAAAACCTTCATGTTTATCTTTGATTCCACTTCCTAATCATTTACCTAAGCCAAGTTTTAATGCCTAGTAGAAGTCCTATTGATCTTAGAACGTAAATTCACGTAGTGGAGAAAGTGTGAACGTACAAGCCTATGGCCACCATCATTGATGGATTTCTTTGGAGGTTATCTTGGAGTGTTTTAGGGTTAATGTTTATCTAGCAACCGAGTAGTTTGTTAATGCGCCGTTTATTTAGAACCTCTACTTTTGTTTTCCTTATTTTCGTATATTTTGAATGCCTTGTTTTAAGATTTATAAATTAGTAGACTTTTCTTATGTTTTAATGAGATTTTTAGGGTTCCATTTTCAAATTTTCTATTGTGCACTTCTCACCCCACTAGTTGATAATATGAATATTAGGATAGTTTAATTTTTCATGTTCTGTTTTTCTTAACTATGGAACTTAAAAAAATATATATCTTTTGTTTTCTTTTTGCTCCTCCCTAGTTTTTATTTCTATTTGCTTGAGGGCAAGCAAATGTCTAAGCATGAGGGAATTTGATGACTAGTTTTAGTCATCCTTTTTGGGGGTAATTTAGTATTCAAAATGCCTAATTTTATTTATATTTTATGATTGTTATTTCATGTTTTAATGTCTCTTTACAATATATATTAATTCCTAGTGATTATTAGAGTTTTGATATAAAAATCTATATAGTCTTATTATATGTATTATGTTATTATTTATTATGTTATGTTATGTATAATAATTATAGTTAATGATAAGTCTTAATGTTTTAATTTTAATGTTTTAATGTTTTTATTATTATTATGTTTTAAAATCTTGTTTTAATTTTGTTATTTTATGTAGACTAATCCATGATTGTATTGTCTCTTTTTTTGTAGGTTCATGCCCAAGCTTCAAAGCCCATGCAGCCTGAGCTTTCAACAAGGAGCAGCCCCTACATGCAGCCCACAACATGGTGCAGCCCCTACATGCAGCCCACAACATGGTGCAGCCCCTACATGCAGCCCTTGAAGAATGGAGCAGCCCTTCAACATCCATAAAGCCCACATGATGCATCCCTCTTCATGTAGCAGCCCGGCCCTCTCCTTGGTGCAGCCCGGCCACCCATCTACTTCAAAAATGCAGCCCACTTCAAAGATACATGCAGCCCAAGCTCCTCTTCAAGCCCAAAACCGAGCCCATGCATCCAACCACCTTTGCATGGCTCCCCTTTTCATGCATGGCCGGCCACCTCATGCCCTCTCTCTCCCCTCCTCATTAATTTCCCCATGCATGAATCCCCCACTTCCCATGGCCGGCCACATCCATTCCCCCTCTCTACTTTATTTTATTTCATTTCCATAAGCCACATTCATGCATGTTCTCTCCCCCTCATTTATTGCATGCATGTATTCACTTTTTCATGCATTGACCGGCCACACCATCCCTCCTCTCTCTCCTTTTTATTATTTTTCTCCACTCTTTATTATCATCCATTCCCCCTTATTTACTCTCTTTATTTTATTTGTTTTCTTTTAAATACTATGCATTGAATCATCCTCTCCCTCTCCCTTCATTAAATGAAATGCATGCACTTCTCTCCCTTTACATGGCCGGCCACCCCCCTTGGCCTCCTCCTTTTCATTTCATTCTAGATCCTTCTCCATCTCCTATAAAAGCCACCCCATCCCTCAAGCCAAGGAAGAGGAGAAAATTTTGAGAAGTAAAGTTTCAAGTTGAATGTGAGTGTTGAGTTGGAGAGAGGAGAGTGCTTGTGAGTTGTTGTTAGTTTCATTATTATATTAGTTTTCTTTTCCATTAGTGCAAGTTTCTTCATAGCATAATCTTGTCTTTGTTATATTTTGTGTACTTCTTTTTGCATAATAATGAAAATGTTTCTCTCTTATTTTGTTTTGTCTTCCCCTTCAATTATGCATAGCTAATTTCCTATAGCATTTGATCGTGAGGATCCATGAAGTGAGATGAGAGTTTATTTTCTTTCTTAGTTTTATTTTTGTTATTTCATGCTCGATCCTTCTTTGATTTATTTGTTTGTTGACTCCGTATTTCTGGTATACGGTAGTAGGCTTGGGACCTCATATTTGAGTAGCCGAGAGGCTCATGAATGTGAAAGATCACTCAAAGAAGGAAGGAGTTGAACGCAATCCTAGAGATAGGACGACGTAAATCCTCCGGATTGGAGTCAAATCCAATAGTGCGGATCACCTCGATAATGTAACTTTAGGCTTCTTTGGTTTTTAAAGAGATTTCGATCGAAGAGTCTATAAGTTAGGAGACCTAATGCTCTAGCGAGATTTTGTCTTATTTTCGGATCCGTCACGGTCGAGTATGATTTGCAAAATTAAAACTATCTTTATTTTTATCTCTCTCATCTAATTTCATGGTGAATCATTGATCGAATGCTAGCTTTTTATTATAAGTTTTTCGTCTCGCAAGTTGTCCTTTGTTTTATTCTAAAAAATTCTCAAATCCCTTTAGTTTTCCGGTAGGATAATAGTTAGAGCGTGAGTAGAAGTAATTGACAGCCCCGTGTTTAAATACGACCTTGGTACTACGATTCGACAGGTACGCTTTCCTGTTCGGGTTTTGGCCCACCACATATAATGCATTAATTTCCTTTAGAGCTTCTGCAGATATCAAAAACTTTTCAGCTTGAGGAGGAGCTGGAGGTAGAACAACTGATTCATTGGCTTTTTCTGCAGCTAATAAATTTTCTTGTTCTATATCTGCCATTATGATTTCATCTAGATCTTGAGGAGGACTGTCATCCATAATGTAAGTTGGAGCAGAGACAGCCTCTGAAGAATGAGTATCTTTGGGATAAGATGTAGTTGGAGTTTCTGAAATAATAAAACTGTACTTGAGTTGCTTAGTAATTGAGGGACTGATGGGTGCAGTATAGGGAACAATATCCAAAGATGGCTTTATGCAGAGAGAAGGAAGATAGTTCAAATGAACTGTATCAAAAGAATTTAATAAATTGAATAAATCCACTCTGGGATTGACAAAACAATCACCAACAGTTATTAGTTCTGCATCCTCTATGACTGTGTCTGTAACTTGAACCATATACATATCTGAATCTGAATCTGAATTTGAATTTGCTATAATTGCTGCTGCTGCTGCAACTGGAGAAGCTTATTGATTGAGCATCTCCCCCTGCCTGATTTCAGTGAGAACTAGAAGCAGGCCCCTGATAGAAGAAAGAGGGACAGAGGAGGCAGTAAGGAAAGCAGCAAGAGAAGAAATAGAATTAGCAAGAGGGGTAATGGCCTCTGTTATAAAAGATCTGATCACTAGAGTGATGTGCTCCAAGATGGTAGGTAGAGAAGGGGAAACTGTATCCAGAAACTCTGGTGGAGTTTGGTTGGATACTGAGAGGGAAGTAGGAGTGACATCAGGGAGGATGTCATCCTGAGGAGATAATGGTAAATAAGATGGTGAGTGGCTGGAAATGTCATGAACTGGAGATGTGGGTGTAGATGGTAGAGAGGTGAGTAGATTAAATATGGGGGATGAGAAGAATGTGTCATTGTTGATGTCGTGGAGGTGGGATGGAAGAGGAGATTGAGGAGGAGTTGTATGAATGGGAGAGCGAGGAGGTGTTGTCACATGAGTTGGTGAAGATGTGAAGATGGCTGGTTGTTGCAGAGGAGGAAGTGTAGAGGGCTGGGGAGATGGAGGAGTTATTGTTGGTAGGGATGTGGTTGATTAAGGATGTGGAATAGGAGCTTCTTCAAAACCAGGGTGTGTTGAAATTTCCCGGACCTTGGAGTTAGCAGGGGTATCTCAACCGAAGATAGTCACAACCAGAAACACATGCAGCACAAGTATCTTTATTGATTAACAACAATCTTCTTTACAACACGAGACATACATGGCGAGACATGCTTCACCAAAACCACAAAAGGGAAAGCAGAGAACTATAAATACAAGACAAGACAAACAAGCCGCGTGGACTGAAACACCAAGCCTCCGGTATACTATTGTGGAGTCCACACAGTCCACCAGGTTGTCAGACCGCATCCCAAGCCGCGCGGACTACCCCTTATTCCATTGCTAACTCTAGCCGAAAGTCTGCAAGCCGCCTAACTGCGAGTTCACCTAGCCGCCAGACCGCACAAGCTGTGATGCCGAATAGAACAGTCCGCCTGAAGCAGGCGACTTATTGAACCCCGAACCAAGTTGCCAAAGAGAAGACCGCCTGGTCACTGTCCGCGACCCGCTGTTTACTATCTGTTGCTTAACCGCAGATTCTGCACTGTCCCTGACCGCAATCAGAGCCAAGTCCTGGCTTTCCAGTGCTATCCACACAACCTGCACAGCGCTACCCGGTCAACTATATCAAATCGCGCGGACACCAAATGTCCGTCCGCAGTAACTATTGCGGGCTTAATTTACTGTTCACTTACTTTGGTTCTCTCGTTACTCAGGTTTTTCAGGTTACTATTCCTGATGTGACATGGGTCCTATTTATAGGAACGATGATGAGTGTGGTCACCACCCTAGCCGATAGGATTACTGCCACATCCCACAGCAAGAACAAGTGTATCCGCAAAACTGCGGATACACACACCAGTCCGCCGCTGCTTGTGCAAGATAGCCAGTCTGCCTATGCTTCTCCAAGGCCAAACACAACGCCAGTCTGCCTTGCCACCAAGGCCAAGCCAAGACCACCATAACTGGACTCTGCAACAACATTGTTTGCCAATCTGCGGACA
Organism: Platanthera guangdongensis; assembly: GCA_039583875.1. NCBI lineage: Eukaryota > Viridiplantae > Streptophyta > Magnoliopsida > Asparagales > Orchidaceae > Platanthera > Platanthera guangdongensis. The sequence goes on along the minus strand of CM077155.1, from coordinate 123,754,080 downwards.
CAGCTCCAGCCCGCTTATCCCGAGCCCACAGCCTCGCCATAAGGCAAATGCTGGACTCAGCGGACACACAGCTTCAGTACGCTCATCCCGAGACTAGCGCTTCGTCACCAAGACAAATGCCGGACTCAGTGGACACGCCGATCCAGTCTATACATACTACAGATAGCTCTAGTCTGTATATCCCAACAGACAACTCCAGTCCGCATACCCTGAGTCCATAGCCTTGTCACCAAGACACTTACCGAACTCAGCGGACACTGCTCCAGTCGGCTTACACAGCAGACACATCCAGTCCGCATCTTCCGCAGACTGCTCCAATCCGCATATCCCGAGTCAACGACTATACCATCATGGCAGCTATCGGACTTAGTGGACCCAGCTCCAGCCTGCACGCAGTTGCAGACACAGTCTTCAATACGCTTATCCCCAAACTCGCAACCAAGGCAAATGCACTTCTACCGAGCTTGGCGGACTGATAAGCAGTCCCCGCTCCACTGCGTGATCTCCCCGGACTGAGCTAAACATGGACTTGGTTCAGAACCAACCAAGTCCACACCACTGACCACAAGGGCCAGTCCGCACTTACTGGCGAATGCTGGAACCAGTCAGCCAAACCCAGCGACCTCCAGCAACTATTCACAATGACTGGCGATCTCTGTGGCTTCCATTTGCCGCTTCACCAGAGCAAGACCAAGGCTTCTGCCACGCCGATCTGTCGAGCTCCAGTTCTTCAGTCCACTTCGTGCCGGACTCCGCGGATAGAGTTGTTATCCGCCCGGTTACCTTCTGGGATTCATCTGCTTGTAGAGCATACGACGTCCTGGCTAACCGCCGCTGCTATCCGCATAATCCGCGCGAACATACCACTGAGGCCGCCATAGAAAAAGCCGTCTGAACCAGCCCCGCCGACCTGGCTGTCCGCAAACCTTGTCCGCATAGTCCGCGCGGATAGGTTGCCCAAGTCCTCCATTCACCCACTTTCACTTCACAATTTTCAACACTCCCCTTGAAGTGAGAAGTGGTGAATAACTCCAGCAGCTCCCGTAACCTTGCAACTGGTCCCTCCGATAGCATCTACGAAGAGATGTCCAAGACATAGTCCTCGCCCTACATATCATGGACCATAAGGGAGCCCTCCAGTATCTCTTAAAAGAAGTCATGCTTCCCTCTGCCTTCTTCTTCAGCTTCAACCTCCACACATGCATCACAGGAGTATCACCAACAACCTTGAGCACAGGGGCCCAAGCCTCATTACCTCTGAGAGAAGTCACCTCCTTAGACTTGGCATCAACCACCTCCTTGATTCTAGTGGGGTCATCACAGCTAGAAGGAACTCGCTCGACCTGAGGGATTGCAATGAAACATGAGACCAAGCTTGCTATGTTCCCTTCACAATATCGAGCTAGTGGCTTACTGATCCTCTTCGATCTTCGAAGAACCTGATCATGGCTAACCACCTCCGCTCCTCCTCCTGAACCAGATCCGTTTCTGGGCAAACTCGGAACAATGCTCCCCGTGCTTCCTGAATAAGATGCCACCTCACTGGAACTAGGAGCACCTGGAGCAACGCTCCCCCTGCTACCTGAACCAAAATTCTGCACTCTCGAACAAGAACTACCTGAAACATCGATCCCCCTGCTTCTTGAACCGGAAGCCTCTGTATTCGAGCCATAAGTACTTGGAGCATCGCTCCCCTTGCTTCCTGACCCTGACGCCTTTGCCCCAGAGCTAGAACAACCTGGATCTCCTGGTGACTCAGGCAGCTCCACCTGAACCTTAGCAGCAGCCTCCTTCAGCCCACCATCTGACATACTCATCTCTAGCTCCACATAAGAGCTATCCCAATTCAGTGTCAACTCATCGAAGATAACGTCTGTCGACACGATGATCCTCTTCGTCACAGGATGCATACAACTTCATCTTCTCCTCTGCTCACCATACCTAACAAAGACTAGTTTCGTCTTAAGAACATCCGGAGTGTGTACGTTGCAGGTAGATCCAAACACCCGTAGGTGCTTTACACTAGGCTTCACCCCGAACATCAGCCCATAAGGAGACTTCATATAGATCAGACTAAGAGGCATCTGATTGATGACATGAGTAGCACAAGCCATCCCTTCCGCCCAAAGAGCCTTAGGAACGCCTTTACTCTGAAGACAACACTTGCAGGTCTCCATAAACCAACGGATCATCAGAGCTGTAACGCTACCTTACTGTGAAGTAAGTCCACAAGAAAGCTCCTTCCGGATCCCATACTTTCTGCAAAAGTTTGAGAACTCGGTTGAACCAAACTCACCATCGATGCTTGTCCTCAACTTCTTGATCCGCAGGCCAAGCTGGCCTTCCACAAGCTTCTTGAACTCCACAAACAAGCATATCATGTTCGACTTCGCCTTCATGAAGTATACCCAAGTATACCTTGAATAGTCATCAACCATTATCAGCATGTACCTGCTGCCTCCAAGACTGGCGGTGATGGTCGGTCCAACCAGAGCACAATGGACAACCTCCAAAGGTTCTTTACATCTGGACTGTGCCTTATCAACCATAAAGAGATAAGCTTCACCATGCTGACATCCCGCACACCCCTGACCATTTCCATAGGATGACAATCTAGGCAATCCTCTTACGAATCTTCTTACTGCCATTGCTTTCAGCTTGTCCATCACTATATGCCCCAGTCTTTCATGCCAGATAGCTGCACTATCACTGGCCTTCATCCGATTAGCACCTGAACTTGTTGAAGTCCCGACTAAGTTCTTCTCCTTACTCCCAACATGAGCTACATTTGCCGAGAGCAAGACAACCTTGCACTCTTTCCTGAGATGACCATGTTGCTTGCATTTATAGCACCTTGGTCCTTCCTTCCTCTTCCCATCACGCCTAGGAGAAACACTCCTCTCTTACTAATATGAAGTAGAAGGACCATCCTCTGCAGCAACCTTCACCTCCTTCCTGAACAACCCATCAAGGGAAGTCCAAACCTCCGCACCTGACCGACATCCCCTGATGTGGTCCAAGAGCTCCGATGAGATCACCTGCTTGAGAATAGAATCCGCTTTCGCATTTGTCTCCTTCCAAGCTCTCATATCTTCAGCATTGCCAACAGTAATATCTTGTCTTTCTGCTCCACATACAACCTCCCAATGGTCCTCGACACGAAGAAAGCTCTCCATATAAGACTTCCACCTATCAAAGTTCGTCTCTGTAAGGAGTTCAATTCCAAGACAACTTGCATCTTCCACTGCCATGGTTCAACCACTGGTTCCCTCTTCACAAGAGCAAAAACTGCTTCAGTTGATCACTGCTTATCCACTTCAATCCAGCTCGGATACCATGTTGAAATTTAACGTACCTTGGAGTTAGCAGGGGTTATCTCTACCAAAGATAGTCACAACCAGAAACACATGCAGCACAAGTATCTTTATTGATTAACAACAATCTTCTTTACAACGCGAGATATACATGGCAAGACATGCTTCAGCAAAACCTCCAAAGGGAAAGCAGAGAACTAAAAATACAAGACAAGACAAAGAAGCCGCGCGGACTCAAACACCAAGCCGCCAGTCTACTGCTGTGGAGTCCACACAGTATGCCAGGTCGCCAGACTGCAACCCAAGCCATGCAGACTACCCCTTATTCTAATGCTAGATCTAGCCGCCAGTCTACAAGCCGCCTAACTGCGAGGTCGCCTAGCCCCCAGACCGCACAAGCTGCGATGCCGAATAGAACAGACCACCCGAAGCAGGCGACTTATTGAACCCCGAACCAAGTTGCCAAATAGAAGATCGTCTGGTCGCTGTTCGTGATCTGTTGTTTACCACCTGTTGCTTAACCGCAGAGTTTGCACTATCCCTGACCGCAATCAGAGACAAGTCCCGGCTTTCCAGCGCTATCCGCACAACCTGCAGAGCAGAACCCGATCAACTTTATCAAACCGCACGGACACCAAAAGTCAGTATGCAGCAACTATTGCGGGCTCAATTTTTTGTTCACTTACTTCAGTTCTCTATTTACTCAAGTTTTTCAGGTTACTATTCCTGATGTGACATGGGTCCTATTTATAGGCACGATGATGAGTGTGGTCACCACCCTAGCCGATAGGATTACTGCCACATCCCACAGCAAGGACAAGTGTATCTGCAAGCCCGCGGATACACACACCAGTCCACCGCTGCCTGTGCAAGATAGTCAGTCTGCCTATGCTTCTCCAAAGCCAGACACAACGCCAGTCTACCTTGCCACCAAGGCCAAGCCAAGACCACCACAGCCAGACTCCGCTGCAATATTGTCCGCCAATCCATGGACACAGCTCTAGCCCGCTTATCCCGAGACCACAGCCTCGCCACAAGGCAAATGCCGGACTCAGCAGACACACAACTTCAGTCCGCTCATCCTGAGCCCACGGCTTCGCCACCAAGGCAACTGCCGGACTTAGCGGACATGCCTATCCAGTGCGTACATACTGCGGACAGCTCTAGTCTATATATCCTGCAGACAACTCCAGTATGCATACCCTGAGTCCATAGCCTTGTCACCAAGACACATACCAGACTCAGCGGACACTGCTCCAGTCTGGTTACATTGCAGACACTTCCAGTCCACATCTTCCGCAGACTACTACAGTCTGCATATCCGAGTCCACGACCATGTTAAATTTTCTCAATGTGGTCAGCAAGATAGCCCAAACGCCAAATTAATATCTTCGGAACTACCCAGTTCGCACGTTGAACCAGCGGAAACCAAGGACTAGAGGTACAAAGGTAAATCCCAACAAACAATGGAAGCACAAGCAGGTCTTTTATTCATTCACTTCTTTACAATGCGAGGCATACATAGCGAGACATGATTTCGCTAGTATAACAGCTGAAAACAGAAAGCACCAAAAAACAAGCCGGGCGGACAGCACCGGAGTCCGCCGAGACCGGGAGGTCGCCGAGGTCGCCGAGTCCGCTGAGCTCGCCCAAGCTATGCTGCAATTCGCCGAATAGACACGGAGTCCGCTGAAGCCGCGAGGCCGCGCAGACACACCGTTATTCGCCTCTTGCTGAACCTGAACTGAGGAACACCCCTACCCGCCTGAAGTCGGTGGACAGGTTATTGAAGCTGGCAAATATGAAACAGAACTGACAAGCCGCAGAGCGACCTCCTACTGAGTCCGTAGAGACCGCACACTTCCAAGTACTTGACCGAAGTCACAGCCAAACTCCTGGCTCCTTGAAGCTACCCGCGCGACCTGCACACAGCAAACCGTCAGCCTGAAACAATCCGCGCGGACTGACAAACACAGACCGCAGCACTTCGCTCAACCCAACTTACTGTTCACTCTTGTTATTTTGGTTATGCCAGGGGGTCCTATTTATAGGCAAGGTGAGGAGTGTGGTCACCGCCCAAGAGATAGCGTCACCACCCCAGCCCGCGCGATAGCAAAAGCACCGTCCGCCGAGTCCGCATGGACTTAGCCGGATACCAAGGAAAACCGGCAGGAGCAAGGCAAATATTGGCGAACCCTCTCCAGTCCGCCCAAGCTATGCGGACAAGGCGTCAGCCCGCAAAGCTCGAACCACTGCAAGACAGCAACCCCCTTCAATGGCAGTCCGCACCTACCCGAGGCAGTCCGCAAGACTCACACCTCGATCCGCCACAAGTCCACGACCAAAGGAAGACATCAACAGTACGCCCGGTCACAGCGGACTTGGCGGATACCGCGGACACCATGGCCTTGGCACAAGGTGTGACCAAGTCCAAAACCATCAAGGGCCAACGCGAGCATGGCGGACACAAACTCCCGTCCGCCAAACACCCAAGCATAGACCGTCATCAGTCCGCGAGCTCCTCGCACTTCTGTCCAACGCAGCAGCCAACCCCGGACTCCAAAACCAGTCCGCCAATCTACCTCCACAGCAAATCGCCTGTTGTGCCACCAGAGCTCGACAAGGCCTCAGCCAAGCTCCAAGCCCAGTCCGCAACAGCCCATACCGCGGACACTCCAGTCCGCAAGCTTCCCGCGGACATGAGCCAAACCGCCTATCAGTACAAGCTTGCACCCGCGGCCACTGAGCAATGCACCAGTCCGCAAGCCTACATCCGCTCAGGCCGCTCCTTGGCAAAGCCAATCAGCAAACACCCAATCCGCAGAAACCAGGCCGCATAGTCCGCGGACTCCATGCAACAAGCCGCTTAGAAGACAGCCGGCTTTCCACTAGACCTTCCACCAGGCCTCACATCTCAGTCCTCCCAGTCCGCCTAGTCCGCCAAACCTGTCCGCTCTAGGCCGCCCGGCCTGTCCCGTCACCCACTTCCACTTCACAAATTTCAACACTCCCCCTTGAAGTGGGAAGTGGAGACCAAGCCCAGCAAGCTGCGCAAGCGTTCAAAGGGCCCCTTCGACAGTGGCTTCGTGAAGATGTCAGCAAGATTATCTTCACTCCGAACATGCCCGACCAGCAGAGACCCCTCCAACACCTTCTCCCTGATGAAGTGGTGATCAATCTCTATATGCTTGGTCCTGGGTGACACACTGGATTGTTAACCAGTTTGAGAGCACTCTCATTGTCACCCCGGAGTAAAGTAGGCCCTTGCACTTCTTCATGAACATCCTCTATAAGCCTTCTCAACCAAACGGCTTCCCGAGCAGCCAAGGCCGAAGCCTTATACTCCTCCTCCGTGGTTGAAACTGACACCGAGTCCTGCTTCTTGCTACTCCACGAGATGCTAGCTGATCCGCAAGTGAACATATAACCTGAAGTAGACCTTCGATCATCCGAATCACCGCCATAGTCAGCATCCGTGTACCCGAGCAACGCAACCTCTGCGTCCCTTCTATAAAGGAGTCCCATGTCAGAAGAAGCCTTGACATACTTCAGAATTCCCTTCGCCGCCACTAGATGAGATTGCCTTGGTTCAGCCATATACCGACTTACTCGGCCAACAACATAAGCGATATCCGGCCTTGTAATCGTCAGATAAATCAAGCTCCCAACAAGAGCCCTGAACACCAAGGGATCATGAAGAACCCTTCCCTCATCTCGTCGAAGCTTCAGCCCGGATTCCAGTGGAGTAGAGCACTTCTTCCCTTCGCCCATGCCAAACCGCTTCACAATGCGTTCAGCATATCCTTTCTGGCTAATGAGAACCCCGCACTCCTTCCTCTCCACTTCTAGACCAAGAAAGTGATGCAACTCTCCCAAGTCTTTCATCTCGAAGCGTATAGCAAGCTCTGCCCTGAGCCTTGCTACTTCCCCCTCCGAGTTACCTGTGATGATCATGTCATCCACATACAGCAGGACCAAAACTCGTAGCTCTCCCTTCTTCTTGACGAACAAGCTTGAATCCGAGTTAGAAGCAAGGTATCCACAGAATTGCAAGTACTCTGCAATCTTCCCATACCACGCTCTAGGAGCTTGCTTCAACCCATAGAGAGCCTTCCTGAGTTTGCAGACATAGTCCGGATGCTTCTCAGAGACAAAACCAAGCGGCTGATCCATGAAGATGTCCTTGTCAATCTCTCCGTAAAGAAAGGCATTCTTCACATCGAGGTTCCACAACCTCCATCCCTTGCTAGCAGCCAAGGCGATCACCACTCTTACAGAAGTCATCTTTGCAACTGGACTGAATGTCTACTCATAGTCTTCTCCATACTGCTGTGAGAATCCTCTAGCGACCAGGCGAGCCTTGAATCGATCAATGCTCCCGTCAGCCTTCTTCTTCAACTTATACACCCACTTGCAAATAACCAGAGTAACGCCATCAACCTTGGGCACAAGGTCACAGGTTTCATTCTTCTTCAGAGCATCAATCTCTTCCTTCATGGCATCATCCCACTCCTTTACTCCAGTGGCCTCGTTGAAGTTTGCAGGCTCTCGCTCATCCAGAGGACCTGCAAAGAAGCAGGAGACAAAGCTCACTGCATTCCCATCACAGTACCGAGCCGGTGGCTTAACCACCGTCTTCGATCTCCGAAGAACCGGCTCCTTGCTCACGGCTTCCGTTGCTTCTTCGGGCTCCACTCCTACCTGGGGCAAGCATTGAGCAGTGCTCCCCCTGCTTCCTGAGCCAGAAGGCTCAGCCTCGGAGTTCGAAGCAACAGGAGCTGCTGGTGAAACAGCAAGCTCCTCTTCCAAGCCTTCAACAGCCTCCACCGGTGCTTCATCACTCTTGCTACTTCCGGTTAGCTCCACCGAGCCACCTCCATATGACGTCAGCTCGTCAAAGACAACGTCTCTTGACACCACGAACTTCTTCGTCACGGGATCCATGCATTTCCATCCCTTCTTCCGCTCATCATAGCCAACAAAGACAAGTTTCCTTGCCTTCGCATCCAGCTTTGTCCGTGAGGCATCCGGGACATGCACGTAGCAAGTTGAACCGAACACCCTAAGGTGTCCAACACTTGGCTTCTCCTTCAGCAACAGCTCAACAGGAGTCTTCATGTTGATATGGCTGAGTGGCATCCGGTTGATAACATAAGCAGCACAAGACATTCCCTCCGCCCAAAAGGACCTTGGGATATCTTTCGCATGAAGCCAGCATTTGTAGGTCTCCGTCAAATGATGGATCTTCCGCTCCGCTACCCCATTTTGTTGTGGAGTGTGAGCACAAGTAAGCTCCCGTTGGATCCCGTGCTTCCTGCAGAAGTTAGAAAACTCGGAGGAGACAAACTCCCCCCGTTATCAGTTCTAAACCTCTTAATCCGCAAGCCAAGCCGGCCTTCTACCAACTCCTTAAACTCCACGAACAAACGGAAGGCTTCCGACTTCTCCTTTAAGAAGTACACCCAAGTATACCTTGAGTAGTCATCAACCAAGACAAGCATGTATTTGCTTCCACTAAGGCTGGCAGTAGCCGTTGGTCCCATCAGGTCGCCATGAATACACTCCAGTGGTTTCTTGCTCCTTGTTTGTGATTTATCAAACGGAAGGCGATGTGCCTTACCGTATTGACAGCCAGCACAAACATGCCCATCACCAAAGGAGGACAACTTAGGCAACCCCCTCACCAAACTTCTACTCGCCATTGCCTTCAGCTTGTCCATGCCAACATGCCCCAGCCTCTCAAGCAAGATAGCAGCGCTATCATTGGCCCTCATTCTATCAACATAAGCACTGGTGGAAAGAACAAATAAGTTCTTCACCCTCCTCCCAACATGAGCAACATCAGCCTTTACCGCTGATATGTTGCGAAGGAACCTCACGTCTGTTGGCCCAAACAGAACGTGATACCCAGCGTCCACCGCATTGGTCATCGAGAAGAGGTTTTTCTTCATGCCCGACACGTGATACACACTCCTTAACGTGAGTGGCCCCTGATCACTACCCAATGACACGACCCCCTTTTCTCTACTGCATAAACAGTATTATCAGCAGTGATAATAGCTTCATTATCTGAGTAAGCCTGCATGGAGGTGAACTTTGATTTGTCTCCGGTGAGGTGATAACCACACCCGGAGTCCACGATCCACTCGCTGTTGAAGTCCTCAGCAGACAAGGCCCGGACACAAGTGCCCGTCATGAAAGCTCCGCCCCATTCTGCTTCTTCACTTCTCGAGCAAGCCTCCTCCTTTCCCGCAGCATGCCCAGGCTGCAGTTTGACCTTGCAGTCCCGCTTGAAGTGCCCTCGCTGATGACACCGGTAGCACTTCAGATTCTTCTTCCAGTCCTTAGGAGCATTGCTCCTCTCCGGCGGATATGAAGTTGAAGTCTCCTTCTCAACAGCGGCCTGCACCTTCTTCTTCTTCTTCCCTTCCCATCCTTTCTTCTTGCCTGAGAAGAGAGCTTCGCTGCCTTCCTGATTCAGGTTCACTCCAGCCATCTGCCTTGCTAAGCTTTCCTGCGAGGCAAGCAGATTCTCCAGCTCCAGCAATGACGGCTGAGTAGCCCATCCTTGAACAGATGTAACAAAGGCCACATACTCCTTCCGCAAGCCGCGGATAACGTGCCTTTTCATCTTTGCCTCAGAGATAGGCTCATCAGGATCCAGTGCCGACAGCTCAGCACACAAGCTCTTCATCTTTAAGAAGTACTTGGAGATGGAAAGGTCTCCCTGAGTTACCCTGGCCAACTCATTCTCCAGGAACTGAAGCCGCGCCACATTCTTCCTATTGAACAACTCATCAATGGTTGTCCAAATATCAGCAGCTGACTCACATCCAATTATGTGATCAAACAGTTCCGGAGACACGACTCTCTTCAGAATGAACTCCGCCTTAGCATTTGTTCTTCTCCAGAGCCTAACCTGCTCAGCAGTACCGAAAGCAGCAGTGACTTCCTGCCTGTCGTCTCCACCGACGACTTCCCACAGCTCCTCGCCAAGAAGATAACTCTTCATGCATGACTTCCACTTCTTGAAGTTAGTCGGCATTAAGAGTTCAATGCCCAGACCTCTTGCAAAGCTCCCTTCCATTGCAACACCTGTTGGCAACCTTTCAGCAGCTCTGAGCAATAACACAGGTTGATCACCACTCAATCACTAAGTAACAACACTGGCTGACTTCCGCTCACGCAACTGAACCTCAGAAACCTGCCTCTGATACCATGTTAAATTTTCTCAACGTGGTCAGCAAGATAGCCCAAACGCCAAATTAATATCTTCGGAACTACCCAGTTCGCACGTTGAACCAGCGGAAACCATGGACTAGAGGTACAAAGGTAAATCCCAACAAACAATGGAAGCACAAGCAGGTCTTTTATTTATTCACTTCTTTACAATGCGAGGCATACATAGCGAGACATGATTTCGCTAGTATAACAGTTGAAAACAGAAAGCACCAAAAAACAAGCCGGGCGGACAGCACCGGAGTCCGCCGAGACCGGGAGGTCGCCGAGTCCGCTGAGCTCGCCCAAGCTATGCTGCAATTCGCCGAATAGACACGGAGTCTGCCGAATCCGCGAGGCCGCGCGGACACACCGTTATTCGCCTCCTGCTGAACCTGAACTGAGGAACACCCCTACCCGCCTGAAGCCGGCGGACAGGTTATTGAAGATGGCAAAGATGAAACAGAACTGACAAGCCGCAGAGCGACCTCCTGCTGAGTCCGCAGAGACCGCACACTTCCAAGTACTTGACCGAAGTCACAGCCAAACTCCTGGCTCCTTGAAGCTACCCGCGCGACCTGCACACAGCAAACCGTCAGCCTGAAACAATCCGCGCGGACTGACAAACACAGACCGCAGCACTTCGCTCAACCCAACTTACTGTTCACTCTCGTTATTTAGGTTATGCCAGGGGGTCCTATTTATAGGCAAGGTGAGGAGTGTGGTCACCGCCCAAGAGATAGCGTCACCACCCCAGCCCATGCGATAGCAAAAACACCGTCCGCCGAGTCCGCATGGACTTAGCCGGATACCAAGGAAAACCGCCAGGAGCAAGGCAAACATTGGCGAACCCTCTCCAGTCCGCCCAAGCTATGCGGACAAGGCGTCAGCCCGCAAAGCTCCAACCACTGCAAGACAGCAACCCCCTTCAATGGCAGTCCGCACCTACCCGAGGCAGTCCGCAAGACTCACACCTCAATCCGCCACAAGTCCACGACCAAAGGAATACATCAACAGTCTGCCCGGTCACAACGGACTTGGCGGATACCGCGGACACCATGGCCTTGGCACAAGGTGTGACCAAGTCCAAAACCATCAAGGGCCAACGCGAGCATGGCGGACACAAACTCCCGTCCGCCAAACACCCAAGCACAGACCGGCATCAGTCCACGAGCTCCTCGCACTTCTGTCCAACGCAGCAGCCAACCCCGGAATCCAAAACCAGTCCGCCAATCGACCTCCACAACAAATCGCCTGCTGTGCCACCAGTGCTCGACAAGGCCTCAGCCAAGCTCCAAGCCCAGTCCATAATAGCCCATACCGCGGACACTCCAGTCCGCAAGCTTCCCGCGGACATGAGCCAAACCGCCTATCAGCACAAGCTTGCACCCGCGGCCACTGAGCAATGCACCAGTCCGCAAGGCTACATCCGCTCAGGCCGCTCCTTGGCAAAGCCAATCAGCAAACACCCAATCCGCAGAAACCAGGATGCATAGTCCGCGGACTCCATGCAACAAGCCTCTTAGAATACAGCCGGCTTTCCACTAGACCTTCCACCAGGCCGCACATCTCAGTCCGCCCATTCCGCCTAGTCCGCCAAACCTATCCGCCCCAGGCCGCCCGACCTGTCCCGTCACCCACTTCCACTTCACAAATTTCAACAGACCATGCCAGCAAGGTAGCTACCAGACCCAGCTCTAGCCCGCACGCAGTTGCAGACACAATCTTTAGTCCGCTTATCCCCAAAATCGCAACCAAGGCAAATGCACTTCTACCGAGCTTGTCGGACTGAGAAGCTGAAAGTGCAGGTTAGATCTGAAATACTCTAGAGGGGGGGGGGGTGAATAGAGTATTATGCTTACTTCAAACTTTTTACAAATTTTGTTGTAAACTTAGGTGAACAGGTCAGTAAATAAAATAAATAAACACAACAACCTATCTAATCACAGAACAACACAGCCAAAACACAAGGAAGGGCAACCAGACGACACAAGAAATTTTATAGTGGTTCCCCAACCTGGGTACATCCACTCTTCTACCACCCTGGTAGGAATCCACTCAGGTTTTTGATCAGGTGCCTGACACCAATGAGCTTTTGTTCAGGTGCTCAAAAACCAAACCTAAAGTCTTTTGGAAGGAGACTTGTAACCAGAATAATTTTGAAGGGATTTAAAACCATGTACAGGAATTGGAAATAAGGAGATGGTGTCCTCTCTTTCTCAAAACAACTTAGAAGACTTGTGCATTGATAGTAGCAGATTTTGCTCCCCCTAATATCTTGAGTTAATCAGGAATGCTGGAGCACTGCTTCAGGGTGATAAGTCTTCAAAGACCTAGAATGCTTGGACCAGAATTAGCTTCAGGAACTTCTTTGATATATAGAAATTTGTTGTCCTTTGAAGTTGTCCTGTGAATTGGAAGAATAAGACTCTTGATAGTATTTGATTGTTCTTCTTCTCCTACTTGAATATCTTCTCTGGTCAGGCTGATTGCAGTAGAACTTTTTGATTTTGAGTAGCTTATTCTTCTTTGCAATCTGAGTGTCTGTTTGATTTTTTGTATTGATTGTTGTATTGTGCTATTCTGATTGATTCTATTCTCTTCTATTCTCTATTTTCTGACTGAGGAACATTCAAAATTTCAATGTTGAGCAGTAATTGCAGTCGGCCTTGGAAGGAAGCGGCAATCAATAATTTCCCCAACTGTCCAATGGAAAATGGCATGTAATAATCCAAAGTCAATGCACGTTCCAACGGTAACATTCCGAGAAGATTTGGCATTAATTGTTCCGGAATCATCGCCAATAAACGGGACGGGAAACTGAAGAAGACCTAGTCTGGAATCGTCGAACGAAGAACACATTTCTTCGAGCTGAGATTGAGTTCGTCGAGCTGAGCTTGAGTTCGTCGAGCTGAGCTTGAGAGAGTTTGTCGACCAGACAATCTTCATTAGTCGAACAGACAATCTTCATTCGTTGAACAGACAATCTTCATTCGTCGAGCTGAGAATCAAATTCGTCGAGCGAAGAAAGGTTGTGGACTTAGCCAAAATATTCTGCATATGCTGATATCCAGTGTCGACATAGGCTGGTGTCGCCTGATATCCTGGTGTCGACATGAGCTGGTGTCGACACAAATGTTCTGGTGTCGACACAAATTGTCTGGTGTCGACACATGCCCTAAGTGTCGACACAAATACTCTGAGTTCAGAAATCGTCGAGTAGAGAACTGCATTCGTCGACCTGAGAAGCTGAGAACTTGAGGTCCAAGTTCTTCGAGCTCAGAATCTAATTCATCGACAAAAGTTTGAAGCTGGACTTAGAAAAATTCTGAAGTTGTCCTAGCTTTAGCTTGATGTAGAAACTGAGAGTTCGTCGAACAGAGAACTAAGATCGTCGAGCTCAGCACAAAGAATTGTCTCACGATCGTCGAGCGTAGAACTCCTTTCGTCGAGCTGAGTTCGACGAACGTCGAACTCACTTAACTTAGTCTTGAAATCCTCTAAGTATGAAGTCTCTGATGGTCTTGTTGAAAGCTGGTCCATCTGAAGTGGAATCTAATGACTTGTCCTAGACTCTAGGACACACAACTTGACCCTGGCTATATATGAAGGGCCACATCCTAAGTCAGTGAACCTAGCCCAAATCTACTAGGGATCCAACAATCTCCCCCTATTTGGGTGAGGTCACTAACAAAGACTCAAAATAGAAACAAACAGAAAACAAAGCAGGAAAAGAGATATATCTGGCAGAGAATTACAAACACATGCAGCATATATATATATATATATATATATATATATATATATATATATATATATATATATATATATATATATATATATATATATACAGCTTTGTTTAAACAGATAGCATTGTTTGAAAAAACAAAAAACAGACAGAAATAGAAACAACATGAAAATTACTTCTTTTGCTTCTTCTGCTTGGACCTGTCTTCAGTTGTTTGCTCTCCTGGCTTCTTAAAGATGATTTCTCTCTTAGGATCTTGAGCTTGAGCTTTTGTCATAGTCATATCAGCTGCCCCAATAATGTTCAATGATGTTGCTCTGGGGACAACTGCTTCTGGATGAAGTTTCATAAAATCATCAACATTAAACAATTTATTTCCTTTGTCAAACCTTTTCAGCTCTTCTTTTCTATACTTTAAAATTGTTGTGAATCCAGAAATATCTTTTCCTTCAGCCTTGGCCTTATTGATTAAAGATAGTACAATTAATTCCTAATATCTAGCCATTCTTGCAGTATTTACAGTTTTAGGATCTTCAAAAGGAGTTGGAGGAGAGTAAGGTCTTTTTGGACTTTCAGCTTTCTGTACTTCAGAGGTTTGTTGCTGCAGCTGTTGATGCTTTGGTTGACTACCTGAGGATGGCTGCCTGTGTTGGCTGCTTCCAGATGATCTCCCTGACTGTCTCTGATATTTTTGCATGGGGGAAGATCTCTGGGAGCTATAACCACTGGCACCAGCTGCTGGAGGAGGAGGAGGTGGATCCTTTTTGAATCTGTGCACTGGAGGAGGGGAATATCTCCTGCTTCTCTTTCTTTCCTTCTGTTGGTTCTTGGATAGCCACATCCATGCTGGCATTCCCTTGTATGGAGCAACATTGTGCAGAATATAATAAGGAGTGTCTGTAGTGGGATTTGGCTTGGGAGCTGGAGGAGGAGGAGCCTTCCTTTTCTTAGATAACATCTTCTTTTTCTTACTTGCAGCATCTTCATCTGAGTCATCATCATCATCTTCTTATTCATCATCACTGTCAGAACCCTGAGGGTTGTCATACAAGGCATTCAGAGCTTTTAAAGCTTTATCAGAAATAACAGCCTTTTCTGTAGAAGCAGGGGCAGAATTTGAGGATTCTGGAACTGGAGTTTCATCAACAATAGAAGAAGTAACTGTACAGGAATCAGAAATGATAGAGACAGAGCTTTCAGCTGCTGCCTTATTCTCTTCTTCAATGGCAACTAGAATAAGCTCATCCAAATCTGGCAGGCGAGAGTCATCCATAACAAAAGTTGGGGATGGAATTACTTATGGAATGACCTCTAGACTAGAAGCTGAGATAAAAGCTGGAGCTGAGATAGCAAAATGGTCAGAGAGTTGCTTAGCAACTGCTGGACTGACTGGAGAGGTATAGGGTACAATAGCCAAATGTGGCTTAGTAGAGTCTGCCGGGAGAAATTGCATATGTACAGTATCAAAAATTTCCAGTAATTCTGGTACATTCACTGTGGGATTCATAATGAAATCACCAACAGTTTTTATTTGCTCAACTGACTCATCTAGATCATTGTCAGTATCCATAAAATGAATTAACTCAATCATCTCAGAATCAAATTCTGTCAAAATTTCTGTATCTGAATCTGAATCTGCATCTGCTATAGAGGGAACTACTGCTGTGACTGTTGCTGCTACTGCATCTGCATCTGCTGCAACTTCATCACTGAGCATCTCCCCCTACCTGGGTTCAGGAGAACCTGGAGCCAGGCCCCTGGATGAAGAGGGGACAGCAGATAGAGCAGAAATTTGGACAGATAAAGAATTGATGGAGGTCACAAGAGGTGTAATGGCCTCTTGGATGAGAGAAATGATGAGGGGAGTGAGTAAGGATATGATGGTAGATGGATCAAATGAGTAAGGGGAAGATGATGGAATGGAGGATGGAATAACATGAGTGTGATGAGTGGATGGAGATGAAGATGTAATGGGGGCATCTGGCATGACAACATCTGTGGGTATGTTGTAAGATGGAATGGATGACAAATGATGGGGAAGAGGAGACTGAGGAGGTGTAGGAATATGTGTCTCATGAGGTGAAGCTGGAGGTGTAGTAATGTTGGTAATATCAAGAGGTGGAGATGGAGGAGGAGTAGGCACATGAGTATGTGGTGGAGATTTAGGTGTGGTAGGAAGGATGGAAGAGGAGGGGAGTTGTTTGGCTGGAAGTGTAGGAAGAGATGATGGAGATGGAAGGACCTCTTCTGCCTGGTGGGGAGCAACTTTTACAGCCCTGGTGCTCTCAGAAGTTTGGATGGATGACGAAGAAGCCTTTGATGGCTTGGAGATAGTCCTTTCCCACCTGCCAAACAGAGCGCAGGTGAGGCGCTTGCTGGCGTTTATGAAGATGGTCTGGGAGACCATACATTCAGCAGCCTTCTCTTGAAGAAAAATTCCCAAAATTCTGTCGAAGCAGACTTCCTTCTTACTATTCTTTTTCTTTATCAATTCAAAGAAGATTGTGCCCCAGTTGACACGTCTCTTGTTCACCACGACGCACATAACCAGGAATTGGTAGCGGGTTATGTAATCATGCGCTGAGTGCTTGCCCATCAGCACTTTTCCTACAATGTCTGCCCGAAACTGGTACGCGGTAGACAGTTGCTTCTTCAACATTTTCTAAGGGTTGCTTCCTGTAAACCCCATTAGTTTCAGCATATCACCAAACTCTTTAGAATCCATTTTTATGTTGTCTTCTCCATTGACTAATCCAAAAATCTCAGAAAGAATTGCGGGAGATAACGAAACAGCAGTACTCCTGATGTTGCCTGTCAGAACATCTTCGTCAGAAGCAGTAGATGTATACACCCATTCTCTTATTTCAGTCGCATGTAGCTTAATCCTTCTGGTCATGAAATCCTTTAGATTGAGTTCTTCCAGCAATTCCAAGATATACAGAAATATGGGGTCAGAATGTTGGAAGGAATCGAAATCCATATCGAAACCAGTATCAAACTTCATTGCGGTGAGGGTGTTTGCTGGAATCGCCACTGATGACCTGCAAGAAAATCATAGAGAAAAACGACGATCAAGAGCAAAAGAACTGAAAGCGCGGGACAGAGGTCAAAGAAAACCTAGATATAAGATTTTCAGAATATGAATCGACAATCTCCGTTCCACGAAAAAGAAAAAATTCTTCGAACTGAGCTTGACGAAATAAATTATAGACAGATAATTCGTCGATCTCATCCAGAAGAATCAAAAACAGTTCGTCGAACTCCGTTCGACGAAACGTCTTCTGAAGCAAAGTTCGTCGATCTCCGGTCGACGAAAATTATTTCCACACAGAGAATTCGTCGATCTCCGTTCGACGAGAATCTCTCAAACTTTCCCTAATTCGTTGAACTCCGTTCGACGAACTCTGGAAAATTCGTCGAATACAGACAGAAGTTAAGTTAACTCTTCTCCATTAATCATTCCCAGTTGATTTATAAAGAACAGGTGAGTTTTTTCATTCAAGGGCTTGGTGAAAATGTCTGCTCTCTGTAAATCAGTAGGAATATAGATTAAGTTAATTTTCTTTTTGTCTACATTATCTCTAATGAAATGATGTCTTATTTCAATATGCTTAGTCCTAGAATGGTGAACTGGATTCTGCGCTATAGCAATAGCACTAGTATTATCACAAAATAAGGTTGAATTATTTAAGTTGACACCATAGTCTAGGAGTTGATTTTGTATCCATAACATCTGCAAACAGTAGCTGCCAGCAGCCATGTATTCTGCTTCTGCAGTTGATATAGACACAGATGTCTGCTTTTTACAAAACCAGGAGACAAGTCTCATACCAAGGAACTGGCAAGTTCCAGAGGTACTTTTCCTGTCCACTCTACATCCAGCATAGTCAGCATCTGAGTATCCAGTTAACTCAAACTCTGACTCTATAGGATACCAGAGTCCTAGATCAGGGCAATTCTTTATATATCTCAAAATTCTTTTTAAGAAAATAAGGTGAGATTCTTTAGGGTTCACTTGGAACCTAGCACAAAGGCATGTGACAAACATTATGTCAGGTCTGCTAGCTATTAGATATAATAGGGATCCAACAATTTCCCTATAATGCTTCTGATCCACAGGTTTCCCTAATGCATCAGAATCCACAACAGCATTTGTAGCCATAGGGCTTTTCATTCCTTAAGCATCACCCATCCCAAACTTCTTAATAAGCTCTTTAGCATACTTAGCTTGGGAGAGGAAGATACCATCAGGGAGCTGCTTCACTTGGAGACCAAGGAAGTAGGAAAGCCCACCCATGCTACTCATCTCAAATTTAGAATGCATGAGGTCAGCAAACCTCTTGCACAATTTGGAATCAGTAGACCCAAAAATGATGTAATCCACATATATTTGTACTAACAATATTTGCTCCTTATGATGTCTAGTGAAAAGGGTTTTATCTATGTTTCCTCTTATAAATTTATGCTCTAAGAGAAAGCTTGCTAAGGTCTCATACCAAGCTCTTGAAGCTTGCTTTAAACCATAGAGACCTTTATGTAATTTAAAAACAAAAGAGGGATAAGTTGGAGAGATAAAACCTGGAGGTTGTTCTACATAAACCTCTTCTTGAAGTAGTTCATTCAAGAATGCACTCTTGACATCCATTTGGAAGACTTTAAATCTCTTGTGAGCTGCATAGGCAAGGAAGATTCTTATGGCCTCTAACCTTGCAACAGGGGCAAAGGTTTGGTCATAGTCAATTCCTTCCTCTTGCCTGTAGCCTTGAGCAACAAGCCTAGCCTTGTTCCTCACTATGTTCCCTTGAGCATCCAACTTGTTCCTATAGACCCATTTGGTTCCAATAACTGGGTAGTTATGGGGTCTTGGAACCAAATCACAAACTCTACATCTCTCAAACTGATTTAGTTCCTCTTGCATTGCAATGATCCAGTGGGGATCTTGCTCTGCTTCATGAATGGTGAGAGGTTCAATTTGAGAGAGAAAACTGGAATGCATCAAGTCTTGGTTGAGTTGATGTCTTGTCTGTATACCTGCTGAAATGTCTCCAATCACTTGAGATCTGGGGTGATCTCTAAGTGTAACAAGATCAGTTGGTGGAGTTTGTTGAGCAACATCTTCTGTAATTAATTCCTCTTGTGGAATGGTACTAGCTGTTCAGGGAAGCTCAGCCACTTCCTCTTGAATTTCTTCTTCACTATCTTCAGCAACCTGTGGAGTGGGATGGGTTGATACCTCTTGGGTAAGGTTTAGTCCATCCATAGACTCACACAGTGGTGGAACCTGCAAAACGCTATTGGTAGAAATCTCTTTCTCCTTATAAGACATGTTAGCTTCATCAAAAGATACATGAATAGACTCTTCAATTTTAAGGGTCGATTTATTAAAAACCCTATATGCCTTGCTTACTTGGGAATATGCTAGAAAAATTCCTTCTTCAGCCTTAGCCTCAAACTTTCTAATGTATCTCTTGTTATTTGTGTGAATGTAGCAAATACAACCAAAAACTTTAAAGTATGTGATTTTAGGTTTCTTCCCTTTAAGTAATTCATAGGGGGTCTTATTTTTCAGTTTACGTATAAGGCTTCTGTTCAGGACAAAGTTGGCAGTATTTACAGCTTCTGCCCAAAAGGATAGAGGCATGTAAGCATCTGCCAATAATGTGCCTGCAGATTCAATGAGTGTCCTATTTTTTGTTTTAGCAGCCCCTTTTTGTTGGGGAGTTCTAGGAGCTGAGAAGCACTGCCTGATACCTTCCTTCTCACAGAACGCATACATAAGAAGAGACTCAAACCGATCAATGCAACATGAGTAGAGAACTCAATCTGTATGGTTCTGAGAAAATCTGTAAGAACCTTGAATGTATCTGACTTAGCTCTCAGAAAGGCTACCCAACTGAATCTAGAGAAGTCATCAACAATCACTAAAGTATAAGACTTCCCTCCTAGGCTTTGTACTGCAGTTGGTCCAAATAGATCCACATGAAGCAAATACAATATCCTAAGTGAATCACTTTTATTAATGGATTTAAAGCTAGTTTTGGTTTGCTTGCCTAACTGACAAGCCCTGCATAGGTTTTCCTTCTTGTAGGGGCCAGAAGGTAAACCTCTAACAAAGTTGCCTTTAGATAACCTAGATATATTCTTAAGATTTACATGTCCTAATCTTTTATGCCATAACTCATTTTGATTACTAGTAAGATTCAGTAAGCATATATCAGTTGTGGCAGAAATAAAATCTACTAGGTATATGTTGTCTTGTCTAAGTCTAATTAAAGAAGTTTTTTTTATCATTATCAATAATAGAACAGGAAGTAGAGTTGAAATGTACCTGATAACATTTATCACATAATTGACTTATGGATATAAGGTTATGTTTAAGTCCTCCTACATAAGTTACTTTCTTGAAAGTCACTGATCCAATCTTCATTGTCCCACATCCTTCTGATTGACCACTGTTGGAATCTCAAAAAATCACCTTTGGTCCTAGCTTGGGCTTGTAATTGGATATATTGCCCTTGCTGCCTGTCATGTGTTTGGAGCATCCACTATCCAAGTACCAGGTCTGACTTACCCTTGGACAGCTCTTCACCTGTACCTGTAATGAAAAACAAAACTCAATTGTTCTTGACCCAGGTTACCTTGGGTCCTTTATTTGGTTGAAAGGAGAAACTGGATATAACTGATAATGCAGGTTGTGATTTGTAACCTAAGGGGTGATATCTCCTAGGTGGAATAATCCAATCAGCTACTGGATTAAATGTCTTATTAGTTGGTTTAAAGTTTCTGTAAGAGAAATAGTTTCTGTTTGATCTTTCTGGGTTCGACGAATCGTTGTAAGTTCATCGACCAGAGTTCGACGAATAGGGTTGAGATCGTCGATCTCTGCTCAGAGAATGACAGTAGTCATTTTCTGTGCCCCAAGTTCGTCGACCTCTGCTCGACGAACCATGCACAGTTCGTCGATCGCAGTTAGACGGATTGTTATATCTGAAGTTTGCGTTCAGCGTTCGTCGATCTGGGTTCGACGAACTGGCTACATTTCGTCGATCTGAGTTCGACAAATGCTGCTGAACTTTGTTTTTATTTGCTGTTTTCAGATTTTTATTTCTCTTGTCTATGGGTCTTGGATTGTTTTCTGACATTGGTTTGTCTATTAATTTTTCTTTTCCCTTTGCAGAAATAAACTTGATAGGGGTTGAAAGAATGTTTTTCTTAATTATGGGGGGTAAACTTGATGAAGCACCCAAGCCCAGCTTGCCATTTAATCTGGCATTCACTGTGCTTATAATGTCCATCAGCTTGATACTTCTCCCATTGAGAGATTGCTCAAGTTGTTTGGCCTCACATAATTCAGATTTTAGTTTAATTATTTGTTCATTAGCTAAGGTTAGTTGATCTGTTAATTTAATGTTTTCTGAATTTACAGATTCAAGACTTCCTAGTCTTTCTCTAAGAGTTTTTATTTCGTTTTCTGAATTGATTAAGTCTAAGCACATAGATTTGAATTCAGTTTTAAATAAATCAGAACTAAAGTCAAAGCTAGAAATAACCTGATCTGCCTCTGAGTCTGAGGCACACTTCATCTTCAGATTCTTCTTCTGATCCAGAGTTGCTCCTGGAGGCATCAATTGCCATTAAGTAGATCTCCTTGGATCTAGCTTCTTCCTCTTCTTCACTTGAACTGGAAGAGGATGTTTCTTCTTCAGTGTCACTCCAAGTCTCAGTAACAAATCTCTTATCTTTCTTTTTATATCTGCTGGAGGAGGGTCTGCTGCTGTGCTTTCTCCTGGAGTCCTTTTCTCTGATTTTGTCCTTCTTCTGGTTTTCTGGACATTCTGAAATGTAATGTCCAGGATTTCTGCAACCAAAGCACACAACCTCCTTGGTTGGTGTTTTGTCATACTTGGGGTTTATCATCCTGTCTGGATGATTTCCTTTTGAAGTCCTTCCTTTCCATCTTGTAGAACCTTTTGGCAAAAAGGCTCATGAGTTCTTCATTTGAAGTTGATGTCTCACTTTTTTAAGATGCTTTGAAGGCTATGCTGTGCTCCTTTCTAACTGGAGTTGTTTCCTTCTGTTCTGCTGCCTCTCTTGATTTGATCAGCTGCTCATAGGATTTCAATTTGCCTGATAGAGATTCAGTTGATATCTCATTTAGGCTTCTGGCTTCCTTAATAGGCCAGATTCTGGAATCCCAAGAGCTTGGGAAGCACATCAATATCTTGTCATTCACCTCAGTCAAGATGATGTCCTTTTCCAGGGTTTTGAGCTCATTGATGATTGTGCCCAACCTGTTGTACATTTCTGCCACTGATTCATTCTCATCCTTTTTCAAAGTTCTCATACAGGGATATGAGATTGGATCTTCAGTCCTTTCTTTCATCTGCAGAGCCAGCTACCATTTGGTTGAGGGAATCCCAAATGGCCTTGGCTGAGGTGCACTCAGCCACCTTCTGTAATATGTCATCTGAAATAGTCTGGGCTAAGATATTCATTGCCTTAGCATCTGCCATCTTGGCTTTCTTGTACGCATCATTGTTTTCTGGAGTAGGCACAGCAGTCATGTTGGTAGAAGTGCTGGTAGAAGCTGCAGGTGCTGGAGGTACACCTGTCAAGATAACAGAAAAAATATCCTCATCAATAAAATTCATGTATAATCGGATTCTTGCCTTCCAGATAGCAAACTTGTTAAGATTGCACACTGGAGGTCTGATGCTTGCATAGTCTTTGTTTTGGGCCATGTCTGTGAAGAAATAAATCTAATAACAAACTTAAAATAAACAGATCTAACTAGAGGGATCTTTGTGGTTCAGGTGTTAGCCTGTGCAACCACTAAGGTGTGGTATTTTAACCAACCTCCCTCTGATACCAATTGAAAGTGCAGGTTAAATCTGAAATACTCTAGAGGGGGGTTAATAGAGTATTGTGCTTACTTCAAACTTTTTACAACTTTTGTTGTAAACCTAGGTGAACAGGTCAGCAAATAAAATAAATAAACACAGCAACCTATCTAATCACAGAACAACACAGCCAAAACACAATGAAGGGCAACCAGACGACACAAGAAATTTTATAGTGATTCCCCAACCTGGGTACCTCCACTCTTCTACCACCCTGGTAGGAATCCACTCAGGTTTTTGATCAGGTGTCTGACACCAATGAGCTTTTGTTCAGGTGCTCAAAAACCAAACCTCAAGTCTTTTGGAAGGAGACTTACAACCAGAATAATTTTGAAGGGATTTAAAACCCTGTATAGGAATTGGAAATAAGGAGATGGTGTCTTCTCTTTCTCAAATTAACTTAGAAGAATTGTGCATTGATAGTAGCAGATTTTGCTCCCCCTAAGATCTTGAGTTAATCAGGAATGCTGGAGCACTGCTTCAGAGTGATAGGTCTTCAAAGACCTAGAATGCTTGGACCAGAATTAGCTTCAGGAACTTCTTTGACAGATAGAAATTTGTTGTCCTTTGAAGTTGTCCTGTGAATTGGAAGAAGAAGACTCTTGATAGTATTTGATTGTTCTTCTTCTCCTTCTTGAATATCTTCTCTGGTCAGGCTGATTGCAGTAGAACTTTTTGATTTTGAGTAGCTTATTCTTCTGTGCAATCTGAGTGTCTGTCTGATTTTCTGTATTGCTTGCTGTACTGTGCTATTCTGATTGATTCTATTCTCTTCTATTCTCTATTTTCTGACTGAGGAACATTCAAAATTTGAATGTTGAGCAGTAATTGCAGTCAGCGTTGGAAGGAAGCGACAATCAATAATTTCCCCAACTGTCCCATGGAAAAATGACATGTAATAATCCAAAGTCAATGCATGTTCCAACGGTAACATTCCGAGAAGATCTGACATTAATTGTTCCGGAATCATCGCCAAGAAACGGGACGGGAAACTGAAGAAGACCTAGTCTGGAATCGTCGAACGAAGAACACAATTCGTCGAGCTGAGATTGAGTTCGTCGAGCTGAGCTTGAGTTCGTCGAGCTGATCTTAAGTTCGTCTAGTTGAGCTTGAGAGAGTTCGTCGACCAAACAATCTTCATTAGTCGAACAAACAATCTTCATTCGTTGAACAGACAATCTTCATTCGTCGAGCTGAGAATCAAATTCATCGAGCGAAGAAAGGTTGTGTACTTAGCCAAAATATTCTGCATCTGCTGATATCCAGTGTCGACATAGGCTGGTGTCGACTGATATCCTGGTGTCGACATGAGCTGGTGTCGACACAAATCTTCTGGTGTCGACACAAATTGTCTGGTGTCGACACATGCCCTAAGTGTCGACACAAATACTCTGAGTTCAGAAATCATTGAGTAGAGAACTGCATTCGTCGACCTGAGAAGCTGAGAACTTGAGGTCCAAGTTCGTCGAGCTCAGAATCTAATTCGTCGACCAAAGTTTGAAGTTGGACTTAGAAAAATTTTGAAGTTGTCATGGCTTTAGCTTGATGTAGAAACTGAGAGTTCGTCGAACAGAGAACTAAGATCGTCGAGCTCAGCACAAAGAATTGTCTCACGATCGTCGAGCACAGAAATGCTTTCATCGAGCTGAATTTGACGAACGTCGAACTCACTTAACTTAGTCTTGAAGTCCTCTAAGTCTGGAGTCTCTGATGGTATTGTTGAAAGCTGTTCCATCTGAAGTTGAATCTAATGACTTGTCCTAGACTCTAGGACACACAACTTGACCCTGGCTATACATGAAGGGTCACATCCTAAGTCAGTGAACCTAGCCCAAATCAACTAGGGATCCAACAGAAGCAGTTCGCACTCCACTGCGCGATCTCCCTAGATTGAGCCAAACATAGACTTGCTTCAGAACCAACCATGTCCACACCACTGGCCATAAGGGCCAGTCCGCACTTACTGGCAGATGCTGGAACCAGTCAGCCAAACCCAGTGACCTCCAGCAACTGTCCGCACTAACTGGCAATCTCTACGGCTTCCATTTGCCACTTCACCAGAGCAATACCAAGGCTTCTGCCATGCCGATCTGCCAAGCTCAAGTTCTTCATTCCACTTCATGCCGGACTCCATAGATAGAGTTGCTATCCGCCCAGTTACCTTCTGGGATTCAGCTCCTTGTAGAGCATAAGCTGGCCTGGCTAACATCCGCTACTGTCCGTGTAGTCCACGCAAACATCCCGCCCAGGCCGCCATAGAAAAAGCCGTCTGCACCAGACCCGCCGACCTGGTTGCCTGCCAACCCTGTCCGCATAGTCCACGCGGAAAGGTTGCCCAAGTCCTCCATTCACCCACTTTCACTTCACAATTTTCAACAGGGTGAGGAGTGGTTGTATCAGCCCTAGTGCACTCAGAAGGCCTGAAGGAGGAGGAAGCCTGGGATGGCTTGGAGATCCTCCTCTCCCATCTTCCAAATAAGGCAGAGGTTAGCCTCTTGGAGGCATTGATGAATACTAGTATGGAAACCAGATGTTCAGAAGCCTTCTCCTGCAAGAATATCCCCAAACTCGGCCAAAACAAACTTCTTTCTTGTTGTTTTTCTTCTTAATCAGATCAAACAGTAATTTTCCCCAGTTAATTCCTTTCTTGTCCACCAAAGCAGCCATCACTAAGAATTGATGTCTGGTTATATAATCATGTGTTCTATTCTTTCCTAACAGCACTTTTCTGACCACATCAGCCAAGAACTTGTATTCAGCTGACAAGTTCTTCTTTAGAAGTTTGTTAGGGTTATCTCCATAATGACCCATTCTATTTAACATATTATTATACTCCTCAGAGTCCATTTCAATCTCATCAACACCATTTAATATACCGAATATGTCGGTTAGTATAGTCGGAGAGAGGGAAATCTGGTTACCAGAGATAGTTCCAGTCATGATGTCGTCTGTTGTGGAGGACGAAAATACCCATTCTTTAATTTATGTCATAGATATCTCGATTCTTTGAGTCATAAACTATTTTAGATTCTGATCTTCAAATATCTTAAGGATCTCCACAAAGATTACGTTGGAATGCTGGAATAAATCGAAATCAATCTCAAAGCACATGTCAAACTTCATGGAGGAGAGAGAAGTTGCCAAAATAGCCATTATTGCACCTACAAAAGAGAAACAAAGATCAAGTGCAAGGGGAAAGTGCGGGACGGAGGTTGAATAAAACCTAGATATAAGGTTTTTCAGAATATGAATCGACAATTTCTGTTCGACGAAAAAAAGGAAAATATCTTCGATCTGAGTTCGACGAAGTATTTTAATAGAAAATGAGTTCGTCGATCTCAGTCTGAAGAAGACGAATAAATCATCGATCTCAGTTCGACGTAAAATTCAGTGAAGCAGAAATCGTTGAGCTCGGTTCGACGAAAACTATTTCACTAAGAAGTGATCATCGAACTCCGTTTGACGAACTCTTCACGAGGTATTCACAGATCGTCGATCTCTATTCGACGAACTGTCAACAAATCGTCAACCACAGACAGAATTCAAATTAACTCATCTCCATTGATCATTCCTAAATGATTTAAGAAATACAGATGCTTCTCCTCATCCAATGGCTTGGTGAAGATGTCTGCCCTTTGTAAATCAGTGGAAATGAAGAAACGATTAATTTTCCTTTTGTCTATACAATCTCTAATGAAATGATGCCTTATTTCTATAATCTTTCTCCTTCTATGATGCACTGGATTTTGTGCTATGGATATAACACTGGTACTATAACAATATATAGTTGAATTATTTAGGTTGTATCCATAATCCAGTAGTTGGTTTTTTATCCACAAGACTTGTGAGCAACAGCTGCCAGCAGCTATATATTCTGCTTCTACAATTGATGTGGACACAGAGGTTTGCTTTTTACAAAACCAGGACACTAGCCTATCACCAAGAAACTGGCAAGTTCCAGTGGTGCTTTTTTTGTCCACTCTACATCCAGCATAGTCCTCATCAGAAAATCAAGTTAAATCAAATTCTGAATCTGATGGATATAGAAATCATATATTTGGATAACCCTTTATATATCTCAAAATTCTTTTTAGCAAAATATAGTGAGATTCTTTAGGGTTCACTTGGAACCGAGCATAAATGCATGTAACAAACATGATATCTGGCCTACTTGCTGTGAGGTATAGTAAGGACCCAACAATAGCCCTATACAACTTCTAATTAACAGACTTTCCATGCTCATCATAATCTATCACAGCATTTGTAGCCATAGGTGTTTTCATAGCTGAGGCATCACATATCCCAAATCTTTTAATAAGATCTTTAGCATATTTGGATTGGGAGATGAAGATACCATCAGATGATTGTTTCACTTGGTGACCAAGGAAATATGAAAGCTCACCCATGCTACTCATCTCAAACTTTGAATGCATAAGGTTAGAGAACCTTTTGCATAGTTTGGGATCAGTTGAGCCAAATATGATATCATCTACATAAATTTGTACTAATAAAATTTTATCTTTATGATTCTTGATAAAAAGAGTCCTATCTACAATGCCTCTAGAAAATTTATGCTCTTATAAGAAGCTAGCTAAGGTCTCATACCAAGCTCTTGGAGGTTGCTTTAAACCATATACAGCTTTATGCAATCTAAAGACATGAGAAGGATGGGTTGAAGAGATTAAACCTGGAGGTTGTTCAACATAAACCTCTTCTTTGAGATCTCCATTCAGAAAAGCACTTTTCACATCCATCTAATAGACTTTGAATTTATTGGATGCAGCATATGCAAGGAAAATCCTTATAGCCTCAAGTCTTGCAACAGGAGCAAATGTTTGATCATAATCAATGCCTTCCTCCCGCCTATAGCCTTGAGCTACTAGCCTTGCTTTGTTTCTCATAATGTTGCCTTCTGCATCCAATTTATTTTTGAATATCCATTTGCTTCCAATGATTGGGTAGACTTTGGGTCTAGGAACCAATTCTCAAACTCTACATCTCTCGAATTGATTGAGCTCCTCTTGCATTGTAAGGATCCAGTGGGGATCTTGTTCCACATCTTTAATGGATTGGGGCTCAAGTTGAGAGAGGAAAAAAGCAAACATCAAGTAAGGGTTGAGTTGATGCCTTGTTTGCACACCAGTTGAAATGTCTCCAATCACTTGAGATATTGGGTGATCTCTAAGTGTGACAAAATTAGTAGGAGGAGCTAGTTGGACAATAGCTTGGGGAATAAATTCCTCTTGTGGAATTTCATTAGTTGTTGGAAAGGGTTCAGTCACTTCTGTGCTTCTTCTTCACTTTCTTCTTCAACTTGTGGAGAAGGATGCATTGGAGCCTCTTGGGTGAGGCTTAGTTTATCCATTCTCTCATACAAGTGAGGTACCTGCAAATTATTATTGGTAGAAATTTATTTCTCTTTATAAGCCATGTTAGTCTCATCAAAAGTCACATGTATTGATTCCTCAATTTTTAAAGAAGATTTATTAAATACCCTATAAGCTTTGCTGACTCGGGAATATCCTAGAAAAATTCCCTCTTCAGCCTTAGCTTCAAACTTTCTAATATATTTCTTGTTATTTTTATGAATATAACATATACAACCAAATATTTTAAAATAGGTTATTTTAGGTTTCTTCCCTTTAAGCAATTCATAGGGAGTCTTATTCTTAAGTTTATGTGTTAAACTTTTGTTCAGTACATAGTTTACTGTGCTTACAGACTCTGCCCAAAAGGCTAGGAGCAAGTAAGCATCTGCATTTAATGTGCCTGCAGCTTCAATTAAGGTTCTATTCTTCCTTTAAGCTACCCCATTTTATTGAGGAGTTCTAGGAGCTGAGAAGCAATGCCTGATACCTTCCTACTCACAGAACTCATGCATAAGAAGAGACTCAAACTCAGTACCATGATCACTTCTGATAAATACAACTGGAGTAGAGTACTCAATCTGTATGGTCCTAAGAAAATCTGTAAGAACCTTGAATATATCTGACTTAGATCTCAGAAAGAACACCCAAGTGAATCTTGAGAAGTCATCTACAATAACTAGAGTATAAGATTTCCCACCTAGGCTTTGCACATCTATAGGGACAAAAAGTTCCATGTGTAGCAAGTACAAGATCCTAGGTGAATCACTCTTATTAACTGATTTAAAACTAGATTTAGTTTGCTGCCTAGTTGACAAGCCATGTAGAGCCCTTCCTTCTTGTAGGGACCAGAAGGTAATCCTCTCGCAAGATTATCTTTAAGTATCCTAACAATGTTTTTCATATTAACATGTCCTAGTCTTTTATGCCATAGATCATTTTGATTGCAAACAATATTAAGTAAACTAATATATGAAGTTACAGAATGAAAATCAACTACATAAATGTTACCTTGTCTATTTTCAATTAAAATAGTTTAGTTTTCTTTATTAGAAATAATATAAGATCGTTAGTTAAAATATACCTGATAACCTTCATCACATAATTGACTTATAGAGATGAGGTTATGCGTGAGTCCATTTACATATGTCACCTTCTTGAAAGTGAGTGCTCCAATCTTTACTTTTCCAAAGCCTTCAGACTGACCACAATTTGAATCACCAAAGATCACCTTTGGTCCTAGCTTGGACTTATAGTTGTTTAAGTTGTCCTTGCTGCCAGTCATATGCTTGGAGCATCCACTGTCTAGATACCATTGTTGGTAAACAGCTAGACAGCTCTTTACCTGCAAAGAAAATAATTAGTTGTTCTTGAATCAGATTACCTTCGGTCCTTTATTTTTCTGATAAGAAAAACTAGTTATAACTGAAAATTCAGGTTGAGATTTATAACCTAAGGGATGGTATCTTCTAGTTGGAATTTTCCAATCAACAAGTGGATTAATAGGTTTTCTAGGAGGATTAAAGTTTCTGTCAAAATTATGATTCTTGTTATGTCTAACTAGGTTCGATGAAAAGTTGTAAGTTCGTCGACCAGAGTTTGACGCAGTGGGATGAGATCGTCGATCTCTGCCCAGAAAATGAACATATTCATTTTCTGTGCCTCAAGTTCGTCGATCTCTGCTCGACGAACCATACACAGTTCGTCAATCCAGTAAGATGAATTATTATAGCCAATATTTGCGTTCATAGTTCGTCGATCGGAGTTCAACGAACTAGCCACATTTCGTCGACCTAAGTTCGACGAAATCTGTTGAACTTTGTTTTTACTTAGAGTTTTATGGTTTCTATTCTTTTGATTTTTAGAGTTAGGTAATTCTTCTATGGGTTGTTTGTTGTTTATTACCTATTTACCCTTAGCTGAAACAAATTTTATAGGGTTGTTAATATGTTGTTCTTAAGTATGGGGGTAAGCTTGATGATGCACCCAAGCCCAGTTTGTCATTCAGTCTAGCATTGACTGTACTTTTGATGTCCGTCAGCTTAAGGCTTATCCCATTGAGAGATTCCTCAAGTTGCTTAGACTCACATAACTCTGTTTTTAAAGAAATAATTTGTTCATTAGCTAAAGCTAAATCATCCTTAAGCTTATTATTTTCAGCAAACAAGTTATCAAATTTAGATTGCCTATCTCTTAGCATTTTAATTTATTTTTCTGATTTTATTAAATCATTACATAAAGATATGAATTCAATTTTAAAATCAACAGAATTAAAATTAAAAGATGAGATTACCTGATCCTCATCTATCTCAGATTCTTCTTCTGATTCTTCAGAGTGACCTTCTGCTTGATCTTCAGCATCAGGTCTGCTGCATGAGGCATTAATTTCCATGAGGCAGACCTCTTTTGCCCTTGCTTCTTCTTCATCTTCATTGGAGCTGGAAGATGATGTCTCTTCATCAGTGTCACTCCAGGTTTAAGCAATGAAACCTTTTTCTTTTCTCTTGTATTTACTGGAGGAGTGTTTGTTTGAATTCCTGCTGGAGTTCTTCTTGTTCTCTTTCTCCTTTCTCCTATCCCTTTTCTGAGCTTCTGGGAATTCAGGAAGAATATACCCAGGCTTTTTGCATCCAAAGCAGACAATCTCCTTGGTAGGAGTTCTGTCATACTTAGGTTTGTCATCATTCTTTGATGGTCTTCTTCTGAAATCCTTCTTGGCCGGCTTGTAGAACCTTTTGGCCAGCAAGCTCATCAGCTCTTCATTGGCTGGAAGGGTTTCAAATTCTTTAGTTGCTTTGAAAGAAATATTATGTTCCTTCCTTAAAGAGGTTGAGGCCTTCATTTCAATTGCCTCTCTAGTCTTTATCAGTTGCTCATAGGATTTGAGCTTTCCCAAGAGAGACTCAGTGGATATCTTATTCATACTTCTGGTTTCATTGATTGGCCAGATCCTAGAATCCCAAGTGTTGGGGAAGCACATCAGGATCTTGTCATTGATCTCAGTTAATGAGATATCTTTATCCAAGGTCTTTAGTTCATTGATAATAACACTAAGTCTGTTATACATCTCTGCCACTGTTTCAGATTCCTCCTTCTTAAAGTTCTCATATTGAGATATTAGGAGGGATCTTCTCTCCTTTCTTTCATCTGTAGAGCCTGCCACCATCTGGTTTAGAGAATCCCAGATTTCTTTTGCAGAAAAGCATTCAGCCACCTTTTGGAAGATTTCATCTGACATTGTTTGGGCCAGAATGTTCATAGCTTTAGCATCAACAACTTTGGCCTTCTTCTGTTCATCAGTCCACTCAGGTGGTGGAACTGTATGAGTGCTGGAAGTTGCTGTGGAAGTGGATGCTTCTGGTTGAGGAGGACCTGTCAAAATAGAGTTGAAAATATCCTCATCAATGGAGTTCATGTACATCTTGATTATTGCCTTCCAGATTGCAAACTTATTTAAGTTACAGACTGGAGGTCTGGTGCTAGCATAATCTTTATTTTGTGTCATTACTGTAAAAATAGAAAAACTATAGAATATAGAAACAATCTAACAAGGATCTTGGTTCAGATGTTAATCTGTGAAACCAAAAAAGTAAACCTTGCTCTGATACCAATTGAAAGTGGTAGTATGCACTGATACCAGCAGTGAGGTTAGATTGTTTAACTCAAGAAGGGGGTGAATATAGTGTTTTAAAAACCTTTAGATTTATATTTCAGAGTTGAAAATAGTGATACTTATAAGTGTAAATCAGAAAGGTGAAGAAATAAAACTAAGCAAGAGAGCAATCAGCATACAGAAAGAAAATAAAATAGCATCACAAACATCGCAAGAATTTTATAGTGGTTCCTCTAAAACTTGGGTACATCCACTTTTCTACCACCCTGATAGGAATCCACTCAAGTTTTTGATCAGGTGCCTTGTCACCAATCATGTTTTTATTCAGGTGCCTATCACCACAAGATCTGTTTCAGGTAGATCATGAAATCCTTCAGGCTTTTTATTAGGTGCCTAAAAACCAAGTCAAGTCTTTTGATCACGAGACTTGCAACAAAGAGGTTAACTTTTGAAGGGAGCTAGAACCATGTGTACAGTGGGTGAAATAAATGAAACTTGATGTTATCTTCTATTTCTCAAAGCAATAAAGAAGATTAGTGGATCCTTGATGGTGTCAAAGCTTTACAAGGTGAGTAGGTCTTCTTGAAAAGATCTCCAGGAAGCTGTAGACTGATTGAAGTTGGTTGTCTCTTGGTAGCTTGTTGGAGGAAGAACACTTTGATGAAGATAGAGATATTTCTTCTTGAATATTTTCTGATGTCTGTCTTGTTATGTGTGTGTGTTCTTCTTTCTTGCTTTTTCTTCCCTTTTGTTTGTTCTTGTTATTGTTGTCGTTAACTACCAGAGAAGAAAAACTATTTTTGTATTTCTCTGTGTATTTCTCCTTTGAATTAGAATTGACTGCATTGAATACTGACTGTCTGAAGAATGAAAATTCGGCTGGAGAGAATATTACATTATTGGATTTCCCCAACTGTCCTATTAAAAATGGCAAGTAATAATCCTGATGAATACCCTAATCAATGTTGTTTCTAACGGTTATATTCAGAGAATATTAAGTATTGATTATTCAGGAATTACTGCAATTGAATAAGGACAAAAGAAGGAAAAATCCAAGTCTGGATCTGCACAAACTTCGTCGAGCAAAGAACAGATTTTGTCGACCTGAGTCCAGAGTTCGTCGACCAGAGAAATCATCTTCGTTGATCAGATAATTCATGTTCGTCGATCTGAGCACCAAGTTCATCGACCTGAGAACAGCTAACTACTTTCTGATAAATCTTGCCATTTTTGTGCTCTAATTTTGTCGACTTGATAACAAAACTTCGTCTAATAGAGTTTAGACAAAGGATTCTGGACTTAGAATGTTGAAGTTGAACTTCCAGAAATCGTCAACCTGAGCTCGAATATCGTCGAGCTCAACTCAGAGAATTGTCTCTGAGTTCGTCGAGCTGAGCATGACTTTCGTCGAGCTGAGTACGACGAACGTCAAACTCACTTTCCTGAATCTTGATTTTTCTCTAAGTCTGGAGTCTTCTGCAGTCTTTTGTTGGCTGGTCCATGCAATGTTAACTCTAAGGACATAGCCTAAACTCTAGGACACAGACATGACCCTGGCTATACATGGTGGGTCAAATATCCTAGTTAGTGAACCTAGCCCAAATCAAATTAGGGATCCAACATTTAATTTCTAGTGAAAATATCCGAGAATAGAGGAGTGGGGGTCCGACAATGGTTTTGATGTTACCCACTATTTTACTGGCGCAAGGAGCCACCTGCAGCGTGTTCTGCTGGTTTCTTTCTGGACGCTATACTTGTTGGCCTTGTGCTTGTCCCTATAGAAATATTCTGAGGAGCCCTTGGCAGACAAGGCGCTCGATTTCATTTTTTAGCCCGCAACACTCCTTAGTGGTGTGACCGATTGCGCAGTGAAACTCATAGTGTTTTGTTTTGTCAGCTTTTGGGTTTGGAAGTGATTTACTTAGTCATTGGAATATTGGATCGTCCTGTATTCCATACATCACGTTGGTGTGGGTTGTGTTTACTGGAGTGTATTCCTGAGGCGGACCCTAACCTCCATTCCTTGGTGGGTCTCGTTGACGGTTATCACTCCAGCAGTCGTTCTGGCTTCGCCCTTCTTGCCTTACGAGGGCTAGTTCCATCCCCTTCTTCCTATTTTATCCTCCATCAAATTGCTGGCGATGCACTTCGATGGCCTCGTAGGCTACTATTTGCGCCTATACGCGATGTGCAAAGACTGGATAATTGGATATAGTTTATCTCATCAGTGCTGAGTAGAACCCATTGGGGCGAAGACCTCCAAGAAATACTCCCCTCAAAAGTTCTGGGTCTACTCCCAGTGAAAGTGAGGGTTAGGTCTACAATACTCTAGAGGGCGGGTGAATAGAGTATATTTAAAATTTGTTAGGTCCCTATAAAGGTGCTGTTACAGCTTTTGCTGTAAACTGAAAAGGTGCAGTAATTAGGAAACTGGAAAACAGAAAATAGTAAACCTAATCACAGCCACATAGTAAGAACAAAAAGAAAAAGATAGGCAACCAGATGACACAAGAAATTTATAGTGGTTCCCCAAATCTGGGTAGTCCACTGTTCTACCACGCTGATAGGAATCCACTCAGGTTTTTGATCAGGTGCCCTGTCATCGTAAGATCTGCTTCATGTAGATCTAGAAACCCTTTAGCTTTTGATCAGGTGCCTAAAAACCAATAGGTTTTTGATCAGGTGCCCTATCACCAATGAGCTTTTGATCAGGTGCTCAAAAACCAGGAATCACTTTTGAAGGGAGATGACAACCCTTTATACAGGAGGGTGGAAGAGAGTGATGGAAGTCTTCTCTTTCTCAATATATAACTGAGAAGACTATGTGGATTCAAGGATATTGTCAAAGCTCCCCCTAAGATTCAAAGGGGTTCAGGCTGGGAAGCTTTGCACAGGGTGATAGGCCTTCAGACTTTGAGCCTTGACCAGCGGAATCGTTAGGAGCTTCTGACTGATATGTTGTTTGTTGTCCTTGAAGTTGTCCTGCAGAGATAAGGAAGAAGAAGACTCTTGATGTTTTTTGATTGTTCTTCTTCTTATAGCTGATCTGCTTCTTTCCTCTGGCTTCTACTTTGTATCCAAATCCTGAGAGAGAGAGCCGAAAGAATGTATGATGCAGACTGTTTTTATCTTTTATTGTCTGACTGTGTGTTCTCTTCTTGTCCAAACAACATTTTAATTCCTTCTAACTGTAATGACTAATTAATTCCAGAGAATTAAGTGCTTTGGGAATCAATTAGCATTAACTCCTGATTAATTCCTTAATTAACTTGTTCTCCAAACGGCTATATTCGCGAGAATGTATGGCATTAAATCTGATTGCTAATCTGCATTAATTAAGCCATAATTAATGCTGCCAGCTGTAACTAATGTGCTGGAATCCGCCAACTGTAATCTTCTCGAAATAGTCGACCAGAGCTCGTAGATCGTCGAGCTCAGTTTCTATTTTGTCGAGCTGAGAAACTATCGAGTACACCGATCGTCGACCTGAGTTCGACGTTCGTCGGACTGAGATGGATTTCGTCGAGCTGAACTTCTGCTGATTCTGTCGACCTGCGTTCGACGTTCGTTTCGACTATTGTTGAACTGATTTTCTGACTGCTTTAATTCTGGAATACTGGAATGTGTCGACACAAGTTAATGTCTACATAATTGCTGTTAGTGTCGACAGATGATCTGTTTGTCGACAACTTCTTCTGGTGTCGACACAGCCTGAATATCTGGTGTCGACACAATCTTGCTGTCTGGTGTCGACACAATCTTGCTCAAGTGTCGACACAACATTTCCCAAGTGTCGACACAGTCTGTTTAGTGTCGACATAGACTTTATTCTGGTGTCAACACAATCTGGCTGAGTCTTTGATAGGATATTATAGGCTGATTCATGAGATGTTGACTCTTGTCCTAGAGTATAGAAATAAACCTATGACCCTGGATATATTGTGGGTCAGTCTAAGAAAACCTAATAGTGATCCTTACCCAAATCAGAACTAGTGTTCCAACAATCTCCCCCTATTTAGGTGAGGACACTATTTACATAAACAACAAATAAACCTGATTGTGATCCTTGCCCAAATCATGACCTAGCAATCTCCCCCTATTTGGGTGAGGACACTATATACAAAAATACAAGGCAATTAAATACAATTAAATCTGGATCATGTACTTCTGTTGTTGCTGTTGCTGCTATTACAGCTGTTGTTGATCCTTTCCCAAATCTGTATCATTATAATCTGTTGTTGCTGCTGGTGCTATTGCTAGAATTGCTGCTACTCCTGGAATTGCTATTACTGCTGGAATTGCTGCTACTGCTGGAATTGTTGTTACTGCTGGAATTTCTGCAGCTTCATTTACAAGCATCTCCCCCTGCCTAGTTGCAGTAAGCACTGGAGCCAGGCCCCTAAATGAAGATGGGGGCAGCACTGTAGGCAGAGATTTGAGCAGATAGTGTTTGTGCTTGAATTGCCATGAAATCACTTTGCCTTGCCCAAATCTGATTAGGATTATAACTTAGAGAGTTAACAACCTCTCTCTTCAGCCACTGAATTGTCCTCTATATTGGCTAGAAATCTATCTTTTGATTACAATCAGATACCACTATGCCTCTGTGGTAAGATAGGTATTTACCTGCAAAGAGAGGTTAGAAATTCTGGACCCAGATTACCTTGGGTCTTAGTTCTCTTTGATAATAATTAGAAATAAAGGAGCATTTAGGTTGATCCTTGTATCCAAGTGTATGATATTTCCTAGGAGGGATTATCCACTCGTTGAAAGAATTATTTAAATGCTGACTTTGAGGATAAGTTTTAAGAGAGCAAAAATTTCTGTTAATAGAATCTGGGGTCGACCATTTTTGGTTGGATTGTCGAACTGAGTTCGACGATGTTGGATGAGAGCTTCGATCTCTGTTCACAGAATGATAATAATTGTTTTCTGTGGTCCATTTTTATCGATCTCTGTTCGACGAATTATATTCATTTCGTCGAGTACAGATTCCTGAATAGTACAAGTCAAAATCTTTGTTCATAGTTCGTTGATCTGAGTTCGACGAGTAGTATTGATGTCGTCGATCTCCGTTCGACGAATGATTTTGAACTAAGATTTTCTGAAAATTGTTACATAATAACCTGCAATCAGTTTTAAACTTTTCTGAAGAAAAATCAAGGTTGGAGATTACTTGATCTGCTGATTCTTCATCAGAATCTGATTCTCCATCATATTCAGATCCTTCATCATAGCTGCTGGAGGATGCATTGATTGCCATCAGACAAAATTCCTTTGTCGTGGCCTCCACTTCTTCTTCTATGGAGCTGGAAGATGTGGATTCATCTTCTGTGTCACTCCATGTTTCAACCACAAATCCTTGGTCCTTTTTGTGCTTGCTGGAAGAAGGCTTGCTGGTGTACTGTCTCCTGGAACCTCTTCCTTTTCTCTTCTCTTCTCTTTCTTCTGGTTCTCTGGACACTTAGAGAGAAAGTGCCCAGGCTTCCTACATCCATAGCACACCACTTCCTTTGTTGGTTTCTTATCATACTTTGGCCTGTCATCTTTTCTTGATGACTTTCTTCTGAAGTCCTTTCTAGCCATATTATAAAATATTTTAGCAAACAGACTCATCAGTTCTTCATTTGTTGATGCAGCCACTGTCTTTTCAGTAGCCTTGAAAGTAATGTTGTGTTCTCTTCTTGCTGGAGGAGGAGTTCTTTACTCTACTTCTACTCTGTTCTTGATTAACTGCTCATAAGATTTGAGCTTTCCCAGGAGATATTCAGTTGAAATCTCATTCAAATTTCTAGCCTCTTTGATTGGCCAAATCCTGGTATCCGATGAGCTTGGGAAGAACATTAGGATTTTGTCATTTACTTTTGTCAATGTGATTTCTTTATCCAAGGTTCTTAGCTCACTGATGATGGAGCTAAGCCTATTGTACATCGCTTCAAATGTTTCTTCTTCATCCTTTTTGAAGTTTTCATATAGTGTGATAAGATTTGATCTTCTATCTTTCCTCTCATCTGTTAAGCCAGCAACCATGTGGTTTAGTGAATCACAGATTGCTTTTGCAGAGGTGCAATCAGCCACCTTCTGAAAGATGTCATCTGACATGGTCTGAGCCAATATGTTCATAGCTTTGGCATCAGCAAGCTTTAGCTTTTTGTGGGCTTCTGAGGCTACAGATAGTGTAATGGGACATGACAAAATAGAATTGTATATATCTTTATCAATAGAGTTCGTATACAATCTAACTCTTGCCTTCCAGATGGCAAATCTATTTAGGTTGCACACTGGAGGTCTGGTGCTTGCATAATCCATCTTCTTTGCTGTAGTTGTGTATAAAATCTAGATGGAAATTAATAAAATAAATGTGTATATCTAACAAAGGATCTTTGGTTCAAGGGTTAACTTGTCCAACCAAAGGAACCCGCTCTGATACCAATTGAAAGTGAGGGTTAGGTCTACAATACTCTAGAGGGGGGGGGGTGAATAGAGTATATTTAAAATTTGTTGGGTCCCTATAAAGGTGATGTTACAGCTTTTGCTTTAAACTGAAAAGGTGCTGTAATTAGGAAACTGGAAAACAGAAAATAGTAAACCTAATCACAGCCACACAGCAAGAACAAAAAGAAAAAGATAGGCAACCAGACGACACAAGAAATTTATAGTGGTTCCCCAAATCTGGGTAGTCCACTCTTCTACCACCCTGGTAGGAATCCACTCAGGTTTTTGATCAGGTGCCCTGTCACCACAAGATCTACTTCAGGTAGATCTATAAACCCATTAGGCTTTTGATCAGGTGCCTAAAAACCAATAGGTTTTTGATCAGGTGCCCTATCACCAATGAGCTTTTGATCAGGTGCTCAAAAACCAGGAATCACTTTTGAAGGGAGATGACAACCCTTTATACAAGAGGGGGGAAGAGAGTGATGGAATTCTTCTCTTTCTCAATATATAACTGAGAAGACTATGTGGGTTCAAGGATATTGTCAAAGCTCCCCCTGAGATTGAAAGGGGGTGATAGGCCTTCAGACTTTGAGCCTTGACCAGATGAATCTTCAGGAGCTTCTGACTGATATGTTGTTTGTTGTCCTTGAAGTTGTCCTGCAGAGATAAGGAAGAAGAAGACTTTTGATGTTGTTTGATTGTTTTTCTTATTCTTATAGCTGATCTGCTTCTTTCCTCTGGCTTCTACTTTGTGTCCAAATCCTGAGAGAGAGAGAGCTGAGAGAATGTATGATGCAGACTGTTTTTATCTTTTATTGTCTGACTGTGTGTTCTCTTCTTATCCAAACAACATTTTAATTCCTTCTGACTGTAATGACTAATTTATTTCCGAGAACTAAGTGCTTTGGGAATCAATTAGCATTAACTCCTTATTAATTCCTTAATTAACTTGTTCTCCAAACGGCTATATTCGTGAGAATGTATGATATTAAATCTGATTGCTAATCTCCATTAATTAAGCCATAATTAATGCTGCCAGCTATAACTAATGTGCTGGAATCCGCCAACTGTAATATTCTCGAAATCGTCGACCAGAGGTCGTAGATCGTCGAGCTCAGTTTTTATTTCGTCGAGCTGAGAAACTGTCGAGTACACCGATCATCGACCTGAGTTCGATGTTCGTCGAACTCAGCTGGATTTCGTCGAGCTGAACTTCTGCTGATTTCGTCGACCTACGTTCGACGTTCGTTGAACTGAGTTCGACTATCGTCGAACTCATTTTCTGACTGCTTCAATTCTGGAATAGTGGAATGTGTCGACACAAGTTAATGTCTACACAATTACTGTTAGTGTCGACAGATGATCTATGTGTCGACAACTACTTCTGGTGTCGACACAGCCTGGCTATCTGGTGTCGAAACAATCTTGTTATCTGGTGTTGACACAATCTTGCTCAAGTGTAGACACAACATTTCCCAAGTGTCGACACAGTATGTCTGGTGTCGACACAGACTTTCTTCTGTTGTCGACACAATCTGGCTGAGTCTTTGACGGGCTGTTATAGGCTGATTCATGAGATGTTGACTCTTGGCCTAGAGTATAGAAATAAATCTATGACCCTGGCTATACATTTTGGGTCATTCTAAGCAAACCTAATAGTGATCCTTACCCCAATTAGAACTAGGGTTCCAACACCCAAGATCTAGCGGGCTTCTGCGGTAAACCGACGGAAAAAAACTCCTTCAAAGACTCCCCTTCATTTTGTCTAATCCCCGACAAATATGAAGGATCTCAGACAATTCTTCGCTTGGAGATGAATTGGTCAGTGAATTGCCTTGTTAATTCTGTAAAGTTTGTGATAATTCCTTCCCTTAGAGAGTGGAATCAAGTCCAGGCTTGTCATTCGAGGGTGGCTGGGAAGACTTGGCAGAGTAGCTGATCAGGTGCATTATAG
Source organism: Platanthera guangdongensis (assembly GCA_039583875.1). Classification (NCBI taxonomy): domain Eukaryota; kingdom Viridiplantae; phylum Streptophyta; class Magnoliopsida; order Asparagales; family Orchidaceae; genus Platanthera; species Platanthera guangdongensis. Next base: position 123,713,529 of record CM077155.1, on the reverse strand, counting down.
ATCCTCATGATCGTGGTAAAGTGTTGACGTGTTCTCGCGGGTCATCTATCCCGTCGAAGGTTTCAATATTTGACAATTTGAAGCCATGCGGGATTAGATGAGCCAAAACATGTGGTGTAAGCGGGGATCCATAGTGAAGTGGTTGATGGGGTAAAATATCTTGTCGGCCAACCAGCCTGCATTCCCCGGCGATAACTTCAAGTATCTCTTCCCGAGTTAATCTTTCGCGCAGGGGTAAGCGGGGTTTTTCTTCCAAAATTTGGTCACGACGAACGGTTCCGGCTGATTTGAGTACCGGGTGAGTGGATTTAGAGGCATCTGTGAATTATTCTGACGCTTCTCTTCACGGTGCTTCCCTTGGTTGGACATGACTTAGTAGAGGAAGGGAATTGGCTGGTGTAGGCGGCTGAGCGGGGGGCGCCCCCATGTTCCTGAGCAGAGTGAGCATATCGATTTGCTGCTCCTCCATTTGTCGAACCCATCCGTCCAATGCTATTACTGGGGAAAGAATAGTTTCTGCCTTCAGGGGAACATCTACAAGTAAATGGGAGTGGGCTGGCCCTGTGTGCCCCCTGAGATGGATGCTTCCACTGCCCGGATGCTTCTTTTTGCCATTGAAGTCGTTCCTTGGAAGCTGTCATGTTGGAAGTTTTATTTCTTCGTACCATTATGTAGAGGGTACAATCTTCTGAGGATGCTAGGAAATCATTTCCTACAGACGGCGCAAAACTGTAGCGGACTAATTCGACATCACGGTCAGGCCTAAATTCATGGACCGTCTTAGCTCTCAGAACGGTTGAGTGCTTACACAGTCAAAAGAGTAAATTGATTGTACACAAGTAGTTTTAAAGTGGAAAAACCCCTCAACTGGGTAAAAAACCACGTGATCAGATCTGTGTCGGTCAAAATCCACTATTTCCTGGAGATTATAGCTGGTTTGTGAAGCCAAGGGTGACAAGTCATCTCTTGTTACAATTATAGGGTGCGAGAATACTTTTCACACGGTGGACGACAGGCCGTCATGCCAGAAGTAGTTACAAATTGCGCATCGCGCTGGTGGTATTCGGCTAGTGGCTTGCTGATTCTGAATGAGAGGCGGAGTACTTGGTCTTGTAGTTGCAGGAGCCGCTTGGAACATGAACGATTTGGATTTGACTGGTGGTTGTGACATGAACCGCTTGTGCCTCGGATGTGGCTCGAGTGCGGCTCGCGTGGGTCTCAGTGGTGACTCGTAGGAGGAAATTTGTAGAGCTTCGACATGAGGAAGAAGAAGATTCTGAAGTGAAAGATGAGAAATGAGGAGGCATGTGGCTCCTTTTATAGTCTCCAGGAGATGGTTACGATTACATAGTTTGGAAAAATTAAATAACATACAAGCAGCAAAACAGAAAAGAAACAAGCTAGACATTGCAGAACCACAGAGATATATAACATCCCAGATAGTAATCAGAAATCACAGAGAATGTCACCTTACATTGTCATTTCTTTTCCTTGCCCTTAACAAGTTTGATTTCTCTGTTAGGATTGAGGGCTTCTTTCTTTGATCTGGTATCATCTACTGCACCTAAAGATGTTTGCTGTTTAGGCCTGGGAACTACAGCTTCAGGATGCAGTTCCATATACCTGTCAGAATCAAAACATTTGCTTGAAGCATATCTTTCTAGCTCTTTCTTTCTCTATTCAGACATTGTAGAAATGTTGGAGGAATCTCTTCCTTGCTCTCTAGCCTTTTTGATCTGATCTAGTGCAGCTAGTTCTTTTATTCTTGCAGTCCAAGCAGCTGGATTGTTCTCAGGGTCCTCAAAAGATACTGGTGGCTCATATCTGCTAGAGGGATTGTCTTGAGGAGGCCTGGATGACACAGTTTCTTTCAGCTTATAGGGAAAAGGATAAGATGTGGTATCAGAAGAAATTTGTCCTCCCCTGGAATATGGGTGTTGCCTTGAGTAACCTTTGGAGTAGACCTGGAGATCTCTTTGATTTCCTCTGTATCCTCCTCTCCTAGATTAAGAACCCCTGGATTGGCTTCCCCTATGGTAAGATCTGGCATGAGGCTGATAGGGGGCCTGACTTCTGGCAGGGTGTTGAGCAGCAGAACTTCCACCTGCACCTGCATCAGGAGGAGATGGTGGAGGAGGATGAGAGTGTTGGAATTGTGAGGAACCCTTTTCATATTTCCTCTTATTTTTCATTGCTTTCAGTTGGTTCTTGGAGTACTGCATCCAGTGCTCAGTGATAGGGCAATCATGAAGAATGTAGTAAGGAATATCATTGTTATCTTTGACCTTGGCAGGAGGTACTCTCTTCATGGCTTTGCTCCTTGCCTTTCTTTTCCTGGCAATGGTAGCAGAAGAGTCATCAGAGTCTGTTCTGTACTCATCACTTTCAGAACTCTGGTCATCATACAGGGCATCAATTTTCTTCATCAAATCCTTCTTGAGCTGTACAGAAGCAGATGAGGCAGCAGAGGGTGTAGCAGCAGGTGTTGAAGTAGTAACAGCAGTGACAGCAGCAGATACAGAAGTTGTTGCAATTGGAGTAGAAGCAGTAACAACAGCAGCAGATATTGTAGGTTCAGTAATAGCAGTAGCAACAACAGATTCTGGAGAAGTGACAGCAGCAGCAATAGTTTCACTGACAACAGCATCAACAGTAGAGATATCATCAGAAACTGCAGAAGGCTCAAACTCAGGTGCCTCTGACATAAGGATTTCCTTGGAAATTGGCTCAACAACAATAACAGAAATTTCAGCAGCAGTATCAAAAAGTTCAGCAGCAGTAGAGGCAACAATATCAGCAGCAATGCTTTCATTAGAAGAAGCAGCAGCATATACTGAGTTGACAAAAGAGGTGATGATGCTGGGGTCACAGCAGGAGAATGGCACAAGTGCCTTGGATAGATCCTCTGGGGGCTGGACAGCAACTGGCTCTGGCAGACAGCTGAAATAAAACTGATCAAAGTTTGAAAGCAAAGACCCGAGGTATATTGCAAAGACTACAGCAGGAGGGATTTGTTCTTGAGTCACAGCAGCAGGAGCAAGAACAGGAGCTGAAGAAACAGCAGCAACAGCAGCAGTAGCAGACAGGCTCACAGAAACAGCAGCAACAGCAGCAGCAAGAAGACTAACTTCATAGAGCATCTCCCCCTGCCTAGATTCATACAAGGCTGGATCAAGGCACACTGCTGTAGGGGCTGCCTGAGGAAATAGAGATGAGAGCCTGGTAGAGAGAGCTGCCACTGACAGGTGTAATGGGGCCAAGGAGGTCTCCAAAAGAAGAGATAGCCTGGGGGCTAGCAATTCATACAACCTGTCAGCAAGGGCTGGGATGTCTACTTGCTCAAGGGTGACTGGAGCAGAGGTAGAAGATGGAGGAGCAGCTGTTGGTGATGGCAGTGGAGAGCTGGTGAATGGTGGAAGGGATGGCTGAGGTGTGGGTAAGGTGGATATGGAGGACAGTGGGATGGAGATCGATGGGGTTAATGTGGGTTGGTCAATGATATCTTGTAGAAGATCTTGATTGGAAGTGGAGGATGAGGGTAGCTCAGGAGGAGAGGATGGTGAATCATCCATAAAGGAATCATCAATGAGGGTGAAGGATGGAATGGAGGGTGATGAAGTGGCATCTGGTTGAGGGTAGGAGAATAATGGATGGAATTGTTCTTCTGGTGTTGGAAGAATAGGTACTGGAGATGGTGTGGATGTTGGAGAGGGGCTGGAGATGATGATGGTGGATGGAGTTGGAATGGTAGATGGTATGGGAAGAGATGGAATTGGAGGAGGAGGAGGAGAGGCAACAGCAGGCAGGTCATCTGCAGGGGCAGAGACCTGTGGAGAAGTGACTCTGAGAGTCCTTGTGCCTGAAGGAGTGCTGGAGGAGGGCCTGCTGGGCTTGCTGATTTGTCTGTCCCATTTACCAAACAGGGCACAAGACAGTCTCTTGGATGCATTGATATGGATTCCAGAAGAGACCAGCAAAGCAAGGCACCTGTGCTGCAGAAACACCCCAATAATCCTTCCAAAGTTGACAAAACTTTTGTTTATCTTCTTCTTAATAAGGTCAAAGAAGACTTCTCCCCAATTCAAGTTCTTCCTGTCTACAAGGGCTCCCATGAGGCAGAGCTGATACCTTGAGATTGTATCATGGGCAGAGTGCTTAGCCAGTAGCACTTTCCCAACTACATCTGCCATGAATCTGTATTCCACAGAAAGGTTCTTTTTCAAGAGCTTGCTAGGGTTGGCCTCAGAATGACCCATTCTGGCAAGCAGGTCAGTATACTCTTCTCTAGACAAGTCAGCAGTATCTTCACCATTTCTCAACTCAAAGACCTCTGATAAAATTGCTGGGGTTAGAGCTACCAGTGTGCCAGATATTGACCCAACAATGGTGGAGTTGTCTTGATTGTGGGCAGTGTAGACCCATTCCTTGATCTCATCAGATGCAAGCTTGATCCTTGTGGTCATAATTCCAGTCAGGTTCTGCTCTTTGAATAATCCTAAAATATCCTGAAAGACCTGGTCGGTTGTATTGAAGGATTCCATGTCGATGTCGAAGCCAGCATCAAACTTCATGGCGGCGAGAACAACAACAAACACAGCCATGGGTACCTGCAAAAATTCAACAAACAAAACGACCAAGTGCAGACTTGTTTGGAGGGAAAGAAAGTTCTTGCAGAGAAATCAAAAGCGCAAAGGAGAACGACGGCGAAAAATGAATTTTATATTAGGGTTCGACGCAGAAATGAAAATATCATTGAACTCAGTTCGACGATCGAGGCTTCTAAAAGAATCTGAAGAGTATTCAACATCGTCGATCTCCGTTCGACGATATTGGAGAGCGTCGAGATCTGTTCGACGATCGTTCAGAGAACAAGATCGTCGAGCGTTGTTCGACGATCGTTGACCGGAAGAGATAGTTCATACTATCTGAGAGACGCTGAACTCCGGTCGACGATTTTGGAAATCGTCGATCTCCGTTCGACGATCTGGGGGAAAGTCGTCGAGCGCAGTTCAGAGATCAGAAAAACTCTAGACACTAAAAAAAATCAAGATATTTGCCTAGTCTTGGTCAATTTTTAAGCTTTCAAAATCTTGGATATTATTTAAGACTTCCTCCATCTAACATTCCTAACTGAATTAGGAAGAAGATGTGTTTCTTTTCATCCAAGGGCTTGGTGAAAATATCTCCCCTTTGTAAATCAATTGGGATATATTGTAGTTCAATTTTATTCTTTTCAACATTATCCCTTAAGAAATGATGTCTAATCTCTATGTGTTTTGTCCTACTATGGAGGACTGGATTTTGAGCTATATAAATAGCACTGGTGTTGTCACAAAAGATTTTAGACTTCTGTAAGTTGTAGCCATAGTCTAGGAGTTGGTTTTGAATCCACAAGATTTGTGAACAACAACTTCCTGCAGCCATATATTCAGCTTCAGCAGTTGAAGTTGACACAGATGTTTATTTCTTACAAAACCAAGAGACAAGTCTGTCACCAAGGAACTGACAAGTTCCACTGGTGCTTTTCCTGTCAATTCTCCATCCAGCATAATCAGCATCAGAGAATCCAGTTAAATTAAATGCTGAATCTTTTGGATACCAGAGACCTAGATTTGGACAACTTTTAACATACCTGAGAATCCTCTTTACTAGTGTTAGGTGTGACTCTCTAGGGCTTACTTGGAACCTACCACATATACATGTAGCAAACATTATATCTGGTCTACTAGCTATAAGGTACAGTAAAGAGCCAATCATTGCTCTATATATTGTCTGATCAACAGGTTTCCCATGTTCATCAGCATCCAATACAGCATTAGTAGGCATGGGTGTTTTCATACAAGATGCTTCAGACATACCAAATTTCTTAACCAATTCATTTGCATACTTGGTTTGAGAAATGAAGATGCCTTCAACATGCTATTTGACTTGCAATCCTAGGAAGAAGGATAGCTCACTTATGCTACTCATCTCAAATTTAGAATGCATCCGGTTAGAAAACCTTCTGCACAATTTGGAGTCAGTAGAACCAAAAATAATATCGTCTACATAAATCTGTACTAGTAGGGTATGAGACTTATGAGTTCTAATGAAAAGAGTTTGGTCTACTCTACCCCTTATAAATCCATTTTCCAAGAGAAAGCATGTTAGGGTCTCATATCATGCTCTAGGAGCTTGCTTGATACCATATAATGCTTTGTTCAATCTAAAAACATAATCAGGATAAGTTGGAGAGATTAAACCTGGAGGTTGTCTGACATATACTTCCTCTTTGATATCTCCATTTAGAAATGCACTTTTGACATCCATCTGATATATCTTGAAGCCTTTATGTGCTGCATAAGCTAAGAATATTATGATGACTTTCAATCTTGCAACTGGTGCAAAGGTCTGGTCGTAGTCTATCCCTTCTTCTTGAGAATATCCCTGAGCAACTAGCCTTGCCTTGTTTCTTACAATTACTCCTTGATCATCCAGTTTGTTTTTGAATACCTATTTTGTTCCAACAATGGAGTGATCCTTAGGCTTTGACACTAGTTCCCATACTTTGTTCCTCTCAAATTGATGCAACTCCTCTTGCATTGCAATAATCCAGTGTGGATCTTGCTCTGCATCTTGAATGGACTGAGGTTCAATTTGAGATAGGAAGCAGGTGTGCAACAGGTTTTGGTTGACCTGATTTCTGGTTTGCACACCAGCTGAGATGTCTCCAATTATTTGGGAAATTGGATGGTCTCTTGATGTTACTAAATCAACAGGGGGTGTTAATTGTTCACCAACCTGTGTTGTTGTTTCCTCTTGTGGTACAACAACTGGCTCTTCAAGTTGTTCTTCAATATGTTGAGCATTTTCTTCATCTTCACTGCTTTCATCCCCTTGAGTAACCTGTAACTTGTTCAAGTCTTCAACTAGAGAATGTTCCTGCAAAGGTTCTATGGTAGAAGAGATCTTCTCCTTGAAAGACATGTTAGATTCATCAAATGATATATGAACAGATTACTCAATTTTTAAAGATGATTTATTATAGACCCTATAAGCCTTGCTGATCATAGAGTATCCCAAAAACACTCCTTCATCAGCATTAGCTTGAAATTTTGCTAAATATTTATTGTCATTGTTATGAATGTAGCAAATGCAACCAAAGACCCTAAAATAATCAACTTTAGGTTTCTTCCCTTTGAGTAATTCATAGGGAGTCTTTCCCTTTAGTTTATGTATCAAACTTCTATTCAGCACATAGTTGGAGGTGTTCACTGCCTCTGCCCAAAAGGATAGAGGAAGGTGAGCATCTGACAACAATGTAGTGGCAGATTAAATAAGGGTTCTATTTTTCCTTTCAGCTACCCCATTTTGTTGAGGAGTTCTAGGAGCTGAGAAAGTATGTCTGATCCCTTCACTCTGATAGAACTCTTGCATAAGAAGAGAATCAAACTCTGTCCCATGATCACTTCTGATCAGGGCAATGTGAGTATTGAACTCAATCTGTATACATTTGAGAAACTCTGTCAGACACTTAAAGTTATCAGACTTCTTCCTTAGAAAGAACACCCAAGTGAATCTAGAGAAGTCATCTACAACTACTAAGGTGTATGATTTCCCTCCTAGGCTTTGTACTGTGATGGGTCCAAAAGGATCCATGTGTAACAGATACAATTTCCTAGGTGAATCACTCTTATTAAGTGACTTAAAGCTGTTTTTAGTTTGCTTGCCTAATTGACAAGCCCTGCAGAGTCCTTCCTTCTTGTAGGGGCCAAAAGGTAGTCCTCTAACAAGGTTGTCCTTAGATAGCCTAGCAATAGTTCTAAGGTTTAGGTGTCCTAGTCTCTTATGTCATAAAATATTTGGTCTACTGACAGAGTTAAACAGGCAAATATCTATATCAGTTGAAAGAAAATCTACTAGATAGATGTTACCTTTCCTTTTACCTGTCAACACAGTTGTGTTGTCCTCTGACTTGATTTTGCATAATGCTTTGCTGAAGGTCACCTGGTAGCCTTCATCACACATCTGACTGATGCTTATTAGGTTGTGCTTCAGTCCTTCCACATAAGCTACCTTTTTGAAAGTTACTGATCCAATCTGGACTGCACCATATCCCTTAGTCTGTCCAAAGTTTGAATCACCAAAGATAAGTTTGGGTCCAAGCTTGGCTCTAAAGGAAGTGAGGTTGTCCTTGTTCCATGTCATGTGCATAGAGCACCCACTATCCAAGTACCATTGCTGGTTAGATGTTGGATAGGTCTTCACCTACACATAAGACAATTCATTTATTTTTGACCCAGTTTACCTTGGGCCTAGGTTGATAACCTTTAAATTCTGAAATGAAAGACATCCCAGGTTGACTCTTATATTCTTCAGGATGATAACTCCTTGGAGGTATAATCCATTCAGTATAAGGGTTAAAGATTTGGGATGAAGGACCCTTAGGATTGGATTTTGATTTGCCCTTGAAAAATTTTCCAGAGCTCTGACCTCTGTTCGACGATCTTGGAGCTGCGTTCGACGATCTTGGGTCAGATCGTCGAGCTCCGTTCGACGGTCGACTATGGCTAAGTTCAAGTATTTGAGATCGTCAACCTGCGTTCGACGATTTTGCCTGAGATCGTCGATCTGCGTTCGGCGATCGTCGATCTCCATTTGGCAATCGTCGATCTCCGTTCGATGATTTTTGCTGGGACTTAGTTTTCTGGGGCAGATCAGAATTTTTCCTAGCAACCTCTACAACTCCCTTTCCTTTATCAAAAATGAATTTGATTGGAGTTGTTAGAACTATGGGTTGGCTGGATGAAGCACCCAAGCCCAGTGTACTATTGAATCTGGATTTCACTGTGCTTGTGATGTCCATCAGCTTGATGCTTCTCCCATTAAGGGATTCTTCAAGCTTCTTGGCCTCAGACAGCTCACTTTTCAGTGAAGCTATCTGCTCCCTACAGCACTCCAACTCCTGAGAGAGTTTGAGGTTTTCTGATTTTAAAGTATTATGTTCAGATAAATGATTTCTGAGAGAGATAATTTCTTTCTCAGATTTTAGCAGGTCTAAACACAATGCTTTAAATTCAGATTTAAAGTTCTCTGAATTAAAATCAAAAGAACTGATTACCTGATCTTCTTCAGGTTGAGTCTCTAAATCTGACTCTGACTCTTCCTCTTCTGAATTGTGCTGTGAGGCATTGATTGCCATCATGCAGAACTCTTTCTATTCTGCATCATCCTCATCATCACTGTAGCTGGATGAGTCTTCTGACTCTTCTTCAGTCTCACTCCAGGATTCAGCAACAAACCCCTTTCTTGTATGTTTGTTTTTGCTTGATGAGGGTTTGCCATTGCCATTCCTTTTGGAGTCTTTCTCCTTTCTTCTTTCTTTCTTGTCCCTTCTGTCCTTGTTTTTGTTCTCTGGATAGTCAGGAAGTATGTGTCCTGGTTTCCTGCAACCAAAGCAGATAATGTCTTTATTATTATTAATGGACTTGTCATACCTTGTCTTATCATGTTCCTTGTATGATCTCCTTCTGAAGTCCTTTCTGGCCATCTTGTAAAATCTTTTGGCCAACAGACTGAGCAGTTCATCATTGCCTATGGCTTTGTCTTCAGGCTGATCTTCAGTTGCCTTGAAGGCTATGGTCTTCTCTTTTCTTGTGGCTGGTGAGGCAGCCTTCTGTTCTTCTTCTCTATTCTTGATGAGTAGCTCATAAGATTTGAGCTTACCCAATAGAGCTTTAGTAGTGATCTCATTCAGACTTCTGGCATCCTTAATTGGCCAGATTCTTGAATCCCAAGTGCTAGGGAAGCACATTAGAATCTTGTCATTGAGTTCAGTTAGTGAGATCACTTTATCCAATGTTCTGAGTTCACTGACAATTAGACTGAGCCTGTTGTACATGTCTCCCACTGACTCAGTTTCTCCCTTCTTGAAATTCTCATATTGAGATATGAGGTGGGATCTCCTGTCCTTTCTCTCATCAGCTGAGCCTGAGACTATTTCTGTGAGTTTGTCCCAAATTTCCTTTGCTGAATTGCATTCAGCCACCTTTTGAAATATATCATCAGACATTGTCTGGGCTAAGATGTTCATAGCCTTGGCATGAGCTACCTTCCATCTCTTGATATCAGCATATGTTCCTGATGGAGGTGGAACAGCATTTGTACTGGAGTTTTCTGGGGGTCTTGGACACACTGTCAAAACAGAGTTAAAAATATCTTCGTCAATAGAATTCATGTATAGTGTGATCCTTGCTTTCCAAAGTGCAAACTTGGATAGATTGCACACTGGAGGTCTGGTGCTAGCATAATCTTTGTTTTGGACCATGATTTGTGAAAACAAAATCTAATAATAAACTACAAAAGAAAAATAGATCTAACTAGGGATCTTTGGGTTCAGGTGTTAGCCTATGCAACCACCAAGGTGTGGTATGTTTAACCAACCTGGCTTTGATACCAATTGAATGTGCAGCTAGATCTGATATACTCTAGAGGGGGGTGAATAGAGTATATGGTACTTTGAAACTTTTTACAACAATTGTTATAATATGAGTGAGCAGGGAAGCAGTAATAAATCTAATCACAGAACTAAATTAATCAAAAGCTAATCACAGAAGAATCAAGGCCAGAAACAAAAATAAAGACAAGAAAAACTAGACGACACAAGGAAATATAGTGGTTCCCCTAAACTTGGGTACATCCACTCTTCTACCACCCTAGGTAGGAATCCACTGCAGGATGAGTTGATCAGGTGTCCTGGGCACCAAAGAGCTTTTGATAAGTTGCTCAAAAACCAAATCAGATTTTTTGATCAGGTGTCTTGCCACCAATGAGCTTTTGACAAGGTGCTCAAAAACCACGCTCAAACTTTTGAAGGGAGTTTGAGAAACCCTTTACAGAGAGGGGGTGAGAGAGTGATGGAAGTCTTCTCTTTCTCAAACAACTGAGAAGACTATGTGGATTGATGGTGTCAAAGCTCCCCCTGAATCCTTGAGATCTTCAGGAAAAGAAGCTTTACTGTAGGGTAATAGGCCTTCAAAAGTTGAGCTCCAGCAAAAGATGATTTAAGCAACAGCTGAAATGTTGAATGTCTGGAGTCTTGAAATATGTTGGCCTTGAACACTTGAAAACTAGAGAGATTTGAAGATTTTTGAAAAGGTTGATCTCCTTGGATGAGTGTTCTTGAGAATTCTTTGAGACGGAATATTTTGTTGAAGATTACTGATGTCTGTCTGTGTGTGTCTGTGTATCTGTCTCTCTGTCTTAGAGATTCAAAAAAATTCTTCTCTTTTATTCTCTGATACTGAATGGAAAAACATTCTCTGAGAAGAATAGTCGTTGGTCTGCATTAATTGCATCCTTAATTGCAAAATCTCTTCTAGAGGAAAGTCCATAGAAATAATCCTTGAAACTTGGTCCAGAAATAAATGAAAAACGGCTAGGAAATCTTCAGAATTAATTGCAGAATAACTCCTTAACTGATTTGAATTTGAATCTAGAAACATCCTTGAAATTATCTGAAAATGTCGAACTGAGCTCTGCTATCGTTGAACTGAGCTCAGCGATATGGATAAATACAGCATCAAAATATCGTCGATCTGAGCTCAAAGATCGTCGGACTGAGCTCAGAGATAGAAATCCAAAGCTGAGTCAAGATCGTCGAACTGAGCTCACCGATCGTCGAATGGAGTTCGACGATATGATGAAGTTGAGCTCAGTGATCGTCGAATGGAGTTCGACGATCTGTCGAAGTTGAGCTAGACGATCGTCGATCGGAGTTCGACGAATCGTCGTGCTGAGCTCGACGATATGACTTGTTCTCCAAACAGAAAGTCCTGGTCTTCAGGGCAGCTTCCAAGCCTAGACTTCTAACCCTTAGACTCAATTCTAATTGACCTATTGATCTATACAGGAGGTCAAACATTTATTTCCTAGATACATAGTGATCCTGACCCAAATTAGTAATAGGGTGTTCCAACAGTAGTTATGCGGCTATTCGCACACCGTAACCACCTTCATGAATGTTTATACTATAGTTTAAATGCTAGTATACCCTTATTTGGAGACCGCCATAAATAAAATAATAAAATATTAATTAAATTCCCTCACTAACCTGATGGTTAGTGGGTGGTTACGCGTGAATCGAACGGCCGGGGACGCTCCCCCATAATCGGACGGCGGGATCGGCCCACCACGAGCTGTCGGCAAACTTGCTGCCAAGTTCGCCGGCGAGGGGAGGGTCATCGACGGCGGCTGGGGTGGAGCGGCCACTCTCCTCGGCCGCGCGCCGGCGGCCGAGGGATGGGGCGTCCGCCCCCTGGGCCACCGGTGGCCAAGGATGAGGGCGGTCCGGGCGGCCGCCCCATTGGTCGCACGGGCGACCGAGAAAGGGGCGGCTTGGGCGGCCGCTGTCTTGGGTCTTGTCGGCGCCCGAGCAAGAGGGCGGCATAGGAGGACAACCCCTGGGCCGCCCCAGCGGCCGGGCGAGACGGTGGACGCACCCTCGACCGCTCTCTCGGCCGCGGCCGCGGCCAGTGCGGTCAACAGAGGTGGGAGACCGGCTTCCAGGGAGGAGGGCAGCCGGCAGCCTCCGGCATTTGTGGAGTAGGCCGGCCGCCAGCCATCGGCGAGGTTCGGCGGTTTCCCCATTATGCATAGTGGGATCAGTGCGCGGGGGATCGGGCATGGTGATTGTGTGTGCGGTCAAACCCATGATCCCACTCCTGTTGGATGGAGTTCATGGGATTGTGTCTATGTGGACACCTATTTATTATAAAATGGGGTTCGTACCCACCAATTACCCCCTAGATCCTTGTTACACGAGAACGCTTCAAAGGAAGAAAAATTAGGATCTTCCACTGCTAATTTTTATGGAGGCGATGGTGGCCAACGGTGAAGGACTTGCGTCGACGAGTGGTTGCGCCCTGCAAAATCGAGTAACAATAGAACTACATGATATCCTACTTTACAATATGTATACTAGGTTGTCTTGTTTTTTTCTTCTATTTCTTATTTTTCATAATTAGGTTATCTTAGTGCGTTATTTATTTCTTTTTGTTTATTTTTATTCTATGTTTTTGGAACTAGCCTGATAGATAGTCTCATGAGGATAAGAAGAACAATAATAGTGTAACACCTACATCTGTTACATGACATATAATAGAAGGTCCGACCGGGGTCCCACTGATTGCGAAGAGGTCCGGCCATGTGCTCGTAATGCTCGTGACCAGTTGATTGGTGGCGATGATGTGTCGTCATTTGTTCGTGATGATGTTGCAGATGGTGCTGACGAGTTCTTTGGCGAGCTCCATGCCGACGCCGGGTCCATGCATTATGTTGATCGTCCCACAACCGTACGTTTGAAGACTCGGATGGACGATGCCGCAACAATAATTTCAATGCACGCCATCGTCGCTACAACGCCATCGCCGTGACAATTATTTTGCTACAACACCATCTCCGCTACAACGCCATCGTCGCGACAATAATTTCGCTACAACGCCATCTCCGCGACAATAATATAATAATTATAATATTATATTATATTTATTAATTTTTTTGTTGCATTGTTTTAATTTGAGAGTTTTTATTTCATGTATTTTGATTTCATGTAACATGATGGGTGCATATAACCTTTATGAGGTGTTTAATTTTCAATGATGGTGACTGTGTGGTGTAGGCTATAAATAGCCATGTTATGAAGGAATTTAGGAGAAGAATGAAAAATTAAAACTTGAATTCAAAATTTGAATTTCCCCCTTATTTCTCTCTTCCCCCTTAGGCAAAATTCAGCCCCACTCTTTCTATTGCCTTCTCCTAGCCGCCTCCTCCCCCCTCCCCTTGTTCGCCGGCCACATATCTTCCCTCCTCCCCTAAGCCCTTGTGGCCAACCCCTTCTCTCTAATCCCCTGTGATTATGCTCGTAGACCATTTTGAGTCTCCCCCTGAATTGCCTGATTTAGTTGTAGACTCCCCTAATGAGTCTAAGGTCGTGCCTAGGACTGTGCCCGTCACTGAGGATGAGGCTGATTACATTGGCGATTTGAGTGACGATGAGGAGATTGGTTACCCTAGTAACCTGGATGAAGACTTCTCCTCTGAGGAATCGTCTCCTCTTCCTTTTGGTGATGTTTCTGAGGCGTCTCCCATGATAGTTATGGATTCTTCTGAGGACCCTGAGTCAGAAGACATTCCGGCTGAGTCACCCTATGTTGAGAGCTTACATGTTATTGATTTAGGTGATGACCTGCTAGAACACGAGCTAGTTCCTTCTAGCCCAGAACATATTGAGGTGCCCATTTGTTTAGCTTCCCCGTTAGATCAATCCAGTCAGATAAGTGCGAGTGAGGATCACAATATTATAATGATTGATCCAGGATTGGTAGATGTTTCAACAGTGTTGGAAGAGTCGCCTTGGGATGGATGTTTATCTTGGGATAATCTTAGTGTTGAACATCTGGGAGATAGTTCATTGATATTATCATCGTTGCTTGAGGGTCATACTAATTTAGATTCTCCCTGGGATTCGATTTGCCCAACCCTCCATCATGATTTAGACAATGTACCTACTTCGTGGGAAGATTTGGTTAGCGAAGGATGTGACGTTCTGGAAGATTTACCCTGTGTGGGAAGGCTATTTGTGGATGACGTTAGCGCTGAGGACCCGAAAGATATTACTTTGATGTTATCCTCTTTGCCCGAAGCCCAATACGGAATAGAAATTTTTTCGGGTTCGATTTTGCATACTTTTGAGACCGTTACTGCTTATGATTTGGATGAAATATCTAGTGGGTTGGAAGACATTTTGGCCGAGTTGATAGAGTCAACCTGTGATGAATGTTTATCGGAAAGTGAGTTGGGTGATGACGATCCGGTTGAGTTTTCTATGAGGACGAATCTACTGTTTGATTTTCCTTTTGATTTTGATGGCTGGCACCCGGTGGATTTTTCTTGGACGTTAAATCCGTCTTTTGACGGTGAATATGACTTAGCTCCTCCTCCGGCATCGACCATGTCGACTCCCCATACGGTTCACTTGACTCGACTAGATGACTTTGTTGGGCACGGATTTGGTATAACTATTCCGAGACAGTTGGTACTGCCCCCGTTAGTAACCCCTCCATTGGACATATCTCGTAAGATATGTATTAGTGAGTTGTTAGATTTCGTGTTCGGCCTCGTCACAACATTTTGTAGTTCTGTATCTCCCAAATTTCCTATGATTAGTCAATTCTCTGATTATACGTCTATGATGAGATCGTCGATTGTGTCCACTTCTGATTTCGTGACGGTTGTGCCTCATGGTTTGCGTTCGCTAAGCGTGAAATATAATTTAAATCAATTAAACCAATTAGCACCGCCTTATTTTCCACCATGCCATGATATCTATGCACCCACTCTTGTGGCCATAGCTATCCAATATAAGTCGTGTAATTTGCATGTCAACTTACTCTCAAGTGTACCCAACTTACAAGTTGACGGTGCAATTTTAGTGCTTTCACCTCCCGACCGGTTGCTGACCGACACCATCTTGAACATAACATGTAGAAAAGCTGAGCCGTACCTGATTTATATGGAAATTCGAGACATTATGATTTTTTTGGATTTTATGAATGATCGGGGTATTTCACCCATTTTCAACGTTCTGGATTTTATGTCGTATGTTTCTCCTCCTCTAGAGTGGCTTTCTCTGTCGTTTCTTCCTCCCACTAAATGTTCTCATGGATTGGGGAGTGAAGGTATTGCCGTGTCTATCTTCCACTGGGATTCCATGGTACATGCACTGGTTGGTAACACAAACGTCATTTTTCTTTCTGTCACATTTACGTCTAGTTTTTTGGAAACCTTGGTTGTTTTGGTAAGGCTTCACAGGTTACTTTCGGCTATTACTTGGGAGCTCGTCGTACTGCATTTGGAGAATGCTTTATTCCACCACTCTCTCCTTGGCCACTCATCGGTGATGAGTGATTTTGAGTGGGGGAGGACTGATGGCGAAGAGGTCCGGCCATGTGCTCGTAATGCTCGTGATCAGTTGATTGGTGGAGATGATGTCCCGTCATTTGTTCGTGATGATGTTGCAGATGGTGCTGACGAGTTCTTTGGCGAGCTCCATCACGACGCCGGGTCCATGCATTATGTTGATCGTCGCGGCAACCGTACTTTTGAAGACTCGGATGGACGATGTCGCAACAATAATTTCAATGCACGCCATCGTCGCTACAACGCCATCGTCGTGATAATTATTTTGCTTACAACACCATCTACGCTACAACGCCATCGTCGCGATAATAATTTCGCTACAACGCCATCGCCGCGACAGTAATATAATAATTATAATATTATATTATATTTATTAATTTCCTTGTTGCATTGTTTTAATTTGAGTGTTTTTATTTCATATATTTTGATTTCATGTAACATGATGGGTGCATATAACCATCATGAGGTGTTTAATTTTCAATGGTGGTGATTGTGTGGTGTAGGCTATAAATAGCCATGTAATGAAGGAATTTAGGAGAAGAATGAAATATTGAAACTTGAATTCAAAATTTGAATTTCCCCCTTATCTCTCTCTTCCACCTTAGGCAAAATTCAGCCCCCCTCTTTCTCTTGCCTTCTCCTAGCCGCCTCCTCCCCCCTCCCCTTGGCCGCCGGACCACATATCTTCCCTCCTCCCCTAAGCCCTTGTGGCCGACCCCTTCTCTCTAATCCCCTCTCTTCCCTCTTGAAGAATCATAAGGAACTTTCACGTATCGTCTTCTGTGGATCTCCTCTGGTCACTCCGAAGAAAACGGTGTGCGTCTTCTCCTTCCGGTGCGGCTCCGTGGAATTTTGTGGAAGTGGATCTTTCCACCTTCGTCGTGTGATTCCTCCACTCATCCTAGTGGAAGATTTGAAGGTCTATTGCTTAGGATTGGGTAACGAAAATATCTACTCTTGTGTGATTCTTTTGTTAATTAGTCGGAGGTTGTGGGACATCGACTTTTATCCGCGGCTTTTGATTCCATCATTTTAAAAATCTGATTTTATCATTTATGTTCTTCAATTTCATTAATCGAATCCGGATCGTGTGGATACTTTTCTCTTGATCCAAATATTGTCAAATAGCCCTTATTAGATCTCTAAAGGATTGACGAACCTTAATGTTATATTCGGATTTTTGGGAGCGAACAAGACTAATTTTGGATCGTACTTTTTAGTCAAGTTCTTCTCGGATTGGGGTTGTGACGTTGCGTTATACACGACAAATATTGGAGCGGTTTAGGAGTCATAATTTTAGGTGTTGTGAATGTTGTGGTATTGTTTGGTAAACAAGGATTATGCATGTAAATTAATCTTGTGTGTTAAAAGACCTCAATTAAGAACTAAACCATTTGATTTGTGCGACCTAGAATTGGAATGTGAGAGAACGATTAAGTGTCGTTGTACGTTGCGGTTCGTCAGGAGATGTAGCCTGCGTCACCCACACTATATGCCACAATCAGACGACAAGGTTATAGGTTAATATAAAAGACCAAACCGCGCATCCAAACTCAGAGCATTCTAGAGGAAGCATTAAAGGTTAAGTTTGAACTCAGCTATCATGAATGTCCATTATATATAAATAATAACATTTATATATCTACAAGGAATGTTTACAAAATACACAAAATGTTTGGCCTTAGGGCCTTACAAGTTTTCTTCATATGTATGGATTACATACATTCGGCAAGCAAGTCGGCCACACATGAAAATCACAAAACACTTTTTTTAATTGGCCTTCAAGGGACAGCATAGCAGTAGCAACAGTATCAACAAGGGCTTCAGCCCACTATTTTTCGCTCGGCTCTCCAGCGCCTGCATGGGGACAATCCACCACAACGGTGGCAAACAAAGCAACGTTCAGCATTCAGCTGACCAATTTATAACAACCCTACCCCTTACCCGGGGCAGTGGTATTCCTTCCCTACAGGCATAGCATTTCACAAGCAGATATATCACAAGCACGTGCACTCACGCACAGTTCAACATATCACAAATCAAATGTGTACAACCCCGTATTCGCGAAAAGGGGCCCCCAAACGAAGCGTGAGACTTGCTACGCACATTTTAAAGCTTTTTGGGAGTTTTGCACTCCTGGAGGCCATTTTTTGGTGGATCTGCAGGATATACTAGTAGGGGGAGGAAAAATCTGCCTCCCCCATGGCTCCTTTTACAGGGTGGGTGCGGTCAAGTTGGTCGGCACCCGCCCCGGCTTGCTCGGTGTGTGGTGGGAGCAGCGGGATCGTCCGGAGGCTGAGGTACAGCCCCCGACACCCTAGCCATGTGTGGGGCGAGACCGGAGAGACGTCGGGGTCTCGCCCCTACACTGCTGCCTGGTGGGACGAGACCGTCTGGAGGCCGGTGTCTCGCCCCTGCATCACGGCCTAGCAGGGCGAGACCGGCCGGAGGCTGGGGTCTCGCCCCTGCTCCGCGGCCTAGCGGGGCGTGACCGGCCGGAGACCGGGGTCTCGTCCCTACTCTGCGGCCTAGAGGAGCGAGACCGGCCGGAGGCCAGGTTTTTGCCCCTGCTCCACGGCCTGGCGGGGCGAGACCGGATAGGAGGTTCGGGGTCTCGCCCCCTACCCCCTAGTTCTACGGGATTCACCTGCACGCTCGGCCCCAAGGTGGAGGATGAGTGGAGTGGTTTAACCCCCACTCGCCTCAGGTGCCTGTGGAAGGTGAGGGGCATGGTTTAGCCTCCTTTTACCCCCGGACCTCTTTTGGTCGTGTTTTTACCGTTGTGCCCCAAGGGGTGGAATTAACTATTTCCCCCCAGGTGTGGATGTATTCTATTGGTCCACAGACCTATTTCCTTTAGGGGTATTTCAGAACTTTTGGTCCCTGAGTTTGGGATAACTATAAATAGACCCTCAGGGGTGCCTTGGAGAAGGCAGCTGGATCCTCTTTCTTCATCCTCCAAGGCACCTAGCTCAGTATTGGCTAGGGAGGGGGAGATCACCAAGGTCTTTCGGGTGTGAGGTGGGACCTCCACGCTAGAGCCGAGGTTCTGTTCCTAGTTTCCTGAGTCTTTGGTCTGTGACATTCGCCTGAGTACAGTAAGTGTGAGGTCACCCCTTTTTAGGGACCGCAAACTCCATAAAGACCGACTTCTCAGTTTCAAGCATCTTTGTGCGGTGAGCATGGAGAGTGACCAGAATAAAAGATCGCAGTAGTGTGTCATGGCTGGAGATCAGGGTGGTTACGATGACTCCCGCGAAACCCCTAACCCAGGACCCTTTGTGAGAAGGGAAGAGGTCATGACATCCATCCAAGATCATCATGGAGATGCTGCGAAGTATTGCTCCTCAGGGTGACAGCTTCACTCCAACCCCCCAGGAGATAGCTCCCCCCCCCCCCGATGAGTCGACTCACAAGTGTCTAGGCGAGATTACCCCATGGGGGTGTGGAGGGAAGCATACCAGGAAGAAGGTCAGGGAAGGAGAGGATGAGAGATGGGGTCGAGCGAGACCTCACCGGCCGAGAGTTGTTCTCCAGCCCGACGAGTGCCAGCCTATGAGGCGAGCAGGTCATGCAAGTGGAGCACGCGAGACCGTCAAGCAAGCGATCACCTTTTAGCGAGCTGATTGTCTCAGCCCTAGTTCCGGAGTGGTTCATGGAGCCTGACATGACTTACTGTACTGGGAAGGATGACCCTCTCCAGCACCTGTAGTGGTTCAACAATACTCTCTCTATCAGGACGATGATAAATACGTTCAAGTGTCGCCTCTTCACGATCACCTTAAAAGATAAAGCTAGGGACTGGTTCCATCAACTCCCAACGGGATCTATCTACGGGTTCGAAGACTTGAGCTGAAGCTTCCAGCTTCACTTCTCTACCTCTAAGAAGAGAAAGAAGAGTCCCAAGTCCATCTTCCTGATAAGACAGAGGGTGGAGGAGTCATTGGACCAATATGTGGACAGGTTCCAAGAAGAGATCCTCGAGATCCAGGTAATGTTCGGGGTATGCCCTCTAGATGGCGTTTACAGTGGGGTTGCGTGAGGGGTTCTTCAAGATAAAGTCTAGGAAGGTCCAGAGCTAGGTTGGAGGCAAGATTGAAGACCCATTCAGGGTCCAGGAAGATGTCTCATACAATGTGGGGGGGATTTCCATGGAGTCTAAGGGAGGTTCAACTTCCAAAGGCAAGACCCTAGGCACCTCCTACCCCCACCATAACAAGCGATGGAGATTGGTCGAAGGGAGTGGAGGAACCGCGCAGGAAGGAGAAGAGTCAGAGTAGAGTTACCCAACTTTGAGTTCCACCAGAGGAAGGCCATGTAACAACTACGTGCCCCGAATTCCTGGAGTTGAGAACGACAAAAGCTCCGACACCATAGCCTCAATAAGCGCAAGATTGGTGCGGATTGAAGAATGTCCAACCCGAGGCGCCAGGGGAGAGATGTGAGGATATGGTTGATGCGGGCACTCGAGGAGGGATCCGATGATGCACGAGGGAAGAGGGAGGTAGGGAAGAAGTGGATCATCTCTTGTAATGAACTTTGCTAATTGCATTGTATCAATTATGATTGATGATAGGGATCACCGAAAAACATTTGTGATCCATGAAAGGCCTTACCCTGAGATGATTCTGTTGACTGGGCTCCCACTAGCTGGCTGGGCTGGTTGATCTCTTGCTGGGGTGAGTTGGCCTTACCCCGAGATGATTCTACTGACTAGGCTCCCACTAGCTGGCAGGGCAGGTTGATCACTCGGGGGGGGGGGGAGTAAACCTTACCCCGAGATGATTTTGCTGACCAGGCTCCCACTAGCTAGCAGGGCAGGTTGATCTCTGGGGGGAGGGGGGGGGGTAAGTAGACCTTGCCCCGAGAAGATTCCACTGACCAGGATCCCACTAGCTGGCAGGGTAGGTTGATCTCTCGGGGGGGGGGGGGGTGGGGGTAAGTAGACCTAACCGCGAGATGATTCCACTAACCAGGGTCCCACTAGCTGGCAAGGCAGGTTGATCTCTCGGAGGGGTAAGTAGACCTTACCCTGAGATGATTCTGCTGACTAGGATCCCACTAGCTGGCAGGGCAGGTTGATCTCTCGAGGGGGCGGGGGGCAGTGGACCTTACCCCGAGATGATTCTGCTAACCAGGTTCCCACTAACTGGCAGTGTAGGTTGATCTCCCGGGGGGGATAAGTATACCTTACCCCGAGATGATTCCGCTGACCAGGCTCCCACTAGTGGTAGGGCAAGTTGATCTTTTGGGGGGAGGGGGGAAGTAGACCTTACCTGGAGATGATTCTGATGACCAGGCTCCCACTAGCTGGCAGGGCAGGTTGATCTCTCGGGCGGGGGGGGGGGGGGGGAGTTAAGTATACCTGACCCCGAGATGATTTCGCTGACCACTCTCCCACTAGCTGGCAGGATAGGTTGATCTCTCGTGGGGGGGGGGGAGTAGACCTTACCCCGAGATGATTCAGCTGACCGGGCTCCCACTAGCTGGCAGGGCAGGTTTATCTCTCGCGGGGGTGGCTGGGGGGGGGGGGGGGGTGGGGGTGGGGGGTAAGTAGATCTTACCCTGAGATGATTCCGCTGACCAGGGTCCCACTAGCTGGCCAGGCAGGTTGATTTCTTCGGGGGGAGTTGGGGTAAGTAGACCTTACCCCGAGATGATTCTGCTGACCAGGCTCCCACTAGCTGGCAGGGCAGGTTGATCTCTCGGAGGGGTGAGTAGACCTTACCCCGAGATGATTCCGCTGACCTGGCTCCCACTAGCTGGCAGGGCATGTTGATCTCTCGGGGGGAAGGGGAGAAGTATACCTTACCCCGAGATGATTCCGATAACCAGGCTCGCACTAGCTGGCAGGGCAGGTTGATCTCTCGGGGGGGGGGGGGGGGGGTGGAGGGGTACGTTGACCTTACCCTGAGATGATTCCTGCTAACTAGGCTCCCACTAGCTGGCAGGGCAGGTTGATCTCTCGGGGGGGGGGGGGGAAGTAGACCTTAGCCCGAGATGATTCCGCTGACTAGGCTCCCACTAGCTGGCAGGGCAGGTTTAACTATCGGGGGGGGGGGGAGGGGGGTAAGTAGACCTTACCCCGAGATGATTTCGCTGACCAGGCTCCCACTAGCTGGCAGGGCATGTTGATCTCTCGGGGGAGGGGGCGTAAGTAGACCTTATCTCGAGATGATTATGCTGACCAGGCTCCCACTTGCTGGCAGCGCAGGTTGATCTTTTAGAGGTGTGAGAAGGCCTTACCTCGAGATTATTTTCGCTTGACTAGGCTCCCACTAGCTGGCAGGGCAGGTTGATCTCTCGAAGGGGTGAGTAGACCTTACCCTGAAGCCGTCTCGTCACCCATGCTCCCATTAGCTGGTATGACAGGTTGACCCCTCGGGGAGGCCAAGTGTTTTCTACCCTATGGCCATCTCGTCACCCAGGCTCACATTATCTGTCTTGACAGGTTGTCCCCTCGGGGAGGCCAAGTATTTTATACCTCGAGATCGTCTCGTCACCCAGGCTCCCATTAGCTGTCTTGACAGGTTGACCCCTCGGGGAGGCCGAGTATTTTCTACCCCGAGGCCGTCTTGTCACCCAGGATCCCATTAGCTCGCTTGGCAGGTTGACCCCTCGGGGAGGCCAAGTATTTTCTACCCCGAGGCCGCCTCGTCACCCAGGCTCCCATTAGCTGGCTTGACCGGTTGACCCATCAGGGAGGACAAGTATTTTTTGCAACAACCACCGGGGTCTTAGACCCAGAACCGCCGCTTTGCGGTGACACCTTCGCACCCGGGAAGGTCATCATTACAAAACGCCGATCCTGCCGGCCAAATCGATCACCATCGACAGAATGTATAATGAATGAAAGTGTAAGCATCCAAGTCCACAATAGAAAGAGGAAATCACATGACAAATAAATAGTCCACATCGCGATAAAGTCAATATGGGCTTAAGCCTAATACATGTTAATCTCACTACAATCCACTCATAAAAGTAAAACTACTAATACTCGGCTGCACTCACTGATCTGGATGTCTGTCCACCCGAGCTACACTGGCCCATCTCCATCTGCACCGTACCCTGCTGGTGTTGCGTCTCCTGCGGCTATTCCCTGTCTCCCATCTGGAGCACCTAATATATTGTGGTCAAACGACCGTCAGTCAAACTAGACTCAGTCAACAATCCCCTACCCCTCTACCCGTGGCTCCTAGGCACCGGGTGGAAAGGAGTGAAAAGGAGGACCAAAAGCAGGGTGTAATCAAGCAGGTGACATCTATCCTAAGGAATAAGATAATAAGGTATGGCAGGGGCATCACAATAATTAAACATGAGTAAACAAGTGTGTAACAAAAGTAAACAGTAAGGAGTAGCAAGTAAGTAAACACAGTAATAAGAGTAAGTAAGAGCAACGAGAAATATAACCGTTGATTTATAGGGATTACCCATATAAACCAAGGGGTCATTTTGCGGGGCCTATCGTATAAAACGTCCCATACCATTTTATATGATAGGTGTCAGGGGTTAAATGCAATGATTATGCTTTGACATACAAGTATGTTATGGTATGCACATGCAAGTGCAACTCACACACACACGACTCTATGCGCACAGACCTTTAGTTCCCCTTTTTGGAGTTATCTAAACTCTCAGGAGCCTCTCGTCGTGGCCAACGGAGACAGTGGTTTGGGCCTCTCCACTCCTAGACTGGTAATCACACTACCCCGTCTAGCCCCTCACGTACATTTCTGTACTATTCCTAGCAAATCAGCTAGTCTGCCCGAGTCAACGTACCGACGACGGTGTGATCGATCGTCTAATACCGAGGACCCACCACTGTTATGCACATGCAATCATGATAGTTTGTATCTAATTATAGTACCGAGCCTCCAGCTCTTTAGACTACCAAGCTTACTAGTTCACCATATTCCCGAGCCCACGGCTCCCTGGACTAATCAAGTCTCCTTTTTTTTCCAAGTCCCCGAGTATCCAGCTCCCCGGACTTCCAAATCAATACCGAGTCCATTTAACTCTACCAGTAAGCCCTTAGGCCACGAGACTACGCTATCCTTTCACTACCAATTCATCTCCCTACGTGTATAAGTGTGAGTGTAAGGTGAAACTATTATTAGGGTTACTCTTGCCCAAATTATTCCTAAGTTTTACGTTAGCCCAGGACTGCCCAAGGTATTCCCCGTGAAGGGCTCTCGAAGGCACTAGGAACTATGATGGGATTACGCCCAAAGCTCCCTTTCGCAAGGCACTTAATATTATTGATTTTTACCCTTGATCAGATCTCTCATTTATTTACCCAAACCAGCAACCTACTAAGGATTCAACTCTTCAAATTTATTACCAACTCTAGTTCAGTTTCCACAGTTACTATATGTAGACCACCCTATACTATATGAGATGTATAAAGGAGGTACTCTGGTTTTTCTTCCAAATCTCCTATAAAATTTACCAGAGGTATATCATAACAAGTTTTGTCTAAAATCAGAGAATCATAATTTTTCTAATTAATTTGATATTTATTGAATTTTCCCAAATGTTTGGCCATGGGCAATTTTGAAAATGAACTATATGATCTACTCAAGTAATGGCCACCCAAAAATTTTGATCACTAAATAACAGAGATATATTACTAGATACTAATTTCCATAATTTTTCAGAAAATATGTGACCTCTAATTAATTTATCCAAAATAATTCCCTTAATCGTATGTAAAGAAGGAAGAACCAAAATTATTCATCAGAAAATTATATAAAAATTGCAGAATATTAATATGGTTCAGAAAAGATCATTGTACAAAAATCATAATTTTTGAGGCTTGCTAGATTCCAAAATAAATTATATTAAGTTTTTATGGGAAACACTACTTAATGAAGCAACCCTTAGAAATATTCTTCAAAAAATCCAATAAAACTTCACAGAGCTTTAAAACTTAATAAGGAGTCTTTCGGCTCATGTTCATCAATTTCCAGCAAGTAGTTACTTCATAATAAATTTCTAAGTAAATAATAAAAATTGCTAAATTGTTAATGAAGTATCCAAAATAATAATCCTAAATTCATAACAAAATCTCTAGAGCTTGTACTAACTTTAAGCACTACTCTACCCAAATTTCAAGTGATTTTAAAGTGATTTGATAGCCTAATACTCCAAATTAGGTTTGGTGCACTAAACTACGGTTAGGGTTTTGAGGGGGTTTAAAACTTCCAAATTCCCTAAAATTTTAACCAGAGGACTATACTAACCCTATGGTTCCCTCCACCAATTTTCAAGCCATTCCAAGGTCATTTGACCCCATGATCTTCAAACCCTAAAAATCCCCATCAAGGGACCTTCCCTAGGGTTCTAGGGTTACCCTGCTCTTAACCACCCCAAATTCCATTGGAGGGTGTTACATGCCATATAGAGTCAGTGGCCAAAATATCAGCCTCGGTTGAGGTGGTTTGACCACTCAAAACCCAAAGGGGGTGCTTTGACCTAATTAACCGCATAAGGGTCAACCTAGGGTTGGATAAAACCTAATCAAAACATCTCCAACTGAGGTGAAAATTTTACCAGAGCCCTAACATTCCCTCTAAGACCACCCACCCAAATTCGGGGGGATTTTGAGGTGTTTATGACACCAAATTAATTTATAATTGGTTTATTAAATTTTCACAAAAACTATAGAAACATTTTTTCCAAAAAATTCTTATTTTTGGAAAATCTAAGGGGAAGGCTATGAGTAGCCTATGTTCAAAATTTCAAATCATTTGGATGAGTGGTTTGGTGTGGACACTATTTCTAATGTCTGGTCATGCCTATGTACAGGTTGCACCAAAACGAGTGTTGTGGTCACACCAAGATTCCAAATTGAGTGAAATCAATTTTAAATTACACTAGACATCAAGGGCTACAGTTTTTATGTTGACCATGTTTATAGTAGAGGCATCGAAGTATTTTTAATAATTAAAAATATCTACTGCTAATAATCTCCAGAAAAATCAATAACATTAATATCATTTGAATCACCTTGATCAAAACGGATGGCATCCGTTCATCCTCAACCTCCAGCCAAGGGCCAAGATTGGCCCGACCTGGAGCCTCTTCCAGCCGACTTTCTGGCCACCCCGACCACCACCCTGGCCAGCCAGCCACCACCACCACCACCTTTGTTGAGGTGGTGGCTAGCGTTTGGCGGTGACCATGCCGCCGGAGGCGGCGGTTTCATGCGAACTCTCACCACCATTTTTCATGGAATTTCAAGGAAATTTTCTCTCCGATCCAGCTCGTTTGAGCCCGACTTCTCAACCTAAGCAAGTCTAGATCTAGCACGCATAGAGAGGAGAAGGATTGGACCTCATTTGGAGCGTTTCCTTGCACCAGTCGCCGACCGCCATTGCTCCTCCTCAAAGCTTTCGGTGCCATGGCTTTTCCTCCTCCGAGAGCTCTAAGTATTCAGGAAAATGGGAAATTCTACTCCTCAGAGGTCTCTAAAGATGATGGAGGGGTCGGTTGGGTGCTGTGGAGGCTTTAATTCTCTTGGCCATGGTTGACCTCTTCACCTCCCCTCCCACGGCCGACCGTATTCATCCCCCCTTCATTAAATGTCTCTGGAAACTGCTGGAATCCCCTTTAATTCATCATGGAAGATGAATGGGAGCATAATGGAGGGATACCGAGGGGTGTATCACCTTAATGACCATGAATGGCCACTTCCTCTCTCCTCCAAATTGCGCGAAAAATGGAGCTTTCTCTCTCCTACTCACGGCGATTCTGCCCAGAACCGTCGTGTCACGCCTGGTGACACGGCTGTGACACGGGCGTGTATCATCCGACACGGGCATGTTGGGTGGGTGTGTTCCCTTCTGTTCGACGAAATGAGCTGAGCTCGACGAAATGAGCTCGACGATCGTCGAGATGACGACACGCCTGGCGACACGGGCGTGTCGGGGGCATATTCTCCCCTGTTCTTCAAAATGAACTCGACGATATGAGCTGAGCTCGACGATCGTCGGGCTAACGACACGCTTGGCGACACGGGCATGTCAGGGGCGTGTTCTCCCCTGTTCTACGAAATGAACTTGATGATATGAGCTGAGCTGGATGAAATGAGCTTGATGATCGTCGGGCTGACGACATGCCTGGCGACACGGGCGTGTCGGGGGCGTGTTTCCCCCTGTTCTATGAAATGAACTCGACGATATGAGCTGAGCTCGATGAAATGAGCTCGATGATCATCGGGCTGACGACACGCCTGGCGACACGGGCGTATCGGGGGAGTGTTCCCCCAAGTTATACCAAATGAACTCGACGATATGAGATGAGCTCAACGAAATGAGCTTGACGATCATCGGGCTAACGACATGCCTGGTGACATGGGCGTGTCGTGGGTATGTTCCCCCCTGTTCTACGAAATGAACTCAACGATCGTCGAGCTGAGGACACGCCTGGTGACATGGCATGTATCATTCGACGCAGTCGTGTCGGGTGGGCGTGATCCCCTCTAGTCGACGAAATGAGCTCGACGATCGTCGAGCTGACGACACGTCTGGCGACATGGGCATGTCTGGGCCGACATGGGCGTGTCAGACTCGGAAGAGTTGTTTTCAGGGAATTTATGTGGCTGTTTATTTCTTCCTATAGGATCTGATGGTTCAGATCTCCCCTTGCTGATATAAGGTTGAGCTATAGGCAGACCAAGGTGATTTTCACTTTGGCCTTCTTCACTCGGTCCCTTGGGCTTCCTAGGGTTTTGACATGACCAAAATCACTCTTGGGGGTCTAGTCAGAAATGGGATGTTACATTTTCTACCCCGAGGCCGTCTCGTCACATAAGCTCTCATTAGCTGGCTTGATAGGTTGACCCCTCGGGGAGGCCAAGTATTTTCTACCCCAAGGCCGTCTCGTCACCCAGGCTCCCATTAGCTGGCCTGACATGTTGACCCCTCGGGGAGGCCAAGTATTTTCTACCCCGAGTCCATCTCGTCACCTAGGCTCCCATTAGCTGGCTTGACAGGTTGACCCCTTGGGGAGGCCAAGTTTTTTCTACCCTGAGTCCATCCCGCCACCCAGGCTCCCATTAGCTGGCTTGACAGGTTAACCCCTCGGGGAGGCCAAGTATTTTCTATCCCAAGGCCGTCTCGTCACCCAGGCTCCCATTAGTTGGCTTGACAGGTTGACGCCTCAGGGAGGCCAAGTATTTTTTTTACCACGGGGCCATCTCATCACCCAGGCTCCCATTAGCTTGCTTGACAGGTTGACCCCGCGGGGACGCCAAGTTTATTCTACATCGAGGCCGTCTTGTCACCCAGGCTCGCATTAGCTGGCTTGACAGGTTAACCCATCGTGGAGGCTAAGTATTTTCTACCCCGAGGCCGTCTCATCGCCTAGGCTCCCATTAGCTGGCTTGACAGGTTGACCCCCCGGGAGGGCAAGTGTTTTCGGCTCCAAGAAGGCTACACATCGAATACGTTGGGCTGGATGTTTCTTTCCGAGCATAGAACTCGCTCGAAAAGAGCACAGATTGTGTACAACCCCGTATTTGTGAAAAGGGGCCCCCAAACGAGGCATGAGACTTGGTGCATGTTTTTAAGCTTTTTGGGAGTTTTGCACTCCTGGAAGCCATTTTTGGGTGGATTTGCAGGACATACTAGTAGGGGGAGGAAAAATCTGCCTCCTCCCTGGCTCCTTTTATAGGGCGGGTGCGGCGAGTTGGTCGGCACCCGCCCCGGCTTGCTAGGTGTGGGGTGGGAGCAGCGGGATCGGTCGGAGGCCGGGGTCCCGCCCCCGGCACCCTAGCCATGTGCGGGGCGAGACCGGCTGGAGGTCGGGGTTTCACCCCGATCCCCCGGCCTGGCGGGATGAGACCGGTCAGAGGTCGGGGTCTAGCCCCTACATCGCGGCCTGGCGGGTCGAGACCGATAGGATGTCGATGTCTCACCCCTGCTCCACGGCTTGGCGGTGCGAGACTGTTCGGAGGCCCGGGTCTCGCCCTTGCTCCGCGTACTGGCTGGGTGAGACCAGTCGGAGGCTGGGCTCTCGCACCCTGCTCCCCAGTTCTACAGGATTCACCCGCTTGCTCGGCTCCAAGGTAGACGAGGAGTGGAGTGGTTTAACCCCCACTCGCCTCAGGTGTCCGGGGTAGGTGAGTGGAATGGTTTAGCCTCCTTTTACCCTGGGACCTCTTTTGGTCGTGTTTTACCATTGTGCCCCTAGGGGTGGTATTACCTATTTCCCCCCAGGTCTGGATTTTTTCTATTGGCCCCGGACCTATTTGCCTTAGGGGTATTTCTGACCTTTTGGTCCCTAGGTTTGGGATAACTATAAATAGACCCTTAGGGGTGCCTTGGAGAAGGCGGCTGGATCCACTTTCTTCATCCTACAAGGCACCTAGCTCAGCATTTGCTAGAGAGGGGGAGATCACCAAGGTCTTCTGGGTGTGAGGTGTGACCTCCATGCTAGGGCCGAGGGTCTGTTCCTAGTTTCCTTAGCTTTGGGTCTGTGACATTTGCCTGAGTGCGGTAAGTGTGAGGTCACCAGTTTTTAGGGTCCTCGAACTCTACAGAGACTGATTTCTCGGTTTCAATAGAATGCCTCAGTGGTCAAGCGTTCCGTGAACTCCGGGCACATATTCGGTGTGCCGAAGTATCATGCCCCACCACCGTTCCCACAAAAACTTTGAGCATTACGCTCTACGACCTACAACCAGAGACTTTAGTCTTAATGGCACACATGCCTAAGAGTCTCATTATATATTACAACGAATACCCAATAACCCGGGCAACTCAAGTTGACAACCATAACGCGGAGACAGGTCAGCCGTTACCCGTTGCTCAAATTGCCCCAAATGATGCGGGTCGGCTTCTCCCTTATCCGTTCGGCACGAAGCCTTTTAAGAGCTCATAGCTCCCAATAACCACAATGTCCACCAAGGACTGGCTTCACAATCAAAAGGGGAGTTAATGCCAGCATTCATCACAATCGCTTGGTGGGATCATAGAACTCTCTTAATGCGCCCAAACTCAACCAATACCCTGCAGCAACCTGCAGTGCCAGAAAACTGGTCTTTCACATCACAAATAGCTCTATGGGAGCTATCGCCATCGGCGACACCCACTGTCGCCTGACGATATCAACAGTTCCACAGCTATGCTTTCATCTGGGTATTTTCCATGAGATTCTCTCCAATACTTCCTATTACTCCAGTTCACAGGCATAACCCACAGATATCGTAAAATAATTGGTTATACGCGGAGTCTTCTCTGGTTCACAAAATAAAGCATCACCAATCTAGACCAACCTATCTAGATAAGCTTCACACACATGCATATTCCGTACCACACATTTCTAGATCTATATGCAAGACCTTTTGGGGATATCAAGCATCAACCCAACAAAATCCCTCAATATTCCACCTTTTGGTGGGAGAAATCCATGCATATGCCAAATTAAGGACTTCACATGTCCAAGGAAGAAAGATTGTTACCCTTGAAGATCTCTTCGGATCCATGACCGTCATCTATGATCGGGAAGGAATTGATTGCCACAACTTTCTCTATGCGGATCTAGCATCGACTCGCAATTTCACTCACAAGCAAACCTCTGATCGCTCTTCACACAAGCTCCTGGACGTTCCTCCTCTTGCCTCTTTAATAAAGCAGAGAAAGTATATGAGAAGATGAGAATAAAATATCAAGTCTATCCTTATACAAAAGCTACCGCCGTGCGGTAACATAGGAGGCAATCACTTTGACCAGTCGGTGCCGCTATTAGAGCTAACTCCCCGCGATAACACTTTAGTGCTTGGCGGTAAACCGTTCGACGTTCTTCGAGAGGTTAGCATGGCACGGTAACTCCTACTGCCTGGCGTTAGCAATCTC
Source organism: Platanthera guangdongensis (assembly GCA_039583875.1). Lineage (NCBI taxonomy): Eukaryota > Viridiplantae > Streptophyta > Magnoliopsida > Asparagales > Orchidaceae > Platanthera > Platanthera guangdongensis. Next base: position 123,682,714 of record CM077155.1, on the reverse strand, counting down.
GACGATTGTTCGACAGCGTTGAGTGCTCGAAAGCATTTAGTGGTCGAAAGCTTTGAGTGGTCAAAAGCGTTGAGTGGATAACGCGGCGCGATAGCTCCGTAGTACCCAACCTGCGATAATACTATCGCTGCGCGGTAGCCCCCAATGACCACTACTCCTTTTTGGGGTGTTACAATCCTCCCCACCTTATAAAGAGTTCGTCCCGAAATTTGCATACGGTACCAAGTAGCAACAAGTAACAAATCAGTAGTTTCTACTAAACAAAAAATGTTACAACATTTTAGGTAAACAACTCGGGATATTCAGCACACATGGTCTGCTCCCGCTGTAAGACCACTCCCCTTACCAAGGAGGCTCCCGATCTTATGCCCAGAACCGCCATCTTATGGTGGCACTAACGCATGGGTTTGTCGACACCGCAACACGCCGATTCTACCGGCTAATACGATCATATAACCTGTAGGCCAATGTGAGAAATAGAAGTAATACATATCAGAGTACAACACAGCTAGTCCACAGTCACATTACAACTCATATATATATGAATGAAAGAGTACACAGTTCACAATGAGAATAATAAAGAAAGAGTAATAAGGGCTTATGCCCAGTACATCATATGAATAACTCTCCTCACAAAACATCAAAACAGCGGAAGCTAATCAACTAATCTCATCCCACCTGAGGTAGCACTGTAGTAGTAGTAGGTGGTATCAACTACTCATGCCATGTCACCTCGTCCCGCCGGTCGTGCTGGTGCTCCATCTCCTCGAGCTCCTAAAAGTAGTTTGGTCACCGACCATTAGTCAAAAAGACTAAGTCGTTTCTTTTGCACCTCACCCCGCAACTCCTAGGCACCGTGCGGGAGGTCGAAGCGGAGGACTATCAAGGGATAACAAAAGGAAGCCGGTGACTAGGAATCTATGCTACAAAGTAAGAGTGTAAGCAGTAAATCTACACTAGCAGTTCTATGTATATAGTACAAAAGTAAAAGCATGTACAGTAAAAGTAAAGAACTGAAAGTAAGAGTAGAAAAGTAAATCTACGCTACCACTACTCTACCATCACAAATCGTACCTTAACTTATAAAAATGACCATACAAATTTATAAGTTAAGGTTTCCAGAAAATTTGAATTATCATATAAAAGAGCCCATACTAATTTATATGATAAGGATCTATGAAGTGTATGTCCTAATATGAATGAATGTTTATAATGCAATTTATGCAACAGGCAAGTGCAACTGACACAAAATGACTCTGTGATCACAGACCTTTAGTTCCCACTTTTTGAGAGCTAGCTTCACTCTCGGGTACCACCGTTGTGGCTACGACAGCAGCGGAGCAGACTTCTAGGCAGGTATGCACACTACCAAACCAAGACCCCTCTCATACGCGCCTATACACGCCTAAGGTGCACTCTAGGACCAAGCATACGTACTTTGCTGACTACCCGTCGGTCTTGTTGGGTCGAGTGTGCATAATCGGGGATCGCCCTCCACACCTCAGTGTAAACAACCTACTAGCCCCTCAAACCCTCAAACCCACTTGGTTCACCGTACCGCCATCGGTGTGACGATCGGCCAGTACCGCATGACCCGCCACTAAATTTATGCACATGCCCGATATTCCAACCCGAGCCTTCAGCTCGCATGGCTAACCTGTCTTGAATCCATCAAACCCTTCACGGGTGAGCCTGCAACATATATCCCTCCAACCCATAGCGGGTGAGAATGCACAATATTGCCTTTATTCAAAATCCCTCAAACCCATCATGGGCAAGAATGAACCATAATGTCTTAACCTATTAGACTACGCTTGTCTACTGGTTATTATACTTAGTGATATAAGGTTAATCCCAGTACTGCCCACGGTATACCCGGTGAAGGGCTCTCGGGGGCACTAGGAACTACGATGGGATTACGCCCAAATCTTCTTTTCTCAAGGATATTTACGTTAGTTGATGACTACCCATAATTCACCCGCAGCTCTCGTTATTACTCTTGAGTGATCCTAACGACTTAAGATGTTCTCAGAAGGGCGACAGTCTTCCGCCGGCCTCCACTCCAGTTGCTATCAAAGGCTTGCACTTTTACTCTCGTCACTAAAACAACACTACACACCAAGGTTATTCTCCAATTATAATCTCTAGCTCAACCGTCGATCTATCCCCCGGTGGTCCTTATTGTATAACCTACTTACATTATGCGCAACCCATGACCTAATACCACCCCGAAATAGAACTTCCAATTTCTTGGGCCACCTGCCCCTAACTATTTATCCTAGGATGGTATGGACTAATGAAGTGAGCATATTGATTTCCATAATTTTCTTAAGTCATTAAAGCCTCTAATTAAATCATTTAATTAATCCCCTAGGTCATTTAGTACATGAAGTATTACAAATTATGATCCACTGACCTATGGAATTTTTTCTGAGTTACATCCTTGTAAAATATTGCTGTCTACCAAAATTCATAATTTTTCTTTGATTTTTTCTATTTATTCCTTAATTAGTACAAAACTCACATAATAGCCATTTTCCAAAGGAAGTATAAGAAGTTCATTACTAAACATTCTAAGAAAATTACAGCATACATATATTGGTAAAATAATGCTAAAAACAGAATTTCATGAACTTCCAAGAAATAAGGGTTACAAAATTTCATTTCTAATTATATTATTAAAATGCCACTATGATGTTTTAAAAATTACTGAGTCATCCAAAAATGCTGAGAAAATTATACAAGTTTATTCATACTCAAATATAGCACCAAGAAATTATCCAAAATTTTTTACTGAGTATTTTCATCAATTTTCTAATTAAGTATAATGACGGTAAAAATGTAAACTCCACATAACTCCTATCAAATTTCTTCAAACAGAGACATAGAACTTTTCAGGAGTTAAACCTAACATTATGTTGACCTTGGCAAAAATTGGGGATTTTATCTCAATGATGTGCCTATTTTTACATTTATTTTTCACAAGTCCTATTATTTCAAAAATTCCAAATAATGGGATTTTTGCTTCCAAAAATCCCATTATTACAATGTGGGGTATACTTCACCCTAATGAGCCTCTGAAATCAATTCTATGATTTTTTGGATGATCCAAATAGTCCTAATACACAATATTTCAAAATTGGCTATTTGCACCGCAAGCCTATGTATAACCAACACATGCAAGTGAGTTTACCCAACATGCAATAGTCTAAATGTGCTGAACTTTTTACCATGCACATGTATAGTCCCAAAGGACATGACACCAAAACTTGGGGCCATTTGGAGAGATAACACCCCAATTATTTCATTTATTTTCTTTTTGGTTTTTAAGCAAAACCTATAGAAAGTAAATTCCCAAAAATTCCCAATTTTTGTGAGAGGCTCAGTATGACCTAATCATGTATGCACCCAAAATTTGGGGTCATTTTGATTACTGGTTTGGCTTGGACATCAATTTGAAATTCTGCCCTAGGCAAGGACCAGTCCTAGCAAAATAGCCCTACAGGACAGTATACTGCACCATATTATAAGATTAAGGTGGACAATTAAAGCTAAGAGGAAGGGCTACAAGTTTCATCGTAATCACCAGATCTAAAAATGCCTCTAAGGGGCCTAAAATAGACATGCAAAATGACTGAAGTTATGTGACATATATACCATAGTTTTATTTTATTTTATTTAAAATCGGGTTGTATGAATCTTGACGTAAAATGGACGTGATCTGGTCGTCTTATACCTACAGCTGACGGCTGGGATTGATTCTGGCTAGGCCACTTTTGCTGGCTGTTTCCGGCCAGCTGGGCCACCACCACCACCGGCGGATGTCGCCACCACTTTCACTGAGGTGGTGGCTAGCGATTCCCGGCAATGAGGCTGCCGGAGTTGGCTCCTCCGGCAAACCCGAGCAAGAAGAAAAGCTCGGAAAACTCTCCTTTTCCTCATATGATATCGGGCTCAATTGAGCCCGATGTCTCTCCTAGAGGATCTACAAAGCTAGTACGGGTAGAGAGACGGCGAAACGGACACGAATGGCTGCACGACGGCGAGGTTGGCGGTGGTTGGCCATGGCTGAGCTGCTCCAGCAATCTCCTGCTCAAAACCTTGTTTCTTCACCAAAATCTCTGCTCCAGGACTCGTTCTCCACTCGTTTCTACTCACTGAAGCTGATTGTGGGGTGATTTTGGCTCGGGAGGACTGTATGTGGAGTTAACTCCAAGGTGAGCTCGGTTTGGGGCTTTGGAGGCTTCACCCATGGTGCCAAGTGGCCACCATGCTGCCAAATCCTGCTGGAATTTTGTGAGGAGGCCGGCCAGCACCTTTTTGGGGCAGAAGCCAAGGCCAAGTGGCCTCCTCCTCTTAATCCCACCTTCTCTCTCCTCTTTTAGGTGAATTCTCCAAAATGCCCTCATGCATGTATTCTCTCTCCAAAACCAGAGGGGTAGGGGTGGTCTTTGACCACTTGGGCTGATAATGGGCCAAGTTTGGTGGGCTTGGCCCAAGGAGAGTTGGCTTAGCCCTCATTTTCTTCTTTAGGCCATATGTTTGACCAAGTTTACTTTTTAGGTTGAATTGGTCAACATGGCTAGTGGGCTGACCCCACTTGAGGGTCATGGACCCCATGGCATCACCCAACATGGGTTGGGTCAAGGTGATGCTCTACTTGGGCTAAGTGGGCCTATAGGTATATGTTTGACCAACTTAGGGCTAAGGTTGACCTTGGTCAACCAGTGTCAAAGGGTTGACCTAATGACATGCCCTAGGGTCCACTTAGATTACTTTAGGGTTAGGGCAATGTGGTGAGGTCATGGTGTGGTTAGGGTTCCTATTTAGGCTAGTTTGACCTAGTTTGACTTTGGCCCTTTAGTGGGCCCCACATGGCTAAAACCCACTCCCTAGGGTCAAACCTAGCTAAATTCCCTATCACCCACCCATTGCCTAACCCAATCTAAGTTAAGGGGTCTAGAAGTAACATGGTATGTTACAAATCCTATAAACAAAAAAAAAATTTCGTCCCCGAAATTTAAGTTTGTGTCTACGGGGTTCTATTTGCAAGAGTTATAAGAAATTTAAACACATAAACTAAAGTATACCTGAAGTGAACATCTCCGGGTGTTGCTCCATCATCAGATCCCTCGGTCCCAGGTGTGCTCCTCCCATCCATGATTGGACCACAACACCTTCACGAGAGGGACCTTCTTCTTTCGTAACACTCGGACATCTGTATCATCAATCCGGATTGGCTCCAATCTAACGGATCTGTCTGGCGCTATCGGACTGGCTGTAGTAGTAACGTGTTGCTCCGGCCGTAGGAGAGCTCTTCGCAAGGAAGAGACATGGAAGACGTCGTGTAGGGTACCCAACTCCGGTGGTAGCTGCAGTCGGTAAGCTAAGGGGCCGATTCGCTCCAGGATCAAGTATGGCCCCATGTATCGAGGACTGAGCTTCTTGTGCCTCCGCACCCGAGAGACACCGTGTACCAGACGTATCTTCAAGAAAACTCTGTCTCCAACCTGAAATTCCACCTTCCGGTGCCGAGCATCATTATACTTCGCCTGCCTACTCTGGGCCTCTAGCAGCCGATCCCTGATCAAACGAACCTGAGCCTCCATATCCTTCATATAATCAGAACCAAGAGCCCTCGTGTCCACATCCTGAACCGAAGACAGCGGTGTACTACACTTCCTTCCATACAAAGCCTTGTAAGGCACCATTCCGAAGCTAGCCTGGTGGCTGTTATTGTAGGAGAACTCGGTCAATGGTAGCAGCCTCTCCCAAGGCTTCCCTGTATCCAATATTCATAGACGAAGCAGATCCTCCATGGTCCGGATGGTCCGCTCGGTCTGGTCGTCGGTCAGCGGATGGAAGGCGGTGCTAAAAGTGAGCCGAGAACCCATATAAGCATGTACAACCCTCCATTCCCTCGATGTGAACCGACCATCACGGTCGGAGACGATCGTTCTGGGGATGCCATGGTACCTAACGAACTGCTCCACGAACAATCTCACCAGAACAGCAACTAGGGAATCCTTCCTGACTGGAATAAACCATGCTACCTTGGTCAGCCTGTCGACTATGACCCATATGGAATCGTGCAAAGAGTGGGAGCGAGGAAGTCCATGCACAAAATCCATAGCAATGTCCTCGAACTTCTACTCTGGGATGGGCAGTGACTGTAATAAACCTCCCGAGCTCTTGAATTTCGCCTTTACGCACTGGCACATCTCGCAATGTGTCACAAAGTGAGTGATCTCCCTCTTTATCACATGCCAATACATAGTCTTTCGTAAATCTGTCCACATTTTGGTGATGCCAGGATGCACTGAATATCTGGAGTATTGTGCCTCTCTAAGTATATCATATTGGATACCGTCCCCTGCTGGTATATAAAGGCATCCACGGAATCGAAGGAGATCATCCTACAGCGTGTACTCCTCAATCTTGCCCCTTTCCAGGGCACTAAAAATTGGCTCCAATGCCGCATCCAGCCTCTGATGCGCCACAATACGCTCCCAAAGATCATTCTCCCTTATCAAGGAGTTTAGGTATTCCCGGTAGACTGCTAGCTCGTCCTCTGAAACCATGGTGATGTGCATATCATCCATCATCTGCATCAATCCCATATACATCACCCGGGGCTCCGGTCTAGTAGTGTCGCCTCTCCTGATCAACGCATCTGCCACAGTGTTCGCTTTCCCCGGGTGAAAGTGCAGTTTGTAGTCATAATCACAAAGAAATTCCATCCATCTCCTCTATCGAAGGTTCAGATCTTTCTGCGTGTCGATGTATTTGACGTTCTTGTGATCCGAGTAGATATCACAATGAACCCCATTGTTGGATACATTGGAAAATGTGTACCATATTTGAAGAAGCCTCACCCTACTCAATGATATGCATCAAGGTGTATTTGATGTATTTTGAGTTTATATGTGCAGGTTAAGTAAATGCAGGAATGCAGAAAAAATTTCTAAGTCCATGTGTCGACACCAGGAGAAGTTGTGTCGACACTTATGAAGGATTGTGTCGACACTGGAGAAAAGCTGTGTCGACACTTGGATCTAATTGTGTCGACACTTGGAAAGGTTGTGTCAACACCTGAAGAAACCAAGTCGACATGCAGAGGCAGTGTCAACACCCAGTGAAGTATTATCGACATTGTTGGATCCCTAGTTGATTTGGGCTATGTTCACTGACTTAGGATGTGACCCATCATGTATAGCCAGGGTCAAGTTATGTCCTAGAGTCTAGCTCAAGTCCTTAGGCTCATCTCCAGATGGACCAGATTTCAACAAGACCATCAGAGACTCCAGTCTAACAAGTTTTCAAGACTAAGTAAAGTGAGTTCGACATTCGTCGAACTCAGCTCGACGAAAGGAGTTCTGCTCTCGACGATCGTGAGACAATTCTTAGTGCTAAGCTCGACGATCTGTGTTCTCTGTTCGATGAAGACTAAGTTTCTACATCAAGCCAAAGTCAGGAGAACTTCAAGATTTTTTTCTTCTAAGTCCAGCTTCAAGCTTCGGTCGACGAATTATATTCTGAGCTCGACGAACTTGGACCTCAATTTGTCAATTTCTTAGGTCGATGAAGTCAGCTTCTCAGGATGCCGAATACTGTACTCTACTCAACGATTTCTGGACTTAGAGAATTTGTGTCGACACTTAGGGTTTGTGTCGACACTAGATAATTCGTGTCGACACCAGCTTAGGTCGACACCAGAGGCTTTGTGTTGACACCAGGATATCAGTTAACACCCGCTTATGTCGACACCATAGGACTTATGTCGACACCAAGATCAATCTATCGACACCAACTTATGTCGACACAGCATTTCAGCAGATGCAGAGTATTTTGCCTAAGTCCGGAACTTTTCTCAGCTCGATGAATTTGGTTCTCAGCTCGACGAACGAAGTCTGTTTGTTTGACGAATGAAGATTGTCTGGTCGACGAACTCTCTTAAGCTCAGCTCGACGAGCTCTCTCAAGCTCAGCTCGATGAACACAAGTGCAGCTCGATGAATTGTGTTCTCCGCTCGATGAATCCAGACTAAGTTTTCTTCAAGTTTCCCATCCTGTTTCTTAGCGCTGATTCCTGAACATTTATTGCCAGATCTTCTCGGAATGTTACCGTTAGAACGCGCATTGACAATGGACGATTACATGTCATTTTTCTATGGGACAGTTAGGAAAGTCATTGATTGCTGATTCTTTCCAAAGTCGACTGCAATTATTGCTCGACATTCAAAAGTTTGAATGTTCATCAGTCAGAGGTGTGACACAGAAAAAAAAGGATCAAGCAGTAACAAAACAACAGACACACTAACAAAATTCATTCAGAACACTCACCACTGAAGGAGATCAATATATAGAAAAGACGAATCTCTAGATCTCTTTTGACTCGAGTGTTCAAAGGCTTCATCCATCAAGACTCCAGACACTACACATTTCAGCCATTGCTGGAATCATTCTTTGCTGGAGATCTCACCTACTGAAGGCCTATCACCCTAGTGCAAAGCTTCTTTTCCTGAACAACTTCCAGATCTCAGGGGGAGCTTTGACAACATCATCAACTAGTCTTTTCTCTAATTGGTGACAGAGAAGAACATCTCACCTCTTCCTTTTCTGCTGTAAAAGGGTTTCTCAAAACTCCCTTCAAAGGTTTTGTGCTGGTTTCTGAGACCTTGTCAAAACTCAGTGGTGGCAAGACACCTGATCAAAAAATCTAGTTTGGTTTTTGAGCACCTTATCAAAAGCTCATTGGTGCCTAGGACACCTGATCAACTCATCCTGCAGTGGATTCCTACCTAGGGTGGTAGAAGAGTGGATGTACCCAGATTGTTTGGGGAACCACTATAGCTCCTTGTGTCTTCTGGTTGCTCTTTTCTTTTATTTTCTAGCTGTTCACTGTGATTGCTCTGTGATTAGATAGTTGTTGTGCTTGCTTTATTTTAATTACTTCCCTGTTCACTTAGGAATACAACAATAGTTGTAAAAAGTTTATAGTGAGCACCATACTCTATTCACCCCCTCTAGAGTATATCAGATCTAACCTGCACTTTCAATTGGTATCAGAGGTAGGTTAGTTAAAATACCACACCTTAGTGGTTGCACAGGCTAACACTTGAACCCAAAGATCCCTCTAGTTAGATCTGTTTGTTTTAAGTTTGTTATTAGATTTATTTCTTCACAGAACATGGCCCAAAACAAAGATTATGCTAGCACCAGACCTCCACTGTGCAATCTATCTAAGTTTGCACTTTGGAAGGCAAGGATAAGATTATACCTGAATTCTATTGATGAAGATATCTTTAATTCTGTTTTCACAGTGTGTCCAAGACCCCCAGAAAATACAAGTACAAGTGCTGTTCCACCTCCTTCAGGAACAGATACAGTAATAAAAAAATGGAAAGTTGTAGATGCCAAAGCAATGAACATTTTGGCACAAACCATGTCTGATGAAATCTTTCAAAAAGTAGCTGAATGCAACTCAGCAAAGGAGATATGGGACAAACTATCTGAAATAGTATCAGGATCTGCAGATGAATGGAAAGATAGAAGATCCCATCTCATAACTCAGTATGAGAACTTCAAGAAAGGAGAAACTGAGTCAGTTGCTGATCTGTATAACAGACTCAGTCTTATAGTCAATGAACTGAAAACCTTAGACAAGGAGATCTCATTGACTGAACTCAATGACAAAATCCTAATGTGCTTCCCCAGCACTTGGGACTAAAGGATCTGGCCAATCAAGGATGCCAGAAGCCTAAATGAGATCACCACTGTGGCTCTTTTGGGCAAGCTCAAGTCTTATGAGTTGCTCATCAAGAATAGAGAAGAAGAGCAGAAGGCTACTTCACCAGCAATCAGAAAAGAGAAATCAATAGCATTCAAAGCTATTGAAGATCTGCCTAAAGAAAAGGTCACAGGTAATGAAGAGCTGCTAAGCTTACTGACCAAAAGGTTTTGTAAAATGGCCAGGAAGGACTTCAGGAAAAAGTCATCCAGAGGGCATGAAAAGCCAAGGTATGATATGTAACAACCCCATCCGTTCATATGATATATTCTAGAAGGTCCGGCCGGGGCCCCACAGGATATACCACAAAACAGTCGGTGAAGGTACAGGATGATACCAGAGTAGCACAATCGCACCTATCACAAAGCATTCTAGCGGAAGCCTAAACTACTTGAACTCCTCATGAATGTCCAAACATAAAACTCCACATTTATATACATATAGGAATGTCTTACAACATGTCAAAAGTGTTGGCCTTATGGCCTTACATGGCTTTCCAACAGTGGCCTAAAACAGATTGGCGCGCAGGCCGGCCACAATAAAAGAAAACACTCAAAAGAACACAACTAGCCTTCGAGGGCTAGCAGCAGCAGCACCAGCAGGAACATCAACCTCAACGCGTCCCACTCGGCTCTCCAGCACCTGTGCAAGGACAATCCACCCACCGGTGGCAAACAAAAGCAACGGTCAGCGTTCAGCTGACCAAATTATAACGACCCTACCCCTTCTCTCGGGGCAGCGGTATTTTTCCCTGCAGGCATATCATCTCACAAGTATGGCAAACTATATCATCAAAAGGTGCTTTCACGCACACAAGCCATCACAACCGTTCGCCGCCCGGCCCAACGGTCCGTGCACTCAGGGCACATTCTTGGTGTTCTGGCAACCTCTTGCCCACCACCGTATCAGGGTTATCACCCAACGGTAACACTCTTGAGCATTTACTCCATGGCGTGCAGCCGGAGTTAGTCCTCGGACACTGGGATGGCCCGTAGCCCCCCGTTGTGTCATGGCGCGCAGGCCGAAGACTCTTGCTATGCGCTCCAACAGACCGCACTTTTTGGTCTCACGTCAGACGGACATAGCGCAGGTCGGATCCTCCATCCCCCCGTTGCTCAAATCGCCTTGCCTTTTCCGCGTGCAGCGTACTCATGGCTATAGCAAAGGCGCGGGTCGGTCTCACCAATCCTGTTCTGGCATTCAAGCCTGGGTATGTCACTATACCCATTTCCTCACAACAACAGCGGGTCTTTCCTGGGCACACCAGTACTTCCTGTGACTCCCGTCACAGGTGGACACCGCAAATTACAAATGTCAGGGGTCTTTCCTGGGCACACCAGTACTTCCTGTGACTCGCTCCACAGGTGGACACCCTATGACATCAAGCATCACAAAAAGGGCCTTTCCTGGTCCCACCAGTACTTCCTGTGTGGATAACCACAGGTTGGACCCAAAACCATAACATGGCTATTTTCCTGGGCTACCACCCCAGTACTTCCTGCTACTCCTTTTCGCAGGCATAACCCGTAGACTCCTTAACACTACACGTTTATCACGGAGTCTTCTCCGGTTCGTATGCAACATCACCAATCCAGACCAACCTGTCCAGATGGGCTTCACACAGCATGCCTATTCCGTACTCCATTTCCGGATCTATATGCTAACAAAAAGGGGATTTCACGAATCACCCAAATGACTCCCAAAAGCAGCCACCTCTTGGTGGGGGAATCAAAAGATATGCCAAAAAGGAAGCCTTCACATGGCTAGGAAGAAAAGTCGTTACCCTTGACGATCGCTTCGGTGCCATGGACTCCAAGCTAGCTTGCACGACTCGCGAGAGCGTTTCCTCCGCAACGCTGGCTTCGGATCTCTCGTCGGGAAACCGCAGCACCACCGACAGCAGCCCCCTTTCCTTCTTCCTCTTCCTTTCTTTCTCTCTTTCTCTCTCTTGAAGAAAGATGAAGGCTAAGGAAAATGAGATTCCTTTCTCTGATTTCGGCCCTTAAGGAAAAAGAAGAAGAGCTTCCAGCCCTTGGATCTAGACTGAAGGAATGGACGGCCACGATTCTGCCAAAAACACCTATTTTGACCTGACACGGCCTCGAACACGGCCGTGTGCCTGGCCGTGTGCCTCAAGCGGTGGTCAACCGACTTATCCAGACCAGTGACACGCCCACGGGACACGCCCGTGTCATGGGCCGTGTCACCAACACGCCTTCAGACACGCCCGTGTCTGTGGCCGTGTACCTGGGGAAAAAAATCCCAAATCATCCCGAGACTTCACACGGCCTGTGACACGCCCGTGTCCCAGGCCGTGTGCGCAGACACGGCACAAAGACACGCCCTGTCGAATTTCCTTCGGCGGGCTGAGCTCACCGCCTGATTTGACACGCCCTGTGACACGCCCGTGTCACAGGCCGTGTTCAAACTCTCGACACTCGACACTCAGGTCTCGACACTCGACGATCGTCGAGCGAAAATCGTCGAGAATGCGACACGGCCTTGGACACGCCCGTGTCCTGGGCCGTGTGCCTCCTCTCGACGAATCGCCGAGAGCAAAAATCGTCGAGACAAAGCCCAATCGTCGACACAACTTCGACACGCCCTGCGACACGCCCGTGTCGCAGGCCGTGTCACCTGACACGCCCTGGGACACGCCCGTGTCCCAGGCCGTGTCACCCAAAAATTGCCTGTTTCTGAACTTTGGGCTGTTACAATCCTCCCCTCCTACAAGAAATTTCGTCCTCGAAATTCAGAGATAGGAAAGTAGCAGAAACCAGCAATAAAAGATAACAACATCTAACATGATATGTTACAACATTCGCGCTATAAATTACACAAACAGCTCTGGGAACTCTGCTCGCATGGTTTGCTCGCGCTCCCATGTCAGCTCGTCACGGCCGCAGTTGTCCCACCGGACTTTTACCATACCGACCGTTTTGTTCCGCAACTGTTTCTCGGCTCGATCTTTGATCTGAATGGGTCTAACTCTCGTTGTTAGCCCATACTTCACCGGCACACGATCATCCGCGATCACTTGAGCGGGATCTTTCACGGCCTTCCGAAGCACTGAGATGTGAAAGACATCTTGTAACCCACCCAAGTTCGTCGACAGAGCTAGCCGATAAACCGCTTCGCTCATTCGCTCAACCACTTCAAAAGGGCCCAAAAATCTTGGACTCAACTTTTTCAATCGTCGAATCTTGGAGACCCCTTTGCATGGCTTGATCTTCAAGTAGACCCAATCGCCAACCGCAAATTTGACATTCCGGTGCTTGGCGTTGTAGTACTTCGCTTGTCGATCTTGAGCAATCAGCAATCTCTCTCGAATAGTCCGAATGGTTGAGTTTGCTTCTTCCACTTCATTTGGTTTAACAACCCGGGCTTCACCCGCGTCTACCCAAGCTAAGGGAGTACGACACGTCCTTCCATATAGGGCTCATATGGTGCCATCCCAATGCTTGCCTGGTAGCTGTTATGATATGCAAACTCGACCATATAGAGATGATCTTCCCATCTCTTTCCGAAGTCAAGGGCGCACATTCGGAGCACGTCCTCCATTGTTCTGTTGGTACGTTCAGTTTGGCCATCCGTTTGGGGATGAAAGGCCGTACTGAAAGTCAACTTCGTGCCCAACAGTCGGTGAACTAGCCTTGAATCATTTGATGTGAATCGCCTATCTCGATCACTTACGATGCTCCGAGGAACACCGTGAAGCCGTACAATCTGATCAACATATATTTTGCCAAATTTTCAACCGAATCATCCCGTCTGTTCGGGAGAAAATGTGCTACTTTTGTTAGCCGGGCAACTATCACCCAAATGGAATCATTTCCTCGCTGCGATCTTGGCAATCCATGCACAAAATCCATGGAAATATCATCAAATTTCCACACTAGGATCGGTAGTGACTTCAAATAACCGTCCGGCTTTTGGCATTCCGCCTTCACCATCGCACATGTTTGACATTTGGCTACATACAGGGCAACATCTTCCTTGAGCCCTGGCCACCAGAAAAATTTCTTCATATCGTTGAACATCGTTGTGCTCCCGGGGTGCATGGAATACTTCGTATAATGTGCTTCATACATCGGTTCTTCCCTCAACTTCCCCACATTCAGGACGCACAAACGACCCTCTTTGCGCAAAAGACCATCATTCCAGGTGCATTTGCCTTCTGGCCCTTCATTCATATATCGTAAGAGATTTTCATCCAACTCCGTTGCCCGTCGAACGTGGTCCGCAAGGTCACATTGCACCTCGGTCCAGTTCAAACATGCAGTGGCAGTGGAACTCTTGTCAACACAATAGATCTCCAATGCTTCCAACTCCTGGATAAGACGTTTATTATGCCTTTGCAACCAATTCGCTCTAGCCGGAACTCGCCGACTCAAGGCATCCGCGACAACATTCCCTTTCCCAGGTGTATAGTGAATCTCGAACGTGTCGTCCCCAAGGAACTCCAACCACCGTCGTTGTCGCATACTCAAGTCTTTCTGCTCCAACAGATACTTTAGGCTCTTATGATCGGTATAGATCGCCACCTTCACACCATAAAGGTAGTGTCGCCACAACTTGAGTGCAAAAAGCACCGCCGCTAGTTCCAAATCCTGGACGGGATAGGTTCGCGCATGCACCTTCAGTTGGCGTGAGCCATAAGCAATCACTTTTCCGCTCTGCAGAAGAACGCATTCGAAGCCGCTTCCTGAGGCATCATAAACCCATCGGTTCCACATGGCGAAGACAACATCGGCGCCGTGGTCAACCGAATCTGCAGCTCTTCAAAAGATCGTGCGCACTCTGGCGTCCAAACGAACTTCTGATATTTTCGCGTTAGTGTGGTTAGCGGCAAAGCGATCCGCGAGAAATTCTCTACAAATCTTCTATAGTAGCCCGCAAGTCCAAGGAAACTCCTGACTTCGGCCACGGAAGACAATTTTGGTCACTCTTGTATGGCTCTTATCTTCGCTGGATCCACTGCAATGCCCGCTCCATTCACCACATGGCCCAAAAATGCTACTGACGATAGCCAAAACTCGCACTTCGAGAACTTGGCATAGAGCTGATTTTACCGCAATGTATTCAACACCAACCGCAAATGAATCTCATGCTCAGCTTTAGACTTCGAGTACACCAGGATATCATCAATGAACACAATCACAAACAGATCCAGGTACTCACGGAAAATACGGTGCATCAAATCCATAAACACCGAAGGCGTATTGCACAAGCCAAAGGGCATAACTGTGAACTCATAGTGCCCATAGCATGTTCCAAATGCGGTTTTGGAAATGTCACCTTCCCAAATTCGTAACTGGTAATAACCAGACTTCAGGTCCAACTTCGAATAGACGGTCGAGCCAACTAGCTGATCAAATAATTCATCAATCCGAGGTATAGGATACTTATTCTTCTCGGTCAGCTTATTCAATTCACGGTAATCAATACATCGCTCCAAGGTGACATACTTGGGCGGATATAACATTGCTCTAGCATTTCTTGTAGTTGAACCTGCAACTCCGCCATCTCTTTAGGCGCAACGCGATATGGCGAGCGGGCCACGGGTTTCGCACCTGACACCAACTCAATTGTGAAGTCAATCTCCCGCTGGGGTGGTAGCCCAGGGAGATCCGTGGGAAACACATCTGTAAATTCTGCCACAATCGGAACCTCGCACAACGTGGCCTTAGGCTCAACAGCCCGAATGAGTGCAAAGTAACACTCCGCACCCTTCCGAACAGCTTTGACTACCTCGAGTGCAGACATCAACGTCCCGCCTGTTCGGTATTCTGGCCTAACGTGATTTCTTTGGACTGGCAATCAAGCATAACGTGCTGCTCCGCAAGCCAATCCAACCCAAAATCACGTCAATTCCGATATTGGCAAAACAAATGCAGTTAAACTGAGATCCCGACTTCCTAACTGAACCGCCACATCGCAAGCTTGATGCGCAAGCATCCAACAATCATTCGGCAACACCATGGTGACGCTATCTGTCTTTGCGATCCTGGGAATCCCAAGCCGCGTAAGAAACTCACGAGACAGAAAAGAAGACGAAACATCCTTCGTAAACGGCGCCTGTGGTGCACCTAACATATACAACCAACAGTCACAAGATGCAAACAAAAACAAGCAAGACGATCAGCGTAAACATCGACGACTCTTGCCAAGATTGGGCACACATGTCCCCATGGTAGAAAACATCAACAATTGACAACACACGTTGATCCCACACATCCATATCGGACACAGGTCCTCATAACATTTTCATCCAAAACGGCTTACTGTACATCGAACATATATAAGTCACCATTAGTTATGTACATGAGGAGTCTCCTTATTTATCTACATCGTGCTGTCGCCCTTTCTTGCCTGCTACGCGCCAATGCGGCAATCTCGGGCTTTATGTCCTGCTTTCCCACACGAATAACACTTGGACTGCTTCTTTGGCTGCTGAACACCATCCCCACAGTCACGAGCAAGGTGTCCCACCTGACCACACGCATAACAAGTACGCTTCTCTTGTCTCCGCCTCTTCCAGTGAGCCGACTTCCCAAACCTTGGAGTGCGCACTTTCCGAGTCACAGGCATCTGCTGGGCTCTCCTCAAGTCGATTTCCAACAGTCTCGCTGCCTCCACCAGTGGTTGGAAGCCCAAGAACTTAGGACCCATCAACAAGAAACGGAGTTCCTGACGTAGCCCACCATAAAACCGATTGATCTTCATCTCCTCGGTCTCAAACATAAACTCGGGTTGTTGGCTCATTGCAACAAATGCATGAAAATAGTCCGCAACCGTGTTCTCTCCTTGGCTCAAACACATATGTCCCGACGAGGCTGAGGCACTTCCCCTTGCTAGCTGCTCAAGTTCCCTACCCGGCATGGAACGCATCACCGGATCAGAGGGTGAAACTTGTCCTTCATGGTAAGACTTGAGCGTTGCAAAAGCCCTATCGACAATCAGTCGAGCTGTTTCTATCGATGAAGGAGAGGTTGGTACCACAGTTGACGTCATGCTGCCTAACGAGTGTTGGGGTTCCTGCTGCCAAACCATCGCACTCGTCGCCTACAAATAGAAAATGACACAAGTAAGCAACAAGATAGGAACACACAGGTTCCTCAAACACAAAACTTTGCATTCCTATCATGGACATTCAGGAGTTCAATCGTAGACTTTAATTTGCACAAACCCGTGCTCGCCACCCCACAAAAGAAGTCGACCACGACTTCGAGAGGGAAAGACCAAGACAACCGATACCAAAAATGTAACAACCCCATCCGTTCATATGATATATTCTAGAAGGTCCGGCCGGGGCCCCACAGGATATACCACAAAACAGTCGGTGAAGGTACAGGATGATACCAGAGTAGCACAATCGCACCTATCACAAAGCATTCTAGCGGAAGCCTAAACTACTTGAACTCCTCATGAATGTCCAAACATAAAACTCCACATTTATATACATATAGGAATGTCTTACAACATGTCAAAAGTGTTGGCCTTATGGCCTTACATGGCTTTCAAACAGTGGCCTAAAACAGATTGGCGCGCAGGCCGGCCACAATAAAAGAAAACACTCAAAAGAACACAACTAGCCTTCGAGGGCTAGCAGCAGCAGCACCAGCAGGAACATCAACCTCAACGCGTCCCACTCGGCTCTCCAGCACCTGTGCAAGGACAATCCACCCACCGGTGGCAAACAAAAGCAACGGTCAGCGTTCAGCTGACCAAATTATAACGACCCTACCCCTTCTCTCGGGGCAGCGGTATTTTTCCCTGCAGGCATATCATCTCACAAGTATGGCAAACTATATCATCAAAAGGTGCTTTCACGCACACAAGCCATCACAACCGTTCGCCGCCCGGCCCAACGGTCCGTGCACTCAGGGCACATTCTTGGTGTTCTGGCAACCTCTTGCCCACCACCGTATCAGGGTTATCACCCAACGGTAACACTCTTGAGCATTTACTCCATGGCGTGCAGCCGGAGTTAGTCCTCGGACACTGGGATGGCCCGTAGCCCCCCGTTGTGTCATGGCGCGCAGGCCGAAGACTCTTGCTATGCGCTCCAACAGACCGCACTTTTTGGTCTCACGTCAGACGGACATAGCGCAGGTCGGATCCTCCATCCCCCCGTTGCTCAAATCGCCTTGCCTTTTCCGCGTGCAGCGTACTCATGGCTATAGCAAAGGCGCGGGTCGGTCTCACCAATCCTGTTCTGGCATTCAAGCCTGGGTATGTCACTATACCCATTTCCTCACAACAACAGCGGGTCTTTCCTGGGCACACCAGTACTTCCTGTGACTCCCGTCACAGGTGGACACCGCAAATTACAAATGTCAGGGGTCTTTCCTGGGCACACCAGTACTTCCTGTGACTCGCTCCACAGGTGGACACCCTATGACATCAAGCATCACAAAAAGGGCCTTTCCTGGTCCCACCAGTACTTCCTGTGTGGATAACCACAGGTTGGACCCAAAACCATAACATGGCTATTTTCCTGGGCTACTACCCCAGTACTTCCTGCTACTCCTTTTCGCAGGCATAACCCGTAGACTCCTTAACACTACACGTTTATCACGGAGTCTTCTCCGGTTCGTATGCAACATCACCAATCCAGACCAACCTGTCCAGATGGGCTTCACACAGCATGCCTATTCCGTACTCCATTTCCGGATCTATATGCTAACAAAAAGGGGATTTCACGAATCACCCAAATGACTCCCAAAAGCAGCCACCTCTTGGTGGGGAATCAAAAGATATGCCAAAAAGGAAGCCTTCACATGGCTAGGAAGAAAAGTCGTTACCCTTGACGATCGCTTCGGTGCCATGGACTCCAAGCTAGCTTGCACGACTCGCGAGAGCGTTTCCTCCGCAACGCTGGCTTCGGATCTCTCGTCGGGAAACCGCAGCACCACCGACAGCAGCCCCCTTTCCTTCTTCCTCTTCCTTTCTTTCTCTCTTTCTCTCTCTTGAAGAAAGATGAAGGCTAAGGAAAATGAGATTCCTTTCTCTGATTTCGGCCCTTAAGGAAAAAGAAGAAGAGCTTCCAGCCCTTGGATCTAGACTGAAGGAATGGACGGCCACGATTCTGCCAAAAACACCTATTTTGACCTGACACGGCCTCGAACACGGCCGTGTGCCTGGCCGTGTGCCTCAAGCGGTGGTCAACCGACTTATCCAGACCAGTGACACGCCCACGGGACACGCCCGTGTCATGGGCCGTGTCACCAACACGCCTTCAGACACGCCCGTGTCTGTGGCCGTGTACCTGGGGAAAAAAATCCCAAATCATCCCGAGACTTCACACGGCCTGTGACACGCCCGTGTCCCAGGCCGTGTGCGCAGACACGGCACAAAGACACGCCCTGTCGAATTTCCTTCGGCGGGCTGAGCTCACCGCCTGATTTGACACGCCCTGTGACACGCCCGTGTCACAGGCCGTGTTCAAACTCTCGACACTCGACACTCAGGTCTCGACACTCGACGATCGTCGAGCGAAAATCGTCGAGAATGCGACACGGCCTTGGACACGCCCGTGTCCTGGGCCGTGTGCCTCCTCTCGACGAATCGCCGAGAGCAAAAATCGTCGAGACAAAGCCCAATCGTCGACACAACTTTGACACGCCCTGCGACACGCCCGTGTCGCAGGCCGTGTCACCTGACACGCCCTGGGACACGCCCGTGTCCCAGGCCGTGTCACCCAAAAATTGCCTGTTTCTGAACTTTGGGCTGTTACATGATAAGTCCAATAATAAGGAAATTATTTGTTTTGGATGCAGGAAACCAGGCCACATTTTGTCTGACTGTCTAGAAAATCAGTATAAGGACAAGAAGGACAGGAAAGAAAGGAGAAGAGACAAAGACCTCAGGAAGAATAGCAATGACAAACCCTCCTCCAACAAGATCAAACATACCAGGAAGGGGTTTGTAGCTGAAACCTGGAGTGAAACAGAAGAAGAATCAGAAGCTTCATCCAGCTCAAGTAATGATGAAGAGGATGCTGAAGAAAAGGAGTTCTTCATAATGGCTATCAATGTCTCTCAACACAATACTGATGCAGAACAAGAGTCAGAGTCTGAATCAGAAACTCAATCTGAAGAGGATCAGGTAATAGACTAATTTGATTTTAATTCAGAGGACTTCAAATGTGAATTTAAGGCACTTTGTTTAGATATATTAAAATCTGAGAAAGAAATTATTTCTCTCAGAAATCAACTGTCTGAACAAAGCACCTTAAAATCAGATAACCTAAAACTCTCTAAGGAGTTGGAATGCTGTAGGGAGCAGATAGCCTCACTGAAAAGTGAACTATCAGAGGCCAAGAAGTTTGAAGAATCCCTCAATGGGAGAAGTATCAAACTAATGGACATCACAAGCACAGTGAACTCAAGATTCAATAGTATACTGGGCTTGGGTGCTTCATCCATCCAACCTATAGTATTAACAACCCCAATCAAGATTATCTCAGATAATGGTAAGGGGGTTGTTGAGGTGGCTAGGAAGAATTCTGATTTACCTGAGAAAACAAAAGTTCAACAGAAAACATCGAACGGAGCTCGACGATCGTTAAATGGAGCTCAACGATCTCAGGATGAATCGTCGAACTCAGGTCGACGATCTCTGAACCCTGAACTCTAGCATAGTCGATATTTGAACAGATCTCGACGATCTGACCCAAGATCGTCGAACTCAGCTCAGAGATCGTCGAACAAAGCTCAGAGTTTTGGAAAATCTTTCAAAGGCAAATCGAACTTCAATCCTAGAGGTCCTACATCTCAAAGGTTTAACCCTTATACTGAATGGATAACACCTCATAGGAGATATCATCCTGAAGGCTATAAGAGTCCACCAGGGATGTATTTTATTTCAGAATTTAAAGGTTATCAACCTAGGCCCAAGGTAAACTGGGTCAAAAACAAATAAATTATTTTATGTACATGTGAAGACCTATCCAACATCAAACCAGCAATGGTATCTGGATAGTGGGTGCTCAAAGTACATGACAGGAAACAAGGAGAACTTCACTTCCTTCAAAGCCAAACTTGGACCCAAAGTAATATTTGGTGATTCAAACTTTGGACTAACAAAAGGATATGGTGAAGTCCAGATTGGCTCAGTCACATTCAATAAATTAGATTATGTGGAAGGACTGAAGCAAAACTTAATCAGCATCAGTCAACTGTGTGATGAAGGCTACCAAGTGACTTTCAACAAATCCTCATGCAAAATCAAATCAGAGGACAACACAACTGTGTTGACAGGTAAAAGGAAAGGTAACATTTATCTTGTAGATTTTCTTTCAACTAAGGTTGATATATGCTTGTTCAATTCCATTTGTAGACCTAATGAACTATGGCATAAAATATTAGGACATATAAACCTTAGAACCATTGCTAGGCTATCCAAGGACAACCTTGTTAGAGGACTACCTTCTGGCCCCTATAAGAAGGAAGGACTTTGCAGGGCTTGTCAATTAGGCAAGCAAACCAAAAATAGCTTTACATCACTTAATAAGAGTGATTCACGTAGGATTTTATATCTGTTACACATGGATCTCTTTGGACCCATTACAGTATAAAGCTTAGGAGGGAAATCTTATACTTTAGTAGTTGTAGATGACTTCTCTAGATTCACATGGGTGTTCTTTCTGAGGAAGAAGTCTGATAACTTTAAGTGTTTGACAGAGTTTCTCAAATACATACAGAGTGAGTTCAATACTCACATTGCCCTGATCAGAAGTGATCATGGGACAGAGTTTGATTCTCTTCTTATGCAAGAGTTCTGTCAGAGTGAAGGGATCAGGCACACTTTCTCAGCTCCTAGAACTCCTCAACAAAATGGGGTAGCTGAAAGGAAAAATAGAACCCTAATTGAATCTGCTACTACATTATTGTCAGATGCTCACCTTCCTCTATCCTTTTGGGCAGAGGCAGTGAACACCTCCAACTATATGTTCAAATGAAGTTTGATACATAAGCTGAAGGGCAAGACTCCCTATAAATTACTCAAAGGGAAGAAACCTAAAGTAGATTATTTTAAAATTTTTGGTTGCATTTGTTACATTCACAATAATGACAAGAAATACATAGCAAAATTTTAAGTTAAAGCTGATGAAGAAGTGTTTTTGGGATACTTCATGATCAGTAAAGCTTATAGGGTGTATAATAAATTAACTCTTAAAATTGAAGAATTTATTCATGTATCTTTTGATGAGACTAACATGTCATTCAAGGAGAAAGAGATTTCTACCATAAGCTTTTTGTAGGTTCCACCACTGTGTGAGTCTATGGATGGACTGAACCTTACCCAAGAGGTATCAAACCATCCTACTCCATAGATTGTTGAAGATAGTGAAGAGGAAAGTCAAGAGGAAGTGGCTGAACATCCCTCAACAGCTAGTATCATTCCCCAAGAGGAATTAAACACAGAAGCTGTTGCCCAACCAACTCCACCAACTGATCTTGTCACACTTAGAGATCACCCCGGATCTCAAGTGATTGGAGACATTTCAGCAGGTGTACAGACAAGGCATCAACTCAACCAAGACTTGATGCATGTCTGTTTTCTCTCTCAAATTGAACCTCTCACCATTCATGAGGCAGAGCAAGATCCCCACTGGATCATTGCAATGCAAGAGGAACTAAATCAGTTTGAGAGATGTAGAGTTTGGGACTTGGTTCCAAGACCCCATAACTACCCAGTTATTAGAACCAAATGGGTCTACAGGAACAAGTTGGATGCTCAAGGCAACATAGTGAGGAACAAGGCTAGGCTTGTTGCTCAAGGCTACAGACAAGAGGAAGGAATAGACTATGACCAAACCTTTGCCCCTATTGCAAGGTTAGAGGCCATTAGGATATTCCTTGCCTATGCAGCTCACAAAAGATTCAAGGTCTACCTAATGGATGTCAAAAGTGCCTTTCTGAATGGAGTACTTCAAGAAGAGGTTTATGTGGAACAACCTCCAGGTTTTATCTCTCCAACTCAACCCTCTTTTGTTTATAAATTGCATAAAGCTCTATATAGTTTAAAGCAAGCTCCAAGAGCTTGGTATGAGACCCTAGCAAGCTTTCTTTTAGAGCATAAATTTGTAAGAGGAACCATCGATAAAACACTTTTCACTAGACATCATAAGGACCAAAGTTTGTTAGTACAAATATATGTGGATGACATTATTTTTGGGTCTACTGATCCAAAATTGTGCAAAAGGTTTGCTGACCTCATGCATTCTAAATTTGAGATGAGTAGCATGGGTGAGCTTTCCTACTTCCTTGGTCTCCAAGTGAAGCAGCTCCCAGATAGTATCTTCCTCTCCCAAGCTAAGTATGCTAAAGAACTTATCAAGAAGTTTGGGATGGGTGATGCTTCAGGGATGAAAACCCCTATGGCTACAAATGCTGTTGTGGATTCTGATGCAGCAGGAAAACCTGTGAATCAGAAAAATTATAGGGCAATTGTTGGATCCCTATTATACCTAACAGCTAGCAGACCTGATATAATATTTGCCACATGCCTTTGTGCTAGGTTCCAAGTGAATCCTAAATAATCTCACCTTATTTTCACAAAAAAAAATTTTGAGTTATATAAAGAGTTGCCCTAGTCTAGGACTCTGGTATCCTGCAGAGTCAGAGTTTGAGTTAACTGGATACTCAGATGCTGATTATGCTGGATGTAGAGTGGACAGGAAGAGTACCTCTGGAACTTGCAAGTTCCTTGGTATGATACTTGTCTCCTGGTTTTGTAAAAAGCAAACATCTGTGTCCACATCAATTGCAGAAGCAGAATACATGGTTGTTGTCAGCTGCTGTTCACAAATGCTATGGATACAAAACCAACTCTTAGACTATGGTGTCAACTTAAATAATTCAACTCTATTTTATGATAATACTAGTGCTATTGCTATAGCACAGAATCCAGTTCACCATTCTAGGACTAAACATATTGAAATAAGACATCATTTCATTAGAGATAATGTGGACAAAAAGAAAATTAACTTAATCCATATTCCTACTGATCTATAGAGAGCAGACATTTTCACCAAATCATTGGATGAGAAAACCCATCTGTTCTTTATAAATCAACTGGGAATGATTAATGGAGAAGAGTTAACCTAGTTTCTGTCTGCATTCGACGAATTTTCTAGAGTTCGTCGAACGGAGTTCGACGAACTAGGGAAATTTTGAGAGATTCTCGTCGAACGGAGATCGACGAATTCTCTATGTGTGGAAACAATTTTCGTCGACCGGAGATCGACGAACTTTGCTTCAGAAGATATTTCGTCAAACGATGTTCGACGAACTGTTTTCGATTCTTTTGGATGAGATCGACGAATTATCTGTTTATAATTTATTTCGTCGAGCTCAATTCGAAGAATTTCTCTTTTTCGTGAAACGGAGTTTGTCGATTCATATTCTGAAAACCTTATATCTAGGTTTTCTTCGACCTTCGTCCCACGCTTTCAGTTCCTTTGCTCTTGATCGTCGTTTCTCTCTGTGTTTCTTGCAGGTTCATCAATGGCGATTCCAGCAGGAGCCCTAGCAGCAATGAAGTTTGATACATGATTCGATATGGATTTTGAGTCTTTCCAGCATTCTGATCCTATCTTCCTCTACATTTTGGAATTATTGGAAGAACTCAATTTAAAGGATTTCATGACCAGGCGCATTAAACTACATGGAATGGAAATTAGAGAATGGGTATATACATCTACTGTGTCTGAAGAAGATGTTTTGACCGGAACTATAGGGAGTACTGCTATTTCGTTGTCTCCCGTAGTTCTTTCTGAGATATTTGGATTAGTAAATGAAGAAGATAACATGGAAATGGATTCTAAGGAATACAATGATATGCTGAAACTAATGGGTTTTTCAGGTAGCAACCCTAACAAACTGCTGAAGAAGCAACTGTCCGCCGCCTACCAATTTCTGGCAGACATTGTAGGGAAAATACTGATGGCCAAGCACTCTGCTCATGACTATATTACCCGTCACCAATTTCTAATCATGTGCAGTAGTGAATAAGAGACATGTTGATTGGAGTAAGGTTTTCTTTCAATTGATCAAGAAGAAGAATAGCAAGAAGGAAGTCTGCTTTGGCAGAATATTGGGAATTTTTCTCCAGGAGAAGGCTGCTGAATGTATGGTCTCCCCGACCATCTTCATAAACGCCAGCAAGCGCCTCACATGCGCTCTGTTTGGCATGTGGGAGAGGACTATCTCCAAACCCTCCAAGGGTTCTTCCTCTTCCATCACACCTTCTGAGAGCACAAGGGCTGTAAAGGCCACTCCCCTCCCTTCTGAAGAGGTCCCTCCATCTCAACCATCTCTTCCAACACCCCTTCCTCCCAAGCAGACTCCTCATGTGTCTACCCCTCCTTCATCTCCACCACTTGACATTACAAACATTCCATCTCCACCTCCATCTTCCCCTCTGCAAGTTAATCAACAACCCACTCATCCAGCTTCCCCTCATGAGACAATAATTCCTACACCTCCACAGTCTCCTCTTCCCCCACACTTATCCACCATTCCATCTTACACCATACCCTCAGACACCATCATGCCAGATGCCCCCACTCCATCTGTTATTCCTCCTCCCATTCCATCTCCTTCCTCGTCCCTATTTGATCCATCTACCATCATCTCCTTGCTCACTCCTCTCATCAAATATCTCATCCAAGAGGCCATTACACCTCTTGTGACTCCATCAATTATTTATCTGCCCAGATCTCTTCCCTATCTGCTGTCCCATCTTCATCTAGGGGCCTGTCTCCAGGTATTCCTGAACCCAGGCAGGGGGAGATGCTTAGTGATGAAGTTGCAGCAGATGTAGATACAGTAGCAGCAGCAGTCACAATAGCAGTTCCCTCTCCAGCAGATGTAGATTCAGATGAGGATACAACACTTTTGTCAGATCTTGATTCTGAAATGATTGAGCTTATTAAATTTATGGATACTGTCATTGATTTGGATGAGTCAGTTGCACAAATAACACCTGTTGGTGATTTCTATTTAAATCCCACAGTGAATTTATCTGTTTTGTTGAGTAATTTTGATACAGCACATATGCAATTCTTTCCAGCAGATTTCTCTAAGCCACATTTGGCTATTGTACCTTATACCTCTCCAGCTAGTCCAGCAGTTGATAAGCAACTCTGTGATAATTTTGCTCTCTCAGTTTCAGCCTCCATGTCAGCTTCTAGCTCAAAGGTCATTCTAGAAGATACTTTAGTGCCAGTTTCAGCACCAGATTTTGTTATGGATGACTCTCCAATGGCTACTTTAGATGAGCTTATTCAGGCTGACATTGAAGAAGAGAATAAGGCAGTAGCTGATAGCTCTGTCTCTTTTATTTCTGACTCTTGTACAGTTAATTCTTCTCTTGTTGCTGAAACCCCTATTCCTGAACCTTCTGCCCCTCCTCCAGAAAAGGCTGTTGTCTCTGATAAAGCTTTAAAAGCTTGGGATGGATTGTATGATAATCCTCAGGATTCAGATTCTGATGATGATGATGACTCTGATGAAGATGCAGCTAGTAAGAAAAAGAGATTGTTAGCAAAGAAGAGAAAGGTTGCTCCTCCTCCAGCTCCCAAGCCAAATCCCACTGCAGACACTCCTTACTATATTCTGCACAATGTAACTCCATATAAGGGAATGCCTGTATGGATGTGACTCTCCAAAAACTAGCAGAAAGATAGAAAGAGAAGCAGGAGATACTCCCCTCCTCCAGTGCACAGGTACAGAAAGGATCCTCCTCCTCCTCCTCCAGCAGATGGTGCCAGTGGCTCCAGCTCCCAGAGATCTGCCCCAATGCAAACTTATCAAAGACAGTCAGGGAGATCTTCTGGAAGCAGCCAGCAGCAGCAACAAAGTTCTGAAGTTCAAAAAGCTGAAAGTCCAAAGAGACCTCTCTCTCCTCCAATCCCTTTTGAAGATCCAGAAACTGCAAATACTGCAAGAATGGCTAGGTACCAAGAGCTGATTGGTCTATCTTTGATAAATAAAGCCAAGGCTGAAGGCAAAGATATATCAGTTATAACAACTATGTCAATGTATAGAAAGGAAGAGCTGAAAAGGTTTGACAAAGGCAACAAACTGTTTAATGTTGATGATTATATGAAACTTCATCCAGAAGCAGTTGTCCCCAGAGCAACTTCATTGAAAATCATTGGGGCAGCTGATATGACCATGACAGTGGCTCAAGCTCAAAATCCTAACAGAGAAATCATTTTCAAGAAGCCAGGAGAGCAGACATCTGAAGACAAACCTCAGCAGAAGAAGCCAAAGAAGTAATTTTCTTGTCGTTTCAATTTCTGTCTGTTTTTTTAAACTATGCTATATGTTAAACAAAGTTGTATATATATATTTGTTGCATGTGTTATAATTCTCTGCCAGATATATCTCTTTTCTTGCTTTGTTTGTCTGTTTTGAGTCTCTGTTAGTGACCTCACCTAAATAGGGGGAGATTGTTGGATCCCTAGTTGATTTGGGCTAGGTTCACTGACTTAGGATATGACCCATCATATATAGCTAGGGTCAAGTTGTGTCCTAGAGTCTTGGTCAAGTCCTTAGGCTCAACTCCAGATGGACCAGATTTCAACAAGACCATCAGAGACTCCAGTCTAACAAGTTTTCAAGACTAAGTAAAGTGAGTTCGACGTTCATCGAACTCAGCTCGACGAAAGGAGTTCTGTGCTCGACGATCGTGAGAAAATTCTTAGTGCTGAGCTCGACGATCTGTGTTCTCTGTTCGATGAAGACTCAGTTTCTACATCAAGCCAAAGTCAGGAGAACTTCAAGATTTTTTTTTCTTCTAAGTCCAGCTTCAAGCTTCGGTCGACGAATTATATTCTGAGCTCGACAAACTTGGACCTCAAGTTGTCAATTTCTCAGGTCGATGAAGTCAGCTTCTCAGGACGCCGAATACTGTACTCTACTCAATGATTTCTGGACTCAGAGAATTTGTGTCGACACTTAGGGTTTGTGTCGACACCAAACAATTCGTGTCGACACCAGCTTAGGTCGACACCAGAGGCTTTGTGTCGACACCAGGATATCAGTCGACACCCGCTTATGTCGACACCAGAGGACTTGTGTCGACACCAGGATCAATCTGTCGACACCAACTTATGTCGACACAGTATTTCAGCAGATGCAGAGTATTTTGCCTAAGTACAGAACTTTTCTCAGCTCGACGAATTTGGTTCTCAGCTCGACGAATGAAGTCTGTCTGTTTGACGAATGAAGATTGTCTGGTCGACGAACTCTCTTAAGCTCAGCTCGACGAACTCTCTCAAGCTTAGCTCGACGAACACAAGTGCAGCTCGACGAATTGTGTTCTCCGCTCGACGAATCCAGACTAGGTTTTCTTCAAGTTTCCCGTCCCGTTTCTTAGCGCTGATTCCTGAACATTTATTGCCAGATCTTCTCGGAATGTTACCGTTAGAACGCTCATTGACTATGGATGATTACATGCTGGTTTTCAATGGGACAGTTAGGAAAGTCATTGATTGCTGATTCTTTCCAAAGCCGATTGTAATTACTGCTCGACATTCAAAAGTTTGAATGTTCATCAGTCAGAGGTGTGACACAGAAAAAAAAGGATCAAGCAGTAACAAAGCAATAGACACACTAACAGAATTCATTCAGAACACTCACCACTGAAGGAGATCAACATACAAAAAAGAAGAATCTCTATATCTCTTTTGACTCAAGTGTTCAAAGGCTTCATCCATCAAGTCTCCAGACACTACACATTTCAGCAATTGCTGGAATCATTCTTTGCTGGAGATCTCACCTATTGAAGGCCTATCACCCTAGTGCAAAGCTTCTTTTCCTGAACAACTTCCAGATCTCAGGGGGAGCTTTGACAACATCATCCACTAGTCTTCTCTCTGATTGTTGACAGAGAAGAACATCTCACCTCTTCCTTTTCTGCTGTAAAACGGTTTCTCAAAACTCCCTTCAAAAGTTTTGTGTTGGTTTCTGATGAATTGTAAATATACCTATTTTTCTGTACATTAATTTAGTTGTTTTCATTTATTTTTGTCCTTTTTACTTTTTTTTATTCAATAAAATGCTCCTTTTTTGTAAATATTATACTAACTTGTTTTATTTTATTTTTCAGGAAAAAATCAAAATCTGCATAAAAATGCCATGTCACGCCCGTGACATATTGGTCACGCCCGTGACCAGGGCGTGACACGTCAAAAAACCGTGAAATCAGCAAATTTTTGAGAAGCAAAGCTTGACACGCCCGGGGTCACGCCCGTGTCACCCGACACGGGGAGTGACCCAACCCCGTGTCCTCCCGCTCGACGTTTTCAGCTCAACGATCGTCGAACCCCTCGACACGCCTACAGTCACGCCCGTGACCTAGGGTGTGACACCTCTTCCTGCTCGACGATTTTCAACTCGACACTTTCCGCTCGACATTCGTCAAGTGTCGACACCAACTGACATGCCCAGAGTCACGCCCGTGACCTGGGGCGTGACCTTTCCAGCTAGCCCGACAAGATGCTGCCGAAGACTTTCGGCGCAACCCGCACCCAGATCCACCTTCTTGACACGCCCAGAGTCACGCCCGTGACCTGGGGCGTGACCACTGCGAGACCGACCCGTGTCCAGCCCGAAGTCAACTTTCCCGTCAAATCGACGGCCGCCATCAGGAATAGTACTGACACGCCCCCTGTCACGCCCGTGACCAAGGGCGTGTCCCATGTAAAGTTTGGTCTATAAATTCCAGTGTTCTGCTTGAGTTCCTGTTCCACTTTTTGAACCATTTTGCCTTAGGGAGGTGCTGCCTAGATGTATTCCAATGCTATGTAAGGGAATTTTCTCCGCCTCTCCTTAACTTTTATTTTCGTATCTTTGTAATTTGTTCTTTTATGTAATAAAATATGTTTTTTTTCTTCTCTTTATATGACTTTGGAATGCATCGGAACGCCCTCACTTATGCAATCTTATTTTGCTTTAGCTTTTGTTTTTCGTTCTTTTAAACTTGTGTGTGTGTGTGTGTGTGTGAGAGAGAGAGAGAGTAAAATGTTATTTCTTCTTTTTATTGTTAAGTAGATGTCTTCATAATAGCTATTTAGTTTTTGTTCTAAAACCCGTCCTTATGAAACTATAAAAACTATTTTAAAGTGGTTTTGTCATTTTCGTTTCACTTACACTTTTTAGTTTTGTAAAAATTTTCGTCCTTTTATCTTTTCTTCCACTTTTTAGGAGTTTTTATAGCATTATAAGAGGGGATATGTTGTTATTTTGTTTTTCCAAACACATGTATTTTTCTTTTATTTTCCAAAACTTTTGCTTATTTAAATTTTTCGTTCTCTTTTTACGCATTTCTACCGCATTCTAGCGGTAGAAATGTATTCGTTTTTATTTTTGAAGCACTTGCATTTTCATTTTTGTTTGCAAAACTTTTTCGCTCATTTAATTTTTATTTTCACTTTTTATGCATTTCTACAGCATTCTAGCGGTAGAAATGCAGCTGTTTTAATTTTTCGGTAACTTAGTTTTTTTTGCAATTTTTTATGTATGCGCATTTATTTCCGTCTACTCGTTAAGAGTTAAATGGCGCTTGCTTATTTTACTTTCTGTAGAGTGCGTGAGTTTGTAATTTTCTTTATTTCCGCCTACTCATTCGAGTTAAATGGCAGGTCTTTATTTTCCCTACTCGTTTGAGTAGGATTTGTGTGTGTGTGTTTTCATTTATGTCGAGAGAGTGTGTGCGTGAGTTTTACTTTATGTCGAGTGTGTGCGTGTGTTGCATTTATTTAGTCCTACTCGTTTGAGTAGGACCCGCTTTCTTTCTCCCTCCCACGCATTTGCGTCGGGACTCGCAATTTACAGCTTTCTTCAGTCCTACTCGTTTGAGTAGGACTTGTAATTTTCTGCTTTATTTTCCTGCTTTCATTTACTGCTTTCATTTATCGTTTTCTTTATTTATTTATTTTCTGCTTTTTCCGCAAGCCGTCCCCATTCCGATGAGTGGCTAACTGTTCTTAGCCCTCGGTATCGAAGAGCATTGGGACAGATAAAATAACTTAAAATAATTAAAGGTCTAATTTTTCTAATTAATTAAAAGTACTTAAGGTTTGCCCGGGGTTAATGACGCGTAGGACCACATATCGATGTGTGGGCCCTATTTCCGTTTTCCATACGCTCGCCGAGAGGCCGTGCGTATGGACAGATCACCCCTTGGCAAAGAGAGTTCCGCACTAACCCTCGAGAGAGGAGGCGCGCCAACTCTACCAGATTGGGTTCCCCACCCAATAGCGGGGTTCTTAGTGTAATACGGGCGTTAAGAGGATTCCTTCGTCGGACGAGAGCCCGGTCGAATAGTCTTAGCGTTCAGGTGAGCGATAGTCCTAGAGATAGGTGTGCTCATTTTAGTGGAACCTCCACGGCCAAGTCTCTGCCTTAATTAATTAGAAACTTAGGAGCTCTTTTTATTTAAAGTCTATTTTAGTTCATTTGTCTTCTCGGTGCCATCGAGCTAAGCTCTTCATCGGCACCACCTTATTGCTTTCTTTTTATGCTTTCATTTTCTTTTTCTGCATTTTTATTATATATAAAATATCCCGACAAGATAATTATCGGTAAAATAATAGTCCCCTCAAGGGAAGAGTAGAAAAAATCGAACCGACCGCAAGAACAATACGACCTCGATATTCCACTCGGAATATTCTGTGCTACTCACGATAGGTGCACTTGCCTCCTTTCGTTAAAACTCGATCTAAACCGTTTTATATCCAAATAAATAAATACGCGCGGCCCGTTTTCTTAAATAAAATCAAATCCGCTTTTCTACTTAAATAAAACCGCCGAGTCGCCGCGTGACCGAAAATAATTTTGGAGTTTTAACCATCAAGTTTTTGGCACCGTTGCCGGGGAGAAGTCGTTTTCGTTATTTTGAACCCTGGAAATCTATTAATTTTACCTTATTATAAAAAACTATATATAATAATAATAATAATAAACTACTTGAAAACAAAAAAAAACTTAAAAAATATATATATATTTTTTATCATATTATTATTATTATTATTTATAAAATATTTTTTTTGAAATGACGTCATTTTCTACTACCAAAACAAAACAACACAAAAAAAACTAACTTAAAAATCAAAAAACTCTAAAAACTTGAAAAAGTTTAAAACTTAAAAATCTAAAAACTCTAAAAAACCTACAAATCCTAAAAACCAAAAATCTAAAAAATCTAAAAACAAACAAACACAGAAAAAAAACTCTAAAACCAAAAACTTCAAAAAATGAAAAAAAAAACAAACATAAAAAAAAAGAAAAACTTAAAACTTAAAAAACTCAAAAAAACTAAAAACTAAAAACCAACTAAAAAATCTACTTAAAACACCAAAAAAATATATATAATAATTTGATATTAATAAATGTATATATGTTTTATTTAACTTCTTTTATTTTAATTTGTTTTCTTTTATTTCATTTTGTTTCGGCACGCTTCCATTATTGTGCGCGCTAGGGGATCACATTTTATCACGCAATGGTCGTTAAGGCATTAGCTACCTTCGAGTCGCCCACGCACTTGCCCCCTACCGCCCGCACACTTTCGGCCGAGTTAATTTTTTTTTATTTTTTCTGTTATCGTTTTTCTTCTTCTTCTAACAATAATGCAGGGTTTCGGCCCGGGCCTCCCGGACTCGTCTAAGGGAAGCTCCTACCCTCCCTTTTTTTATTTTGTACTTATTATATTTTGTATATTATTTGTTCCGCATACTTAGATTGCAACATTGGGGACAATGTTGGGTTTAAGTATGGGGGTGTTTTCCAATTCTGCATTTATTTATTATTCTGTACTAATGAAAATACAAAAAAAATTATTACAAAACTTAAAACATAAAAAAAATTTCCTTGTTGTATATAATCAAAAAAATCATAAAACAAAAAAAAAATCTTATAAAACATCAAAAAATTCAAAATCAAAATTTTTTTTTTTACTTTGTAAATATGTTTCAAAAATTAAATCTCTCTTCCCCCCCCCCCTCTTTTCTTATTTATAAAAACTCGCATTTTGCCTCCCCGCGGCGTTCGACTCATCGAACCAACCATCCAAATAGAGTCTGTTCGTGGGCCGCCCTCGAGTTTTTACTTTGTATATTATTTAAAAACAAATAAAAATTTTAAAACAAAAAAAAAATTTCTCTTTCCCCCCTATCTTCCATGTAAATAACACTACTTTCTCTCCTCTTTCTTGTAAATAATTTATCAAAATGCACTAAAAAATAGAAAAACCCCAAAACCCTAAAAAGATAAAAATCTAAAAATCCTAAAAAGATAATAATTAAAACACAAAAAAATGATAAAAACTCTAAAAATTCCAAAAAAATGTTTTGTTAAATTATGTAACAAAATAATTTGAATATACCATATCTTAACCCTTTTTGCTTTCCAAAAATCTTATTTCGAGTTAATTTATATGCGAATTTTAGTTATTCTTTGCTTACTATTCATTTATTAATTAAAGTTTGACAGATTTAAGTGTCTGGGGTTATGATTTAAATAATTTTTTATGTCTTTTCCTTATAATAGAGAACTTGTTTTTCACCACCACTTCTAATTTTATAAATAGAAGCTCGTTTTTTATGTTAGAAAATAACATTCATGGATTTCAATTATTTCTACTTCATGCTTTTAGAAAGATAGGAACGTTCATTTTAAAAAGGTTGCTCTCAAAACGTTTTTATTAAAATCTAGTTTTCCTTTTAAAAAACTAAACGCACTTCCATTTTTTTTCATGTCTTACTTGACATGTTTACCCCTATCCCTTAAAAGATCTTATGTCAATGGGAATAAGATTTCATTCCGTAAACATAGGTACCCAATATTTAAAAAGATTATATGTATGGAGTAAGAGGATAAAATTCATTACTCCTACACATATACATTGGGTTATTTATTATTTATGAAGAAAAAATAAATTATAATTATGTGTTAGGAAAATAAGATTTCATTTTCCTAACTATCCAAAAAGAAAAAAAATTGGAGGTACGAGAAAAAATTGCCTCGCCTCAATATTCAAGCCTTCTTCATAAACCAACAAACCACTTAGCATATTTCAATGATTCTAGAATTAATTTAAAATTTTTTGAGAGCATAACTTTTAAATTGCATTATTTCCTTTAACTTCTTTTAAGCTAAGGTTTTTTATATAAATCCAATCCATCCTTGTTAAACTAACAAAAATAAATTTTTGCTTTCTATTTTATTTTATCTAGAAGTCTTTTTGAAACTCTTCCTCTATTCATAACATTTCATAAATTAGGATTTAATTCTTTAACCCCGGATGTTTATTTTGATCTTACTTTTAATTAAATCAAGCGATAGCTAAACTTAGGATTTCTTTTATTCCTTATGAGTTCATCTCCAACTTTTGCTCTGGAATAGCAAAAGCTTAAGTATGGGGGTATTTGATGAATTATAAATATACCTATTTTTCTGTACATTAATTTAGTTGTTTTCATTTATTTTTGTCCTTTTTACTTATTTTTATTCAATAAAATGCTCCTATTTTTGTAAATATTATACTAACTTGTTTTATTTTATTTTTCAGGAAAAAAATCAAAATCTGCATAAAAATGTCATGTCACGCCCGTGACATATTGGTCACGCCCGTGACCAGGGCGTGACACGTCAAAAAACCGTGAAATCAGCAAATTTTTGAGAAGCAAAGCTTGACACGCCCGGGGTCACGCCCGTGTCACCTGACACGGGGCGTGACCCAAGCCCGTGTCCACCCGCTCGACGTTTTCAGCTCAACGATCGTCGACCCCCTCGACACGCCTACAGTCACGCCCGTGACCTAGGGCTGACACCTCTTCCCGCTCGACGATTTTCAACTCGACACTTTCCGCTCGACATTCGTCAAGTGTCGACACCAACTGACACGCCCAGAGTCACGCTCGTGACCTGGGGCGTGACCTTTCAAGCTAGCCCGACAAGATGTTGCCGAAGACTTTTGGCGCAACCCGCGCCCAGATCCACCTTCTTGACACGCCCAGAGTCACGCCCGTGACCTGGGGCGTGACCACTGCGAGACCGACACGTGTTCAGCCCGAAGTCAACTTTCCCATCAAATCGACGGCCGCCATCAGGAATAGTACTGACACGCCCCTTTCACGCCCGTGACCAAGGGCGTGTCCCGTGTAAATTTTTGTCTATAAATTCCAATGTTCTGCTTGAGTTCCTGTTCCCCTTTTTGAACCATTTTGCCTTAGGGAGGTGCTGCCTAGATGTATTCCAATGCTATGTAAGGGAATTTTCTCCACCTCTCCTTAACTTTTATTTTCGTATCTTTGTAATTTGTTCTTTTATGTAATAAAATATGTTTTTTTATCTTCTCTTTATATGACTTTGGAATGCATCGGAACGCCCTCACATATGCAATCTTATTTTGCTTTAGCTTTTGTTTTTCGTTCTTTTAAACATGTGTGTGTGTGTGTATGAGAGTAAAATGTTATTTCTTCTTTTTATTGTTAAGTAGATGTCTTCATAATAGCTATTTAGTTTTTGTTCTAAAACCCGTCCTTATGAAACTATAAAAACTATTTTAAAGTGGTTTTGTCATTTTCGTTTCACTTAGACTTTTTAGTTTTGTAAAATTTTTCATCCTTTTATCTTTTCTTCCACTTTTTAGGAGTTTTATAGCATTATAAGAGGGGATATGTTGTTATTTTGTTTTTCCAAACACATGTATTTTTCCTTTATTTTCCAAAACTTTTGCTTATTTAAATTTTTCGTTCTCTTTTTACGCATTTCTACCGCATTCTAGCGGTAGAAATGTATTCGTTTTTATTTTTCAAGCACTTGCATTTTCATTTTTGTTTGCAAAACTTTTTCGCTCATTTAATTTTTATTTTCACTTTTTATGCATTTCTACCGCATTCTAGCTGTAGAAATGCAGTTGTTTTAATTTTTCGGTAACTTAGTTTTTTTTTGCAATTTTTTATATATGCGCATTTATTTCCGCCTACTCGTTAAGAGTTAAATGGCGCTTGCTTATTTTACTTTCTGTAGAGTGCGTGAGTTTGTAATTTTCTTTATTTCCGCCTACTCATTCGAGTTAAATGGCAGGTCTTTATTTTCCCTACTCGTTTGAGTAGGATTTGTGTGTGTGTGTTTTCATTTATGTCGAGAGATTATGTGCGTGAGTTTTACTTTATGTCGAGTGTGTGCGTGTATTGCATTTATTTAGTCCTACTCGTTTGAGTAGGACCCTCTTTCTTTCTCCGGCCCACGCATTTGCGCCGGGACTCGCAATTTACAGCTTTCTTCAGTCCTACTCGTTTGAGTAGGACTTGTAATTTTCTGCTTTATTTTCCTGCTTTCATTTACTACTTTTATTTACCGTTTTCTTTACTGCTTTATTTTCTGCTTTTTCTGCAAGCCGTCCCCATTCTGATGAGTGGCTAACTGTTCTTAGCCCTCGGTATCGAAGAGCATTGGGACAGATAAAATAGCTTAAAATAATTAAAGGTCTAATTTTTCTAATTAATTAAAAGTACTTAAGGTTTGCCCGGGGTTAACGACGCGTAGGACCCCATATCGATGTGTGGGCCCTATTTCCGTTTTCCATACGCTCGCCGAGAGGCCGTGCGTATGGATAGATCACCCCTTGGCAAAGAGAGTTCCGCACTAACCTTCGAGAGAGGAGGCGCGCCAACTCTACCGGATTGGGTTCCCCACCCAATAGCGGGGTTCTTAGCGTAATGCGGGCGTTAAGAGGAATCCTTCGTTGGACGAGAGCCCGGTCGAATAGTCTTAGCGTTCAGGTGAGCGATAGTCCTAGAGATAGGTGAGCTCATTTTAGTGGAACCTCCACGGCCAAGTCTCCGCCTTAATTAATTAGAAACTTAGGAGCTCTTTTTATTTAAAGTCTATTTTAGTTCATTTGTCTTCTCGGTGCCATCGAACTAAGCTCTTCATCGGCACCACCTTATTGCTTTCTTTTTATGCTTTCATTTTCTTTTTCTGCATTTTTATTATATATAAAATATCCCGACAAGATAATTATCGGTAAAATAATAGTCCCCTCCAGGGAAGAGTAGAAATAATCGAACTGACCCCGAGAACAATACGACCTCGATATTCCACTCAGAATATCCTGTACTACTCACGATAGGTGCACTTGCCTCCTTTCGTTAAAACTCGATCTAAACCGTTTTATATCCAAATAAATAAATATGCGCGCCCCGTTTTCTTAAATAAAATCAAATCCGCTTTTCTACTTAAATAAAACCGCCGGGTCGCCGCGTGACCGAAAATAATTTTGGAGTTTTAACCATCAGTTTCTGAGACCTTGTCAAAACTCAGTGGTGGCAAGACACCTGATCAAAAAATCTGGTTTGGTTTTTGAGCACCTTATCAAAAGCTCATTGGTGCCCAGGACATCTGATCAAATCATCTTGCAGTGGATTCCTACCTAGGGTGGTTGAAGAGTGGATGTACCCAGATTGTTTGGGGAACCACTATAGCTCCTTGTGTCTTCTGGTTGCTCTTTTCTTTTGTTTTCTAGCTGTGCACTGTGATTGATCTGTGATTAAATAGTTGTTGTGCTTGCTTTATTTTAATTGCTTCCTTTTTCACTTAGGAATACAACAATAGTTGTAAAAAGTTTATAGTGAGCACCATACTCTATTCACCCCCTATAGAGTATATCAGATCTAACCTGCACTTTCAGACATCAACTGTGTCGACACCAAGAGGCAGTGTCGACACACAGAAGACTTTGTCAACATCAACTATGTCGACACACAGCAGAGTTTCAACAAATTTAAAGAAAAGAAGTATTTGTGTCGACACACTGAGGCAGTGTCGACACATAGAAGATCTTGTCGACAACAAATGTGTCGACACACAGGACTTGTGTCGACACATGACAGAATTTCAACAAAATAAATTTGTATGAAGAAAAGAAGTGATTGTGTCGACACCACAAAGGCATGTGTCGACACATTCAACAGAAGGCTGTGTCGAGAAGTATTAACAACAACAAAGGAGATGTGTCGACACCACCAAGGCTTGTGTCGACACTTAGTCCACTTGTGTGGATACTTAGTCTACTTGTGTCGACACATGATGAAGATCAGTCTCGACACTTTCAAACAGAGACAGTATTTCAAGAAGTGACTGGATGGCTTGACAGCTGCCATTTCTAACCGGTCTACTGCAACTGTCAAATCTGTCAGAAGTTTGTTAGAAACCGAATCAGCCGGTTACCATGGAGAAAGACTATATAAAGCCTTTTTCCTTCAACAGAAGGTGTGAATTTTGTAACAATTAGGAAGAAGATTGAAGAACATACACAGATAACTAACAACAAGAAGAAGACCTTCGACAGAAGTTCTAAGAAGTTGGAGAGAGAGAGCTCCATCTAAGAAAAGCAGTTGCTGAACCAGTCTGCCAAGAACGATTCAGATTGAGATCTGAATCTCAAGTCAGAAGCTGATTGAAGATCAACTTCTCAAGAGTTCAACCCTACTGAGTTCAGATTCAAGAAGATTTGAAGAAAGCTAAGAGAGGTTGTGCTCTGTTATCAGGTTCTTCCAAGAACTGATCAAGAATCCATCCATCCCTTCTCTCTCTACCTGGGTGGTGGTAAAATACTTTGTAAACACTATTTTCTGTAGGATCTATTCTAGATCTGAGCTGTAAGCCTATTTTATAAAGGCTGAGTGTAGGAGAATATATTTTCTGAGTGGTAGGCCTTGTTGAAGGCTGAGGTAGGGCTGTGAGCCTAAGTTATAGGAGATTGATATCTCTGAGTTGTAGGCCTTGTTTAGGCTGAGGTAGGGTAGATTGCCTGAGTTGTAGGTGCCTTGTTTGGGGTTCTGAGTTTTAAGATCTGAGGATCTGAGGTGAAATGAAGAAGCTAGGCCGAATCTAGCACACTGCTACATAGGCGAAGGGGGAAAGTGGATGTACCCAGACCTTGGTGAAGCACTATAAAAATCTGTGTGCAATCTGTGTTGTGATATTTTTGTGAATCTGTGCTGTGTTAGCTGTAACATTTACTGCTGCTAAGTGAACAACTGAATTGATTTGCTGCCTTAAAAGAAAAATAGGAATTACACCTATTCACCCCCTATAGGTGGTTAGGCACTAATTCTTTCAAGTGGTATCAGAGCCAGGTTACTCAAAGAAGGACTTAACAGTCTGAGTGAGATCCATAAGGAAGATTCAAGAATCAAGAAAATGGGTTCAGGGGAAAATCATAAGGAACTAGGGTCTATGAAATTACCCATATGCAGAAAGGAGATATTTGGCATCTGGAAAGAAAGGGTCAGGCTGTTTATGGAGGCTTCTGATCCAAGGATCTATATTACAGTCAAGGAAGCTCCTTATATTCCAATGAAGATTTCAATTCTGGATGCAAACCAAAGAATTCCCAAGGATTTCTAAGAAATGACTAAGGATGAGATCATCCTGGCAACTATGGATAAGAGAGCCCAGAATATCATAGTTAGTGTCATACATGATGCAACCTTTAAAAATTTGATTCACTGCAAGACTTCCAAAGAAATGTGGGATACTTTGATAGTCTACATGGAGGGTTCTAAAGAAGTAAGACAAGATAGAATATCTATGCTGAACCAGGAATATAAGAGTTTCAGACAAGGAAAGTCTGATAGTATAACTGAATGTTATAAAAAGTTCTATAGAATAGTTAATGAGCTGATGTCCTATAGAAGAATCTTCAGTACCTATGAACTGAATGATAAATTACTAAGATCCTTGACAAAAGATTAGGACACTAAGATTTGTGCCATTAGGGAAGTGGCCAAACTTGCAGATATCTCTCCTCCAACCTTATTTGGAAAGTTGTTGTCATATGAGATGCAACTAATGGCTAGGAAAGAGGAAGAGAAAAGTGCAAGAGTGGATCATAGAGAAAAGTCTGTGGCCTTCAAGGTTGAAGCCACTAAGAAAAATAGGAGGATGTCTCTATCACCTCCTAAGATTGTTGCTGAAACTGCTTCAGATAATTCAGACAACCAGAATTCAGACAGCAGTGACTCAGATGAAGATTTTGTAGCATTTACAAGACAATTTCAGAGATTCCTGAAGAAGAAACAGTGGAAGTCTAAGCCTTCCACATCTCAGCCTAAGGATGAGTATTATCAAAAGAGGAAGTCATCCAGGGAGGACAGGAGCAGGTCTAAGCCAAGCAAATCTACAACATCCAAGATAGTTTGCTACTGCTGTAATAGGCCTGGACATGTTGTGGCTGAGTGTCCAGATAAAAGAAAAGAGACTGCAGATGAAAAGAAGAGTCAATACCAGAGTAAGAAGGACAAATCCTTTGTTGCTAAGAAGGAGAAGAGCTTGACAGACCAATCTACTTCAGAGTCAGAATCTGAAGCTGAGGCCTACATTGGTCTATTTGCAGCAGATGAAGAAGAAGAGTTTCTCCAGGTGCTAAAATCTATATATGAACAAGAAGACCATTAGTGCAAGGGACTGATGGCTGAGTCATAAGAAGACAAGTGTCAGGATCAGCCTGGTCCTAGTAAGTTACAATGTATTTCTAGAAATTCAGATTGTAGTACTGAGTCAGAGTCAGCAACATCTGCATCAAGTGATGTGGATGGGTCTGAGTCTGAAGGTGATATTCATCAGCTGATTGATGAATATGGAGACTTGTTGCAGGCACTTAAGAAGAGCAAAAACCTGGCCAAAAATCTGGCTAAGGAAATTGTAGATCTTAAGCTGGCTGCATCTGATTCAGAGAAATTGCTGGATCAGAAGTTGAATGAGATAGCCAGACTGAAAAACATTACTATTATTCAGATGGGTACTTTCACATTCAAGAATGATCAGATTAGAAATCTGGAGGTTAGACTTCAGAAAGAGAAAGAGATTGTAGCTAGTTTTTCTAAACCAAAATGTGTATTACCCTTGATTGATGAGTTTGTGCCTCAAAAGGGTAAGGCTGGATTAGGGTTTAAGAAAACTGCATGGACTGCTAGGTCCAAATCTAAAGGCAAAGCCCCAGCACAAAACAAGAAGCCTGTTGTAGACAATTCAGCTAAGGTTGTACCTAAACAAAGGTACAATAAGTTTTAGTGCTGGTGTTGTGGCAAGGTAGGCCACTTTGCCTTAGATTGTTGGCACAATTCCAGTGTTAAGGAGAGTAGCAGTCTGCCTGCTAGAAGAGCTACAGGCAGATTTGTTAAATTTCAGGCAAACATGAACCAAGGACCCAAAACTCATTTGGGTTCTAAGGTTAAGTAGTCTTTATTGTAGGTGAGTCCAAGAGGCCATGCCCCTATATGGTACTTGGACAGTGGATGTTGCAGGTACATGACTGGAATAAGGGGTTGCTGAAGGACTACACACCTATCATGGATGGCCTTAAAGTAAACTTTGGTGGTTCTGAAAAAGGAATCATCAAAGGATTTGGTAACATTTCTAATAACCAGATTACTATCTCTCAAGTGGCCTATGTGAAGGGTTTGAAACACAACCTTATAAGCATAAGTCAGCTGAGTGATTTAGGATATGACATTTCATTTATTAAGAATGGATGTCACATCAAAAGGTCAAGTGATCAAAAGACGGCATATAGAAAGAGAAATATGTACTGTCTTAACTTTGAGTGTGAGAACAATGTTTCACATATTTGTCTTGTAGCTGATGAGAGAGTCTCACATTGTGTTAAATAGCACTAGAGGCTGGCTCATCTTAAATACAAGACTATTGGCCAACTCTTTAGCAAAGAGTTAGTGAGGAATGGTTCTCAAGTTAAGTGTATAAAGGATGAGATAT
Source organism: Platanthera guangdongensis (assembly GCA_039583875.1). NCBI lineage: Eukaryota > Viridiplantae > Streptophyta > Magnoliopsida > Asparagales > Orchidaceae > Platanthera > Platanthera guangdongensis. The sequence goes on along the minus strand of CM077155.1, from coordinate 123,641,120 downwards.
GCTCAGCTTGTCAAAAAGGCAAGCAGACCAAATGCTCCTTTCATAGCCTTGAAAACAAGGATTCAGTGAGGTGTCTATACCTATTGCATATGGATCTTTTTGGTCCTATGCCAGTTCATAGTCTAGGTAGGAAGGTCTACACATTTGTGGTGGTAGATGACTATTCTAGATATTCATGGGTGTTCTTTCTGAGACAAAAATCTGAAACCCCAAGTATTTTATATAGTTTTGTCAAACAAATTCAGAATGAGATGGACAGTACTGTGGTCAAAAGCAGAAGTGACCATGGCACTGAATTTCAATCTGAGAGTATGACAAGACTGTGTGAAGAATTTGGGATTTTTCAAGAATTTTCCTCACCTAGAACACCACAGCAAAATGATATTGCTGAAAGGAAGAATAGAACACTGATTGAGGCTGGTAGAACTCTATTGAGTGACACTTCTCTCCCAGAATATTTCTGGGCTGAGGTAGTAAACACTGCATGTCATGTGATCAATAAGGCTACTATCACCAAGAGCCACAAAAAGACTCCCTATGAGATTGTGAAGGGCAGAAAACCAAACTTATCCTATTTTAGGATCTTTGGTTACAAGTGATATATACTTAACAATGGCAAGTCTTATCTAACTAAGTTTGCTGCCAAATCCCAAGATGGGATCTTTGTTGGGTACATCAACAATAGTAAGGCTTATAGAGTCTACAACTTGATTACTCAAGTTGTAGAAGAGTCTGTACATGTAGTCTTTGATGAAACAAGACTGATTAACTGTGAGTTGCCAAGTAGTGCTTGCAGTTCTATAGGTATAAATGAGAGAATGGACAAGCTTACCATTACAGATTATCAAATTGAAGATATGTTTACTAAGCCTCTAGATGAAACTAAATTCAATATGTTTAAAATTTAATTAGGAATGTTGAACATAGATTAGTTTAACAAAATTGGCTAAGTAAAATGGTGTCGACACAAGGAGTTGTCTGTGTCGACACATAGAAGTGGTGTCGACATTCCAGAGAAATGATGTCAACACATCTAGAAAATTGGTGTCGACACTTCAGAGAAGTAGTGTCGACACATCCAGAGTAGGTGTCGACACATCCAGAGATGGTGTCGACACTTAGGTTCAACACAGATTTCGTCGAGTGGAGTACCGACTAATCATCGAGCGCAAATGTATAAGTGTCGACACATAGAAGTCAACACTTATGTCGAGACATTAGAAGTCTGTGTCGACACTTTTCAACAGTGTCGACACATTTAGAGGATTATAACGTGCCTTTTCACCTTCGTTTTTAGAAAGGTATAAATAGGTTCACAACATTGTCTGTCGACACGCTCTCCATAGTTTCGAGACCAAAACTTTGTGTCGACAAATTCTCTCATCTACATTCAAGATTTCACTCAACCCTAATGGCGCCCAAGCTTGAAGAGAATGTCAATGAAGGCTATGAGCTAGTACGCAACGCCTTTGACCATGCAGATTCTGAAATTCAAGCTGTAGTAACCCTAGTTGCTGAGAATGGGTTGGAGTTTCTAGTCTCTGAACCAACAAAGATTTGGAAGAAGGACATAATAGAATTCTATGGCGCTGCAACTTTAGATTCGATTGGATTAAAGATCAAATCAATAGTTCAGGGAGCTAAATTCAAACTTACTTTGAAAAGCTTGAGAAAAACTCTTCAACTATCAAGAACTCAAGAAGAGGAAGATGTACCTGCATCTAAGACAAGGGAAGCACTTCACTGGTGTGGATTGGATCCCAACTTGAAGATTGGAGCTGCCATGAACAAAAAAGGAATGAATCAACAAGGCAAATTTCTTTCAGAAATAGTGGGCAAAGTCATCCTCTGCAAGCCAGGGGGACATGATAGGATTTCTGCCTACATGTTCAGCCTGATGACAAGTATCATCTACAGACTCAACACTGATTGGTCATCAGTGATTTTTGAAAAGGTTAAGGAAAGTATTAAGAAGCCTAATCTAGGAAGGATAATGAGTCTGTACTTAGCTGGAACTATTTCAGAAGTCATGGAACAAGCAGCTGGTTCAAAAATTAATCACATGAGAAGGACGGACATCAGGATTATCTCAAGGTGAGAGAGGGTGTTAACTAAGGACATGCCTACTCCAGAGAAGGAAACACCTCCATAGAGGAAGCAGAAGAAAGCCAAAAGGGATCCTGCACCTTCCAGTAGTTCAGAGGAGCAAGCAGCTTCCAGTTCTAATGAGGAAGAAGCTGATAATGCTGGAAGGTCACCAGTAAGAAATGAAGATGCATAGAGGCAGGGGGAGCAACCATCTGCTAGCCCCATTCACCTGGATCCACTCCAGGGGGAGCCTCAACATGAGGAAGTGCCAACTCACTTGGACAATGAAATGGCAACACAAACTATACTTGAGGTAATACATGAAGTAAATCAATCAATTTTCAATATTGAGGATGAAATGTTAACTGAGTCTTTGATTGAGGTTGACCAGCCAACACAACTAAACAATCAAGCACAAGATGTTATCTTGGAAGATACATCTACTGCTGCTAATGCTCTAGAGATTACAGTGCCTCAAGTTCCTACTCAATAAGAGTTTACCTTAGAAGAGTTGTTTCCTGATTTAGTGCAAGCTAATATTGAGGGGGAGCATGCTGGTTTCGAGGGGGAGAAAACTTCTTTTGAGGGGGAGCAAGTTGACCTTGAGGGGGAGCATGTGAGGTCTCATGGGGAGACTGCAAGAAATGAGGAGGAGCAAATTAGAACTGAAACTGAGGGGCAAAGGACACAGGGGGAGCAACCTAGAACTGCACAGGACTTGCCTCCTAGTCCCAAAGATAGAGTTGATATTGCTAGTACCTCAGATTCAGAGGATGCAGCTGAGGTTCAAGCTAAGAAAATAAAGCTCATGGTATTCAAAAGAAGAAGCCTAAGCTACAAGAAGGCATTACAAATTGCTGCTTCTCAGCCTGCCCCAACAACTGATTACAGTTCATTGTTAGTATCTTTACAAGTGAAGTTGGATGAGCAAAGGATTGCCATGGAGAAGTATATAGATGAAACTCACAAAGATCTCCAATTCTCCTTGGCTCAAGACATCAAATCCATAAGATTTGAGGTGAATCAAAATAAGAAGGAAATGACTGATTGTTTCCACAAAGGAGGTAATGCAGTGGTTTTCCTAGCTACCCATCAAGAAAAGATAAAGACACAAGTTGATGATATAGCTCTTAAGCAAGGCTATGTCCTAGAGAATCAACTCATAATGAATGATAATATAACAGAATCACATAATATGATTGTAACAGAGATGAAGAATATTCCTACTGCACAGACTGCAGCAAGAGCTACTGACAAGGCAGAATTTGTCAAGCAATTACAAGAAGGAATAGCTGCAGTCCAAACTGCTATTACAGATTCTCAAAAGACTATTTCTGGACTACTGCTAAAGTTAAAAGGATTTTATAAGGATGGTGTTAATTTTCTGGATGAACAAATCAAATTTCAGAAGGATGACCTTAGGGATCATCTAGTCAGAGAAGTCATAAAAGGGGAGAGAGTATTAGTCAAAGTTGGATCTGATCATGCTAAATGGATTTCCAATAACATCAGAGCCACACTTGGATATCCACCCCTTTGTGATGATGACAATGTGGCTGAATCTGGTTTAAACCCTGCTGTTTTTGGAGGTGAGCAAGCTGAAGTTGCTCAAGTAATCTATCCTCTAGCAGATTTTGAGATGATTCATCAAGAGATACAGTCCATGTACAGCCCTCCAGAAGGTGGTGCTCAAAATATTATCTTTGAGAAAGTAGACAAGCCAGTGCCTAAGGAAGTTTTGAACAAAGAGCAAGAAGCTCTATTATCTAAGAAGAGATTCAGAGAACAGGCAGAATTGAAGCCTGATTTTGAGCAGTGGAGTCCAACCTCCAGGTATATTATACCGACTGCTTGGAAGGCTGTAAAGGATAAAACTCATGATAGGGGTAAATGGTACTTTGCACAAGAATGGCAAAAGCATGAAGCTATGCAAGAAGCCATGGTTCAGTACAGAAGGAAGGCAAAACTAGGGAAGCTACCTCCTAATGCTCAGGAGCGTAGTAAATATTTCCCTAAGCCCTTTCACTACTTTGAAAGACAAAAAATAAGGGCTGAAGAACTTAAGAAGAAAGATCTAAAGGACAAGAAGCCTGCTGATGACACTGATATTCCTGTACAAGCCAAGGCTCAATCAGGCAAAGGAATTGTCATCAAGGAGCCAGAGCAGTCTTAGATTAGATTTACTAGATTTTATCACATTGTAAACTTTAGTGTTTAAATCTATGTAAACTTCTGTTAAAAAAACTTTTGAAGTTTAATCAAAACTAGAATGAATGCTCATTGTGTTAGCATTATTTTCTGTGATAATATATTCTATATGTTTTGTTTAGTAATTAGCCTGTCATTTAATGTTGTTATACATCATAATGTGTATTTGTTATGAATGGTGTATATTAATGAGTAAGGGTTATGACTTCTCCAAATAGGGGGAGATTGTTGGGTACATTGGAAAATGTGTACCAGATTTGAAGAAGCCTCACCCTACTCAATGATATGCATCAAGGTGTATTTGATGTATTTTGAGTTTATATGTGCAGGTTAAGTAAATGCAGGAATGCAGAAAAAATTTCTAAGTCCATGTGTCGACACTAGGAGAAGCTGTGTCGACACTTATGAAAGCTTGTGTCGACACTAGAGAAAAGTTGTGTCGACACTTGGAGCTAATTGTGTCGACACTTGGAAAGGTTGTGTCGACACCTGAAGAAACTAAGTCGACATGCAGAGGCAGTGTCGACACCCAGTGAAGTATTGTCGACATCAACTGTGTCGACACCAAGAGGCAGTGTCGGCACACAGAAGACTTTGTCAACATCAACTATGTCGACACACAGGACTTGTGTTGACACACAGCAGAGTTTCAACAAAGTTAAAGAAAAGAAGTATTTGTGTCGACACACTGAGGCATTGTCGACACATAGAAGATCTTGTCGACAAAAAATGTGTCGACACACAGTACTTATGTCGACACATGATAGAATTTCAACAAAATAAATTTGTATGAAGAAAAGAAGTGACTGTGTTGACACTACAAAGGCATGTGTCGACACATTCAACAGAAGGTTGTGTCGAGAAGTATTAACAACAACAAAGGAGATGTGTCGACACTACCATGGCTTGTGTCGACACTTAGTCAACTTGTGTCGACACTTAGTCTACTTGTGTAGACACATGATGAAGATCAGTCTAGACACTTTCAGACAGAGACAGTATTTCAAGAAGTGACTGGATGACTTGATAGCTGCCATTTCTAACCGGTCTACTGCAACTGTCAAATCTGTCAGAAGTTTGTTAGAAATCGGATTAGCCGGTTACCATGGAGGAAGACTATATAAAGCCTTTCTCCTTCAACACAAGGTGTGAATTTTGTAACAATTAAGAAGAAGATTGAAGAACATATACAGATAACTAACAACAAGAAAAAGACCTTCGACAGAAGTTCTAAGAAGTTGGAGAGAGAGAGCTCCATCTAAGAAAAGCAGTTGCTGAACTAGGCTGCCAAGAAAGATTCAGATTGAGATATGAATCTCAAGTCAGAAGCTGATTGAAGATCAACTTCTCAAGAGTTCTACCCTACTGAGTTCAGATTCAAGAAGCTTTGAAGAAAGATAAGAGAGGTTGTGCTCTGCTATCAGGTTATTCCAAGAACTGATCAAGAATCCATCCATCCCTTCTCTCTCTACCTGGGTGGTGGTAAAACACTTTGTAAACACTATTTTCTGTAGGATCTATTCTAGATCTAAGCTGTAAGCCTATTTTATAAAGGCTGAGTGTAGGAGAATATATTCTCTGAGTGGTAGGCCTTGTTGAAGGCTGAGGTAGGGCTGTGATCCTGAGTTGTAGGAGATTGATATATCTGAGTTGTAGGCCTTGTGTAGGCTGAGGTAGGGCAGATTGTCTGAGTTGTAGGTACCTTGTTTGGGGTTCTGAGTTGTAAGATCTGAGGATCTGAGGTGAAGTGAAGAAGTTAGGGTGAATCTAGCACACTGCTAGATAGGCGAAGAGGGAAAGTGGATGTACCCAGACCTTGGGGAACCACTATAAAAATCTTTGTTGTGATATTTTTGTGAATCTGTGTTGTGTTAGCTTTAAAATTTACTGCTGCTAAGTAAACAACTGAATTGATTTGCTGTCTTAAAAGAAAAATAGGAATTACACGTATTCACCCCCCCTCTAGGTGGTTAGGCACTAATTCTTTCACCCATACAAGTAATGACTCCATATCTTCAGTGTGAACACGACCGCCCCGAGCTCCAAGTCATGCACCGGGTAGTTATGCTCATGCTTCTTCAATTTTCTCGAAGCATAAGCAATAATATGTTCGTGCTGCATCAGTACAGTACCAATACCCTGATTAGAGGCATCCGTGTAGATCTGAAATCCCTCATTCCCAGATGGAAGTGCAAGGATTGGGGATGAGGTGAGACGGTCCTTCAACTCCTGTAATGTTGTCTCGCACTGCTCTGTCCAAGCAAACTCTACACCCTTCCTCATCAAGGACGTGAGGGGGAGTTCTATCATCGAGAACCCCTCCACGAACTTACGATAATAACCTGCTAATACCAAGAAGCTGTGAATGTGTGACGTTGTCTTCGGCCATGGCCAATCTCTCACTGCCTCTATCTTGGCTGGATCCACCGCCAATCCAGCTCCACTGATCATATGCCCCAAGAAGGCCACCTCCTGTAGCTAGAACTGGCACTTAGAAAACTTTGAATACATCTGGGACTCCCTCAGCCTCTGCAAAACCTGTGCCAAATGCTCTGTGTGCACCTCCTAAGTTCGGGAATAGATCAGAATATCGTCGATGAATACAATAACAAAGCGGTCCAAGTAGGGCTCAAATACACCGTTTCATTAGACTCATGAATGTGGAAGGGGCATTCGTGAGCCCAAAAGGCATCACCGTGAACTCGTATAACCCGTATCGTGAGCTGAAAGCCGTCTTCGAGATTTCTTCCTCTCGGATGTGCAGCTGATAGTAACCGGATCTCAAATCCAGCTTAGAGAACCATAAGGCCCCCTGAAGCTGATCAAATAGCTCGTCTATCCAAGGATGTGGATAGGTATTCCGGACCGTCAACCGGTTCAGCTCCTTGTAATCTATGCACATCCACAATGATCCGTCTTTCTTCTAGACAAAAAGAACTGGTACTCCCCACGGTGACGAGCTCGGCCGCACAAATCCTGATTCCATAAGCTGCTGAAGCTGAGTCCAGAATTCTGCCAACTCTCTGGGAGCCATCCTGTAAAGCGCCCGGGACACTGGCCTCGCCCCCGGCACCAACTAAATCCTGAAATCCAAGTACCGAGCTTGTGGTAGTCCGGGCAATTTCTTTGGGAATACATCAGAGAAATCCCGAACCACCGATATATCAGCTATAGATCTCTCTATAGCCACCATCTCGAAGCAAATAAGGTACACCTCTTCCCCCTGCTCATTGGCCTTGACAGCCTGTACAGAAGATAATGAAAGATGGGAGATAGGTTGGATACCTTCAAAAGTGACGTAGGAGTCTCCATGCCTGAGTGTGATCCTCTTCGAGGGGCAGTCAATCTGGGCATGGTTCCAATGAAGCCAGGTCATGCCCAAAATCAAATCAAAGTCCGGCAATCTCAAGACCGCTGCCGGAGCTTCGAATTCCTTGCCTCTTATCTCAGCCTCCATGTTGCAGCTATCCGTGGTCCATAGCTCCGAGCCATCAGGAAGACGCACGCTCATCTCTATGCCAGGAAATCTCTCCACACCCTCTAGTCCTTCAATGAAAGTGTCCGACACGAATGAGTGCAAATCCCCCGTGTCGAAGAGGGTATGTGCGGGCTTGAAGCTAATCATAACTATGTCTAAGATTTATTTGAGTTAAAATGGATGTTATTTCTATGATTTTCAAGGCACTACTAAGGCTGGAATTCTAAATTAAAAAAATTTAAGTACCTGTAATCACTTCCTCGGGGTTCCTTTGCTCTGTGAGGTCCAATGCATACATCTGCTCCTGCTTACATCCTCGGTCGTGATATCCCCGGCCTCGGCCTCTACCTTGTCCTCGGCCTCGACCTCGACCCTGTTGTACTGGAGGGGCCACTGGAGGTGGAGGAGGAGGAGGTGGATGGAACTGATACAGACACTCCGATCTAATATGCCTAGGCTGGTGGCATCCATAACAAACTACCGGCCGTTGGCCATGGTCGTCTTGCCTCCTTGGAACATGCACCTTTAGAGGCGGGGGAGCTAATGTTGGAGGAGGCCCCTGCTCCTACCTGAAGTTGGGACGACGACGTCCCCCACCCCTCTTATATCCAATGGTCCTGCCTCTCTGAGAGCCCTTATTGCTCTCTCCTGGTGTCGACCCATCGTATGGTCTCTTCCCTCTGTCTTGCACCATCAGCTGGTCGGCCTCCAGCTTCTTTTCCATCTCGATGATCTGGGCTGATGTGCCGTGAGAAATGAACAATAGGGCCTGCCTCAAGACATCTCTGAGGCCTCGGTAGAAACTCTTGGCATACCTCCTGTCGTCTGTATCATGTATACCTGTGAACCTGGAAAGGTGGGAAAACTCCCTCTGACATTCAATCACTGATCAGCTCCCCTGCCTGAGGTTCAGAAACCTCTCTTCTAGTGCATCTCTGTCTGTGGTGGATACAAAGTGATCCAAGAACACTTCGCCGAACTCCTCCCAAGATATGTCCGGCATCTCCCAGTCAGCATAAGTGGATTCTCACACGGACTTCCACCATCTCTTTGCATGAGCTTCTAATGCAGAGGTGGCTAGAGGAACTGCCTGGCCGACCGGGCAGCTGATGCCTGCCAATATCTCATATATGGCATCCAGCCATTCCTCAGTCTTCACAGTATCCTCTGTCCCACGGTACATCGGTGGGGATAGGCTCTTGAAGGCACTCAACTAGCTTGACCCCATATTTGGCTGCGGAGCCAGGACCTGCTTGGCTTTGAAGGCTTCTAGGATAGCCGTCAAAGTTTGCCCCATGTCCGTCTGTAGAAATGGAGTGGCAGCTGGAGGGGGAGGAACCACATTTTGCGGCGCAGCGACCTATGGAGGTTGCATAAAGGTAAGGTTAAAACAGAACTGGCCTCACTCATTATATTTAATGGACTGTTTTCTATGACTTTTTACACATGGGCACACCACTGCTTCCACTGCATAGTTTGCCCGCAAACTAATGCTCGCGGGGGGTGGTCCGGTGTTGTGGACTTCTTTCTCATATGATCGTTCGGTCAAGTGATACCAGTTTGCAAGACCCCTCCCCTTAACAAGGAGGCTCTCGGTCTTATACCCAGAACCGCCGTCTTACGGTGGCACTGACGCACGGGTTAGTCGACACCGCAACATGCTGATTCTGCCGGCTAATACGATCATATAACCTATAGGCCAATATGAGAAATAGAAGTAATACATATCAGAGTACAACATAGCTAGTCCACGGTCACAATACAACTCATATATATATATGAATGAAAGAGTACACAGTCCATAATGAGAATAATAAAGAAAGAATAATAAGGGCTTATACCTGGTACATCATATGAATAACTCTCCTCACAAAACATCAAAAGAGCGGAAGCTAATCAACTAATCTCGTCCCACCCGACGTAGCATTGTAGTAGTAGTAAGTGGTGGTATCAACTCCTCATGCCCTATCACCTCGCCCTGCTGGTCGTGCTGGTGCTCCATCTCCTCGAGCTCATAAAAGTAGTTTGTTCACTGACCATTAGTCAAAAAGACTAAGTCATTTCCTCCGCACCTCGCCCCGCAACTCCTAGGCACCGTGCGGGAGGACGAAGCGGAGGACTATCAAGGGGTAACAAAAGGAAGCAGGTGACAGGGAATCTATGCTACCAAGTAAACGTGTAAGCAATAAATCTACACTAGCAGTTCTATGTATATAGTACAAAAGTAAAAGCATGTACAGTACAAGTAAGTAAAGAACTGAAAGTAAGAGCAGAAAAGTAAAGCTATACTACCACTACTCTACCATCATAAATCATACCTTAACTTACAAAAATGCCCATACAAATTTATAAGTTATGGTTTCCAAAAAATTTAACTTATCATATAAAAGAGACTATACTAATTTATATGATAAGGATCTATGAAGCATATGTCCTAATATGAATGAATGTTTATGATGCAATTTATGCAACAGGCAAGTGCAACTCACACGCAATGACTCTGTGATCACAGACCTTTAGTTCCCACTTTTTGAGAGCTAGCTTCACTCTCGGGTACCACCGTTGTGGCTACGGTAGCAGCGGAGCGGTCCTCTCCACTTCTAGGCAGGTATGCACACTACCATACCTAGACCCATCTAATACGTGTCTGTACACATCTAAGGTGCACTCTAGGACCAAGCGTACGTACTTTGCTGACTACCCGTCAGTCTTGTTGGGTCGGGTGTGTATTATCGGGGATCGCCCTCCAGACCTCAGTATAAACAACCTACTATCCCCTCAAACCCTCACACCCGCCCAGTTCACCATACTGCCATCGGTTTGATGATCGGCCAGTACCGCATGACCCGCCACTAAATTTATGCACATGCAAGATATTCCAACCCGAGCCTTCAGCTCGCAGGACCAACCTGTCCTGAATCCCTCAAACCCTTCACGGGTGAGCTTGCAACATATATCCCTGCAACCCATAGCGGGCGAGAACGCACAATAGTTCCTTTATTCAAAATCCCTCAAACCCATCACGGGCGAGAATGAACCGTAATGTCTTAACTTATTAGAGTACTCTTATCTACGGGTTATTATACTTAGTGATTTAAGGTTAATCTCAGGACTGCACAGGGTATACCCGGTGAAGGGCTCTCGGGGGCACTAGGAACTATGATGGGATTACGCCCAAAGCTCCCTTTCTCAAGGATATTTACTTTAGTTGATGACTACACATAATTCACCCCCAGCTCTCGTTATTACTCTTGAGTGATCCTAATGACTTAAGATGTTCTCAGAAGGACGACGGTCTTCCTCCGGCCTCCACTCCAGTTGCTATCAAGGGCTTGCACTTTTACTCTCGTCACCAAGACAACACTACCCACCAAGGTTATTCTCCAATTGTAATCTCTAGCTCATCCATCGATCTATCCCCCGGCGGTCCTTATAGTATAACCTACTTACACTATGCGCAACCCATGACCTAATACCACCCCGAAATAGAACTTCCAATTCCTTGGGCCACCTGCCCCTAACTATTTATCCTAGGATGGTATGTACTAATGAAGTGAGCATATTGATTTCCATAATTTTCTTAAGTCATTAAAGCCTCTAATTAAATCATTTAATTAATCCCCTAGGTCATTTAGTACATGAAGTATTACAATTTATGATCCACTGACCTAAGGAATTTTTCCTGAGTTGCATACTGGTAAAATATTGTTGTCTACCAAAATTCATAATTTTCCTTTGATTATTTCTATTTATTCCTTAATTAGTACAAAACTCACATAATAGCCATTTTCCAAAGGAAGTATAAGGAGTTCATTACTAAACATTTTAAGAAAATTACAACATACATATATTGGTAAAATAATGCTAAAGACGGAAATTCATGAACTTACATGGAACAAGGGTTACAAAATTTCATTTCTAATTATATTTCTAAAATGCCACTATGAAGGTTTTAAAAATTACTGATTCATCTAAAAATGCTGAGAAAATTATACAAGGTTATTCATACTCAGATATATCACCAAGAAATTTTCCAAAATTTTCTACTGAGTATTTTCATCAATTTTCTAATTAAGTATAATGAGGGTAAAAAGGTAAACTCCACATAACTCCTATCAAATTTCTTCAAACAGATACATAAAAAATTTCAGGAGTTCAACCTAATATTATATTAACCCTAATAAAATTAGGGATTTTATCTCAAAGATGAGCCTATTTTTACATTTATTTTTCACAAGTCCTATTATTTCAAAAATTCCAGATAATGAGATTTTTGCTTCCAAAAATCTCATTATTACAATGTGGGGGTATACTTCACCCTAATGAGCCTCGGAAATCAATTCCATATTTTTTTGGATGTTCCAAATAGGCCTAATACACAATATTTCAAAATTGGCTATTTGCACCTCAAGCATATGTATAACCAACACATGCAAGTGAGTTTACCCAACATGCAGTAGTCCAAATATGTTGAACTTTTTACAATGAACATGTATAGTCCCCAAGGACATGCCACCAAAATTTGGGGCCATTTGGAACCATAACACCCCAATTATTTCATTTGTTTATTTTTTGGTTTTTAAGCAAAAACTATAGAACATTTATTCCAAAAAATTCCCAATTTTGGTCAGGGGCTCAGTATGCCCTAATCATGCATGCACCCAAAATTTGGGATCATTTTGATTACTTGTTTGGCTTGGGCATCAATTTGAAATTCTGCCCGAGTCAAGGACCAGTCCTAGCAAAACAGCCGTACAGGACAGTATACTGCACCAAATTATAAGCTTAAGGTGGCAAATTAAGAGGAAGGGCTACAACTTTCATCATAATCACTAGATCTAAAAATGCATCTAAGAGGCCTAAAATAGATATGCAAAATCACTGAAATTATGTGACAGATATACATATATACCATAGTTTTATTTTAATTAATTTAAAATCGGGTTGCACGAATCTTGATGCAAAATGGACGGGACTTGGTCGTCTTCTACCTCCAACCGACGGCTGGGATTGATTCTGGCTAGGCCACTTTTGCTGGCTGTTTCCGGCCAGCTGGGCCACCACCACCGCCGGCGGATGTCACCACCACCTTCACTGAGGTGGTGTCTAGCGATTCCCGGCGATGAGGCCGCCGGAGTTGGCTCCTCCGGAGAACCTGAGCAAGAAGAAAAGCTCGAAAAACTCTCCTTTTCCTCACATGGTATCAGGATCAATTGATCCCGATGTCTCTCCTAGAGGATCTAGAAAGCTAGTACGGGTAGAGAGACGGCGAAACAGACCCGAATGGAGGCACAGCGGCGAGGTTTGCTACGGTTGGCCATGGCTGAGCTGCTCTGGCAATCTCCTGCTCAAACCTTCATTTCTTCACCAAAAGCTCTTCTCCAGGACTTGTTCTCCACTCGTTTCCACTCACTGAAGCTGATGGTAGGGGTGATTTGGGCTGGGGAGGACTGTATGTGGAGTTAACTCCAAGGTGAGCTCAGTTTGGGGCTTTGGAGGCTTCACCCATGGTGTTAGGTGGCCACCATTCTGCCAAATCCTTCTGGAATTTTTTGAGGAGGCCGACCAACACATTTTTGGGGAAGAAGCCAAGGCCAAGTGGCCTCCTCCTCTTAATCCCACCTCTCTCCTCTTTTAGGTGAATTCTCCAAAATGCCCCCATGCATGTATTCTCTCTCCAAAACCAGAGGGGTAGGGGTGGTCTTTGACTACTTGGGCTGATAATGGGCCAAGTTTGGTGGGCTTGGCCCAAGGATAGTGGGCTTAGCCCTCATTTTCTTATTTAGGCCACATGTTTCACCAAGTTGACTTTTTAGGTTGACTTGGTCAACATGGCTAGTGGGCTGACCCCACTTGATGGTCATGGACCCCATGGCATCACCCAACATGGGCTGGGTCAAGGTGATGCTCTACTTGGGCTAAGTGGGCCTATAGGTATAAGTTTGTCCAACTTAGGGCAAAGGTTGACCTTGGTCAACCAGTGTCAAACGGTTGACCTAATGACATGCCCTAGGGTCCACTTAAATTATTTTAGGGTTAAGGCAATGTGGTGGGGTCATGGTGTGGCTAGGGTTCCTATTTAGGCTAGTTTGACCTAGTTTGACTTTGGCCCTTTCGTGGGCCCCACATGGCTACAACCCACTCCCTAGGGTCAGACCTAGCTAAATTCCCTATCACCCACCCCTTGCCTAACCCATTCTAAGTTAAGGGGTCTAGAAGTAACATGGGATGTTACACCCGCTCCCATGTTAGCTCTTCACGGCCACAGTTGTCCCACCCGACCTTGGCCATCTCGATCGGCTTTTTTCGCAGCTGCTTAACCGCTTTATCCTCAATTTGAATGAGCCTAACCTTCATCGTTAGCCCGGATTCGACTGATACGCGATCATTCAGAATCACTTGAGCTGGATCTTTCACGTCTTTTCGAAGCACTGATATAAAGAACACATGATGCAATCCACTCAATTCTGTCGAAAGAGCTATCCGATAGGCAGCCTCTCCAACTCATTCCATTACTTCAAACTAACGAAGATACCTCGGGCTTAACTTTTTCAAGCGCCGAATCCGGGACATGCCGTTGAAGGGTTTGATTTTCAAATATACCCAATGACCAACCGCAAATTTCACATTCCTGTGCTTGGCATTGTAGTATTTGGCGTACCTATCTTGGGCCATTACCAACCTCTCTCGAATAGAACGTATTGTCGAATTAGCCACTTCGACTTCCTTACACTTATATAATTTAGATTCTCCTGTTTTCTCCCAAGCTAATGGTGTACGGTACTTTCTACCATACAAACCTTCAAACGGTGCCATTTAGACTAGCTTGATAGCTATTATTATAGGAGAATTCTACCATATAGAGATGATCTTCCCATCTCTTTTCGAACTCCAAGGCGCACATTCGGAGCATGTCCTCCATCGTTCTGTTGGTCCTCTCAGTTTGGCCATCCGTGTGAGGATGAAAGGCCGTACTGAATTGTAATTTTGTCCCCAACAACTGATGGATTAGCCTCTAATCATTCGAAGTGAAGCACCCGTCTCTATCCCTTACGATGCTACGGGGAAAACCTTGTAATCGTACTATTTGTTCAACATAAAGCTTTGCCAAAATTTCCACCGAATCATCGCTCTTATTCTGAATAAAGTGAGACACTTAGTCAATCGGTCCACGATCACCCAAACCGAATCATTATGGCATTGATATCTCGGCAAACCGTGCACGAAATCCATGGAAATATCATCAAACTTTCATTCCGGAATAAGTAATGACTTCAGGAAACCTCCAGGCTTCTAGCATTCAGCTTTCACTAAGTAAAAAATTTGACATTTAGCCACATAAAGTGCTATGTTTTTCTTTACGCCCGGCCACCAGAACAACTTTTTCATGTCTTTCTACATTTTTGTGCTCCCTGGGTGAATTGCATACTTTGTAAAATGAGATTCATACATCAATTCATCTCTTAACTTACCCATATTCGGGACACAAAAATGACCATCTTTCCGTAAAAAGGCCGTCATCCCATGAGAATTGTCCATTTACTCCATCCATTGCATAGCATTGCAAACTTTCATCATGTTTCGTTGCCCGCCGAACCCTTTCCGCAAGGTCATATTGTACCTCTGTCCAAGTCAAGCACGTATTTGCTGTGGAATTCTTGTCAACACAAGAATTCTCTAAAGCGCCCAACTCCTGGATCAGGCGCTCATCATGCCTCTGCAACCAATTTGCCCTTACTGGAGTCCTCCGACTCAAGGCATTTGCGACCACGTTTCCCTTCCAGGGAGTATAGTGTATTTGGAAGGTGTAGTCCCCGAGGAACTCCATCCACCTTCGTTGTCGCAGGTTAAAATCCTTTTGATCCAGCAAATATTTTAGTCTCTTATGGTCTGTGAATATATCCAGATGCACGCCATATAAATAATGACACCACAGTTTTAGTTCAAAAATCACCACCGCTAACTACAAGTCATGGACGGGATAGTTTCGCTCATGCACTTTCAACTGGCGTGAGCCATAAGCGATTACCTTACAAAACTGAAGAAGAACGCAGCCTAAGCCGCTCCCTGACACATCACTATAAATTTCAAAGTTGTCCGTACCACAAGGCGTCCAAACAAACTTATGATCTTTCCTCGTGAGTGTGGTAAGCGGCAAAGCAATCCGTAAGAAGTTATCTACGAAACGTTTGTTGTAGCCTGCCAGTCCAAGGAAACTCCTAACTTCAGCCACAGAAGACAACACTGGCCACTCCCGAATGGCATTTATCTTTGACGGATCCACCGCAAGTGTAATGCCCCAGTTTTTCGATGATTTTATTTGAATGGACATCGTCATATTTATGGCGTCGTGGCATAACTTTTAACGTCGAGTTGGCGGCGCAATGGCGTTAAGATATTTTCGCGTCCATGCGGTCGAGTCGACCGAATTCTTGTTGTAATGAGAAAATTTTGCGTTTGCAATTTAAGTTAAGTAATTTTTGACTTGCTCGTCAAGTTTCGTCGCAATCCGAGCATTTTTGGAGTAGCGTCGCGCGATTGGAGTTTTGGATGGTTTATGTTCGCAGTATACTTTGAAAAGTAATATCTCGGGAATGGCTCGTCGGATTTTGGTTTTGGCTTCACCGTTGTGTTCGTAGCGTCAGTGTTCGCCTACAGTGCGAATTTTGTTTGATTCAGCAAGCGTTCGGGCCTCTGTTTTGAACTCGTGGTTTCTTATTCAAAAATATAAAATATGATTATTTTAATATTATATTTCTATTCAAAAATGTACTTTACTATTCATTTATAAAGTTTAATTTTTTGGATATATATGTAAAAAAAATACTGTTCATGCAATAATTGTTTGTGAATTCTTCAATTAATCGAGTGAATTTCCTCTATACACGAGTGCTTCTTCATCAGTTACTCGAGTGAATTTCCTCTATACCTGAGTGCTTCTTCTTGAGTTACTCGAGTGAATTTCCTCTATACACGAGTGCTTCTTCTTCAGTTACTCGAGTCCTGTTTATTTCACTCTAGTCCTATATTGAACTACTCGAGTAGCCATTTTGAACTACTCGAGTAGCCATTTTGGCCTACTCGAGTGACTTTTCTGGACCTAATCGAGTACCTGTAACTTGTTCTCATGTAGTCCGCTGCAGTTTTCGTTCAGGAGCCTTTTTGAGGATCAAAACGATATTGTATGGAAAAATGGTTAATATGAAATTTGTTCGTCTTGACGAGATCTACAACTTTAATGTTGGCCACGTTTCGATTTGAAGCAATCCTAAACCTTTTTTTCGTCTTCCACGCACCCGCGCGTATATTATTTGTTTTTAGACAAAATGTTTTATAAATATATATATTTATATATCTTTATATACATATATATATACATATATATATATATATATATATACATATATATGTATATACATATATATATACATATATATGTATACTACAGAATACTTCATCTTCTCTGATTCTTTTCTCCCGAACCAGAGTGGCGTGAGCGTGAGAGAGAAAATATTTCGTGAACCTTCCGGTGGCCGGCGACGGTGCTCCGGTGCTCAAAATCTTCATTCGATCATAGATTCGGGAAGCTCTCGCCGAGAGCTACGTCATCGTGGTAGTATCTTCCTCGTTTCTTGAAATTTCTCGTTAGGGTTTTTTCGTCCCTAACTTCTCTTTCGGTCGTTCTTGTTCAGATTTAAACTCCTCCGACATCCTTTTGCCCCGATCTATGACATGAAGTGATTCGGAGGACTTTTCCTGTAAAACCAAGACAAGTGGTGGTTTACCCTCCTTTCTCCTTGTCCGATTTGACGGTAACGAATAAGTTTTGTTCCCTTATCTTCTTGCATTTTTTTATGTCTTTCCAAGTTATAGCTATGTCTAATCTTTTGATCACTTGAAAATTTCTAAATCTTGTCTTGTTAACTGAATATGTTAATTTCATAGTGATTTAATAAAAATGTTTTTAGTATTGGCTTTAATCGCCTTATTTATTGTTGTTGATGAACACGTTAGAGTTTATTTAGGATTGTAAATCGCTGCTAGAGGTTGATCAACCGCGTCTTGAATCTAGTAATGTCAAGTAGAGTCTGTCGAGCCAAATATCGAGATATATGTGGTTGTTTTCTTGTAGGCTGTCTTGATTGCGTGAGTTAGTGGACGAAAACACCTCCGCAATGTTTGATGCCTTTATTAGCACATTGTGGAGGTCTACCAGGTTTTTCGGCATCTGCGGTGTATGGTGGAGAGTACAAGACTCCCTCGCAGTTAGAAGGATATTATATTCGTGAGGGTGTGTCCAGTTGAGTGACCACCTCGCCCATGTTTTTTGGGTAGAGTCGAACACAGGTGCCTAATAAAGGTATCGTACTTTTTTCCTTATGATTTATTCATGTCGTCACCTTATAGCCTCGTGCGTCTGGTGTACTCTTATTGTACGTGACGAATCACGTAAGAGTCCATTTTCTGTGGATGTCTTGTTTCTTTTGTACTTTACTTCAGTGCTTTTGGGCCTTGGGTTGGTACCCCTTTTGACCTTTGTTTATATTGGCTTATTATTTTTCTGCCACCATTTGTACCTTCTTGCTGAGGTGTTGTCTTTGGAATGCCTCAGGTTCAGAGCAGTAGCAGTTAACAGAGCTAGTTTTGGAGTTTTTGGGCGGCAGTGTTGATCGTGGTTGTTGCCTCGTCTTAGCGAGGTAGTTTGTTGTTTACTTTGTTTTACTGGTTCAGACATACTTTTCTGTATGTGGGTTCGTGTCAGTTTGTTGACGCCCACAAGATTGTTATTTTTAGATACTTGTTAGCTGCTTAGTTTTCTATGTGTGGATATGGATTACTTGATCTCTGGGAGTATTTATGCTAGGAATGCATGTTAGGTATTTTCAAGTATAAAATCTACTACTATTACTTCATGCACTGCATAATTTAAAAACTCTAACTTGTTATATTTAGCGACCGTAAAAGCTATCCGTACTACTATTATAAATTTAGAGTCTTGCATAGCATGAGTTGTCCTTTGGGGACGTTTATACTCATGTACGATGTTGGAGTCAATCTAAACAAGCATCTTCCGCAGCGTATAATTATATTTTGATTCTTGGACTAGATGAGCCACTAAGCCGAGGGATACAGCTAACTACTGCACTCAAACTGATTTTTTTCCGTTAAAATAACTTAAAGAATCTTTCTTCATGATTAAATAGGTGTCTTCCCGAGAGTCCGCAGTTATCCCCTGCGACGTGGCATCATGACGCGCATTTTCCCTTACTCTGATAAGTTATTATATGCAGTGAAAAATGTTGGTTGTGACAGTTGGTATCAGAGCCAGGTTGTTTGACAATTGGTCGGGCAACCTTCTCTTGTTAGTGTTAGTTGTTTAGTGACATTTCATGCATATAATGATGTGTCATCAGTACATCTTAGTCGAAGTATAGTCACTACTCTCATAGCATGATAAGAAGTATACGGGGCATATTATATAATATGGGATGTATGTGTTTGTATATCGATCCACCATAGGTGACAACATGTGCCACTAATGTAGTATGGGATGCATAACCACCATCACATGGGTGCCCATTAGCACGTTTTCTTTTCTCATTGCATGTGATGTTATATAGTATGGGATGCATAATATTTCATGTGTATGCTGCTCATAACATGCACTAGGGACTTTATAGAATGCATAGCACTACATACATTGCATATCATCGCATAATCACGCGTGCTAAGTTAAGTTTTACATGATGACACATGTACATACATGATTTTAAATAAGAATAAAGAATCTATGCATTCATGTCATAGGCACAAGAGTCAATAGGATGAGAGGATATCATCCTAAGTAGGACATAACATCATTATAAAATCCCAGAGCTAGTTGCAGCGTAAGCAAGTGTCTTTTAAGTATGGTCTGAACTAGTCGTGTTGCTTTGTTGTAGGCTAGGATTTTGATGAGTTGTCCGTTTGCTTTTTAGAAATACCGCCAAAGCGTCCTACAATGAGGTTGACTCCCCATTCGGAGGGTGAGTCATCAAGTGCGCAAAGTGATGCGATTATCGAGAGTCTACATGAGAGCAATGAGGCTCTATCGAGACAATTAGTTGCGATACAATCACAAATTGAGTCTTTGTTGTCTGCCGCTCACGCGCAACAACCTTTAGTGCAAGAGCCTGTCCTGGGCCAAGCCATACCCGATACCCCTACTCCTCTGGTGCCCCCGATGGCGATACCACCAGAAATGAATATCATATCGCACTTCCAACGATTGGGACCTCCCACCTATGATGGGAGTGCTGACATTATGATTTTAGATGATTGGAACCTCTCCACGAGGAGATGTTTTCATATTCCGGAATTCTAAAAGCCTAAAAGGTGATGATTGCAGCATATCAGTTAAAAGGCTTAACAAAGAGTTGGTGGATTAGGGAAAGAGGGAGTCTGAAGCAAGGCTGTTCTTGGGAATCTTTTAAGAAGATGCTGTTGAAGAATTTTCTACCCTCGGTCGAGCAGGACCGCCTGATGAATAACTTCCTGCATCTGAAGCAGAGACAGCTCACCGTGAGCGAGTACAAGATTAAGTTTAGCAAACTGAGTAGGTTTGATCCTGATTTGGTATCTTCTGAGGAGGTTATAGTGAAACGTTTCTTGGGAGGATTAAGTAGCGATGTCCAGCAATGGGCATGTGCTTATCGAGCTAAAAGTTATGCTGAAGTAGTGGAAGCCGCTTTGAAAGTGGAGGCAATTGAAAACACCAAGAATCGAGATGCGGCGGAGAGGAAAGAGAAACGGAAAGGCGTTGAGGATGGTAGCTCCAGAGCATCTGGACCTTATTTGAAGAAGAAAAGTAAGGAAGTGTGTAGCTTCTGTGGTCGTCTTGGCCACCCTTATGAAAGATGTGTAACACCCCGAAGTTCTGGGTCAATTTGGGCCAATTTGTGTTCAGGAATGGGTGACACGGCCTGGGACACGGGCGTGTCCCAGGGCGTGTCAGGCCTGGGTTGTGTCGAGTCGTCAGGTCGACGAATTTTGCTCGACGATCGTCGAATGTCGAGTGTTGAGTGAGGACACGGCCTGTGATAAGGGCGTGTCACAGGGCGTGTCAGTGGTCGTCGAACTCAGCTCGACGTCTTGAGCCAGGGCATGTTTGCGGGACACGGGTGTGTCCAGGTGCACACGGCCTGGAACACGGGCGTGTCCAGGGCCGTGTGAGTCTCGGGTGAAGTGGAGATTAGGCTGTGTGCGTGACACGGCCAGCGACACGGGTGTGTCTGAAGGCATGTCAAGTGACACGGCCAGCAACACGGGTGTGTCGGAAGGCATGTCAAGTGACACGGCCTGTAACACAGGCGTGTCTCATGGCTGTGTACTGTTGGTTTTGAGTCGGTTGACTGCCGCTTAGGGGGACACGGCCTGTGACACGGGCGTGTCACAGGGCGTGTCAGGCCGTGTTCAAGCTTTTCTGGCCAAATATAAGCCGTTTGTTTCTTTCTTCCTGGATCCAGTGGTTGGGCTTTATCCAGGTATTGTGAAGGCCGAGAAAAAAGGGATATAACCCTCTTCTCTTCTTCTTCTTCTTCATTTTATTCCAAGAAAGGGAGGAAGAAAGGCCTAAGGCAAGAGGGAAGGGAGGAGACGACTAGCTGCTGTAGGAGCTGCGGAGTGCGGAGCGAAGATCCGAGAGCGGATTCGTGAAGGCAGAGCCGAGGCGGTGATTTCCATCCGGCTACTTCATGACACCGAAGCGGTCTTCAAGGGTAACAATCTCCTTCTTGGACATCGAAGTCCTTTCTTTATGCATGTGCTTGGAATCCTCCACCAAGAGGTGGATTTGCGGAAGTGATTCCTTTGTTGAGTCTGCATTTAGAGCCGGAAAGATGGAGTACGACATAGGCATGCTGTGTGAAGCCCATCTGGACCGGTAGTCTGGATTGGTGATGTTCATGGGTAAACCGGAGAAGACTTCGTGGATTTGATGAGATGCAAATGGATTTCTATTATGATGAATGTATGGCTGTGATGCTGAATGTGAGGAGGCTTTGGCAAAGCTCCTGGTTCTGATATGATCAATTGGTAGCACGCCTGGGGAGCGCGAGATAAACCCGGCCTGTTACACCACTATGGTGGGTTGATCTAGTTAGGTAGGGATCGATTGGTGGCAATGCCTGGGGAGCCGAGTTAAACCCGGCTTGCTGCACCACATGGGTGGGTCGATCGGAATAGGAGGGGGGTCGATTGGTGGTAATGCCTGGGGAGCTTGGATAAACCCGGCTTGCTACACCACATGGTGTGGGTCGATCTGCTCTGGTTGTTATGCTGTGAGGTTGCACCTCTAAGTGGTTTGGGCGGGATGTCGCCAGCTTGCGAGACTGGTGGACTAGGGCCGGTCAACCAACAAGTTAAAACCTCTGATCAACGGTGTATGACTGGTGGATTCCGGTACGCCAAGAAGGTGCCCTGAGTGCACGGAACGTCTGGTGGATTCCAGCGTTTGTGATGTGATGTGTTTGCTAGCGGGATAAGAAAATGATATACATATGATGCTTGATGATACTTGCTGATAGATGATAGCACTACATACAGGGAAGGAACCACTACCCCGGGTAGGGGGTAGGGTCATTATAATGGGTCAGCCAAATGCTGACCGTTACTTTGTTTTGCCGCTTTTTGGTGGATGTCTCATTGCAGGTGCCGCGGCTTGAAATGAATAAGTGGAATGGCTAGCTTGCTGCTGTTGGCCCTTGAAGGCCATGCGGAGAGTTGTGTTTGGATTTCATGTGTGGCCGGCCTGCGTGCCGATGTACGAAATTGTTGATGTGTAAAGAGAAACCTGTAAGGCCATAAGGCCAGGGTGTGTGGGTTGTATACATTCATAGTGTTGTTATATATAAATGTGGTATTTATGTATTGGTGGACATTCTGATTTGAGTTCATGCTAACATAAAAATGCTGCGCTAGAATGGAATGAGTTAAGGATACGTGTAGAGTTTGATTTCCACACGAAATTCCATCGCGTGTCTGTGCTATATGGCGTGGGGCCCCGACCGGACCCACCGTTATATGTCATGTGACAGGTGGGGGCGTTACAAAGTGGTATCAGAGCCAGGTTGAGATTGTTTGGGAGGAGAGAACATCATTGAACTCATGAATTTCCACTAGGAATGTATGCCATGCACATGATGTGCGTGAGTGTGTAGTCAATGTAACAGTACCGTTATGATTGGAAGTATTAATGGTGTTCTGTACATTGATAGGTGGCGAGGGATGGAGCTGGGTCGTCTGAGCCCCAGCGGTCTGATGAAAGTGCAGCACCCATGGAAGCGCCTATGCCTCCCTCGGAAGAGGCCATACGGGTGGTAACGGAGACAGTGCTTGCAGTGTTACAGGCACAACGAACTGGACAGGAAAGGCCTTGTGCAAGGCAAGAGAATGCTGCAGTGGTGGTGGAAGCGCAAGCAAGTGACGACTCATTGACACATTTTATGCACTTTCATCCACCTACGTTTGGTGGAGCGCTTTCACCAACGCAGGTAGAAGATTGGTTGGCAAGGGTAAAATGGATTCTAACAGCAATCAGGACGGTAGAGGAGCAGAAAGTGACGTTGGCCACTTTTCTGTTGGAAGGAGATGCGAGATTGTGCTGGGATGAGATCAAAGTGCATCACTTGGCAGGTAGAGGTTTAACGGAGGTTTCAATGGATGAATTCTCCCAAATATTTTTAGCCAAGTATGTGCCCGTGTCGCAGAGGATTGCGATGGAAAATGAGTTTCTCCGTTTGGTGCAGGGTGAGCGAGATATTGATACCTACCTGCATGAGTTTACGTGATTGGGGAGATATGCGGGATCTACCTTTGCGGAGGAAGCGCGAAAGACAAATCGGTTTTATGAAGGATTAAGGGATGAATTGAGGTTGGCACTTCCGAGTTCAGTGAGCCAAGGCTTCCAAGCGTTGGTCGATACAGCCCGTGCCTTGGAGAAGGATATGAAGCGAGTACAAGAGAATAAGAGACTGGCAGCGGAAAAGTCAGAGTTTAAAGTACCGTCATCGGATCAATCGGAGTTTAGACAGCGAGAGATGAAAAGAGTTAGGCCGGCGGAATCAGCTCCGTCGACTGTTTCTTCGGGGGCGACTTATGGGCCAGGACGTGTTGATACACGTATATGCTATAAATGTGGGCAATAAGGACACATCACAAAATTCTGTTGGAATGCCCCACCAGGGAGTGAGAAAAAGACAGGTGCATCATATGAAGAAAAAGGTAAAGCAGTGGCCGAGTCATCTGCACCCCGGACGCAACCTCGATTACATGCTATGGAAGTGCAAGAGCCGCAAAGCTCCGTTGGTGAAATTTAGCCTCGGGTGTTTAATTTATCTCTTAACCGAGAATTCCAAAATCGGGAGGCTGAGCGGAGGTGACTCATGAATTAACTCCCTTGAATGCTATGACTGAATAGTCCCATTACTGTGTATGCAAACTATGCTTCTATATAGTTGTGATGAATAAACTACATATCTATCAAAGTTTGGTGCACTTGAGATAGTTTGATCATGATGTAATTTGTGACTGAATGTGCACAAGTGGAAGTTAGGGATGTATGTTTGTGCTATATGTTTATAGTTTGTGCGATGGCTTGGTATGAGATAAGCAGTAACGTCAAATACGGCTCGCAAATGTGCGTAATCAATTGTTTTGTGGCTGATTGGCTGATTGGAGACAAATTTCGAGGACGAAATTATTTGAAGGAGGGGAGGATTGTAACACCCCGAAGTTCTGGGTCAATTTGAGCCAATTTGTGTTCAGGAATGGGTGACACGGCCTGGGACACGGGCGTGTCCCAGGGCGTGTCAGGCCTGGGTTGTGTCGAGTCGTCAGGTCGACGAATTTTGCTCGACGATCGTCGAGTGTCGAGTGTCGAGTGAGGACACGGCCTGTGACACGGGCGTGTCACAGGGCGTGTCAGTGGTCGTCGAACTCAGCTTGACGTCTTGAGCCAGGGCGTGTTTACGGGACACGGGTGTGTCCAGGTGCACACGGCCTGGAACACGGGCATGTCCAGGGCCGTGTGAGTCTCGAGTGAAGTGGAGATTGGGCTGTGTGCGTGACACGGCCAGCGACACGGGTGTGTCTGAAGGCCTGTCAAGTGACACGGCCAGCGACACGGGTGTGTCGGAAGGCGTGTCAAGTAACACGGCCTGTAACACGGGCGTGTCCCATGGCCGTGTACTGTTGGTTTTGAGTCGGTTGACTGCCGCTTAGGGGGACACGGCCTGTGACACGGGCGTGTCACAGGGCGTGTCAGGCCGTGTTCAAGCTTTTATGGACAAATCTGAGCCGTTTGTTTCCCTCTTCCTGGATCCAGTGGTTGGGCTTTGTCCAGGTATTGTGAAGGCCGAGAAAAAAAGGGATATAACCCTCTTTTCTTCTTCTTCTTCTTCATTTTATTCCAAGAAAGGGAGGAAGAAAGGCCTAAGGCAAGAGGGAAGGGAGGAGACGACCAGCTTCTGTAGGAGCTGCGGAGTGCGGAGCGAAGATCCGACAGCGGATTCATGAAGGCAGAGCCGAGGCGGTGATTTCCATCCGGCTACTTCATGACACCGAAGCGGTCTTCAAGGGTAACGATCTCCTTCTTGGACATCGAAGTCCTTTCTTTATGCATGTGCTTGGAATCCTCCACCAAGAGGTGGATTTGCGGAAGTGATTCCTTTGTTGAGTCTGCATTTAGAGCCGGAAAGATGGAGTACGACATAGGCATACTGTGTGAAGCCCATCTGGACCGGTAGTCTGGATTGGTGATGTTCATGGGTAAACCGGAGAAGACTCCGTGGATTTGATGAGATGCAAATGGATTTCTATTGTGATTAATGTATGGCTGTGATGCTGAATGTGAGGAGGCTTTGGCAAAGCTCCTGGTTATGTTATGATCAATTGGTAACACGTCTGGGGAGCATGAGATAAACCCGGCCTGTTACACCACTAAGGTGGGTTGATCTAGTTAGGTAGGGATCGATTGGTGGCAATGCCTGAGGAGCCGAGTTAAACCCGGCTTGCTGCACCACATGGGTGGGTCGATCGGAATAGGAGGAGGGTCGATTGGTGGTAATGCCTGGGGAGCTTGGATAAACCCGACTTGCTACACCACATGGTGTGGGTCGATCTGCTCTGGTTGTTATGCTGTGAGGTTGCACCTCTGAGTGGTTTGGGAGGGATGTCGCCAGCTTGCGAGACTAGTGGACTAGGGCCGGTCAACTAACAAGTTAAAACCTCTGATCAGCGGTGTATGACTGGTGGATTCCGGTACGCCAAGAAGGTGCCCTGAGTGCACAGAACGTCTAGTGGATTCCAGCGTTTGTGATGTGATATGTTTGCTAGCGGGATAAGAAAATGATATACATATGATGCTTGATGATACTTGCTGATAGATGATAACACTGCATACAGGGAAGGAACCACTACCCCGGGTAGGGGGTAGGGTCGTTATAATGGGTCATCCAAATGCTGACCGTTACTTTGTTTTGCCGCTTTTTGGTGGATGTCTCATTGCAGGTGCCGCGGCTTGAAATGAATAAGTGGAATGGCTAGCTTGTTGTTGTTGGCCCTTGAAGGCCATGCGAAGAGTTGTGTTTGGATTTCATGTGTGGCCGGCCTGCGTGCCGATGTACGAAATTGTTGATGTGTAAAGAGAAACCTGTAAGGCCATAAGGCCAGGGTGTGTGGGTTGTATACATTGCTAGTGTTGTTATATATAAATGTGGTATTTATGTATTGGTGGACATTCTGATTTGAGTTCATGCTAACATAAAAATGCTGCGCTAGAATGGAATGAGTTAAGGATACGTGTAGAGTTTGATTTCCACACGTAATTCCTTCGATTGTCTGTGCTATATGGCGTGGGGCCCCGGCCGGACCCACCGTTATATGTCATGTGATAGGTGGGGGCGTTACAAGATATTTCAAGAGAACTGCCACCCTGAAGCAGCAGCAGGTGCACACCATCCAAGGTGCACCCAAGGGAGAGCTTGTGTGCTCGTTCTGTGCAAGGAAGGGTCATGATGTGAGACATTGTTGTATGAAAGAAAGAACTTGCTTCCAGTGCGGGCAGAAGGGACACCAGAAGTCTTCGTGCCCCCAGGATCAGTCCCCACTATAGCCTGCCCCGCTTCTAGCTCTGTTGCTGCCACCAAACCTGGATAAAAGAAAAGGAAAGCTGAACGTGATGACCAGTGAGGAAGATCAAACCTCTACGCAAGTAATATCAGGTTAGCCTCAGTTCAATTTATCCTTACTATTATTCATTGTTGCCCTAGTTATCATTCTTTCAGTTATGTATTCTATGGTATTAGGGGAGTTTAAGGTGCGGAATAGGTGGGCGCGCGTTCTTTTCGATTCGGGTGCCACCCATTCCTTTGTGGCTCGGAGGTTTGTTGATAAACATCGTCTGGATGTGGATCAATTAGGAGACTCCTTTAATATCAAGCTTCCCTCCGGTGATTCTGTGATATCTAATTAAGGAGTTCTGAGATGCCTTATTTATCATGGAAATTTTTTGTCCTTTGTGGATCTGATGATTTTGGATCTGGCTGATTTTGATGTGATTTTGGGCATGGACTGGCTGTCAAAGTATGATGCGGTCATCTAGTGCAAGGCTAAGCGACTGGATTTCAGGATGGATGACGGACAACCTATGGACGTCTATGGATTTCAGGATAGAGTTTTCCATGTCATTTCTATGGTACATGCTTGTCGTGCTATAGAGTCTTGTTGCGAGGCATTTTTAGTTTCTATTTCTGCTCTGGAAACAGCTTCTATTACACCACGTCTTGAGGATGTCTCGGTGGTGCGAGAGTTTCCAGATGTCTTTCCCGATAGTCTTCCAGGACTTTCTCCTGAAAGGGAGATAGAGTTTGTGATAGACCTCGAGTCAGGTACTCGTCATATTGCCAAAGCACCGTACCGTATGGCTCCGCATGAGTTGGATGAGTTGCGTACTCAGCTCGATGAGTTGCTGAAGTGTGGTTTTATTAGACCAAGTTCTACTTCGTGGGGTTCTCCTGTTTTGTTCGTCAAGAAGAAAGACAGATCTATGAGGCTTTGCATCGATTATAAGGAATTGAACAAGGTAACCATTAAGAATAGATATGCCCTGCCAAGGATTGATGATCTTTTCGATCAGTTGCATGGTAGCTCGGTATTTTCAAAGATCGATCTTCACTCAGGCTACCACCAGTTTGGAATTCGTGAGGCAGATATTCCATGAACCGCTTTCCGTTCACGGCATGGACATTATGAGTTTTTGGTGATGTCTTTCGGTTTAACAAATGCACCCTCTGTTTTCATGGATTTGATGAATAAGGTGTTTAAGGATTTCTTGCATCGATTCGTTATCGTGTTTATAGATGGTGTCTTGGTGTATTTCAGCAATGTTGAGGAGCATACTCAGCATTTGCGTTTGGTTTTATCGACCCTGAGGGAGCATAAGTTATATGTGAAGTTGAGCAAGTGTGAGTTTTGCCTACCTCAGGTGTCCTTTCTGTGTCATGTTGTAAGCAAGGACGGTAATTCTGTGGACCCTACCAAGATTTCTGCTGTGATGGAATGGGAGAGACCTTCTACACCTAAGGAGATTAAGAGTTTCTTA
Organism: Platanthera guangdongensis; assembly: GCA_039583875.1. Taxonomy (NCBI): domain Eukaryota; kingdom Viridiplantae; phylum Streptophyta; class Magnoliopsida; order Asparagales; family Orchidaceae; genus Platanthera; species Platanthera guangdongensis. Next base: position 123,612,708 of record CM077155.1, on the reverse strand, counting down.
GGTCTGGATGGCTATTATAGAAGGTTCATGGAAGTGTTTTCGGTCTTGTTTGCTCCTCTAACTAGACTTACTCAGAAGAATACTGCATTCATTTGGATTAATAAGTGTGAAGAGGCTTTCCAAGAACTGAAGAAGAGATTATGTACTGCTCCAATTTTAACCCTACCTACTGAAGGAGTTGAGTATGTTGTGTATGTTGATGCATCACACATCAGACTTGGCTGTATTTTAATGTAAGATGGTAAGTGATTGCGTATGGATCGAGGTAACTAAAGATTCACGAGAGAAACTATCCTACCTATAATTTGGAGTTTGCTGCCGTAATTTATGCGATGAAGCTGTGGCGACAATTATTGTATGGCGCGTTGTGCAAGATCTATACGGACCATAAGAGTTTGAAGTATGTCTTCACTCAGAAGGAACTAAATCTGCGCCAGTGTCGGTGGTTAGAATATGTGGCTAATTATGAAGTGGAAATTCTGTATCATCCAGGAAAGGCTAATGTAGTAGCCGATGCTTTGAGTAGAAAGACTGCTAAAATTTTTAATCTATCGGTACATTCTTTGGTAGAAGAATTCTTATTGATGAATATTGAAGTTGAGAGTCGTACTGTGCCTGCTAGTTTGGAAGCAGAATAACCCTCTTGGATTTCCCTTACTCGAGCAGATCAGAATGATGATCCTGATTTGTTGCACCTCCGGAATAGAACTGTGAAGGGAGAGTTACCTGATTTCTCTTTGGATGAGTTCGATACCTTGAAGTATTGGTGTAGATTTTGCGTCGCCGCCTTTGGCGACATTTGGGATAAGATCAGTGCTGAAGCTCAGGGTTCCAGTGTAGCCTACCACCATGATTCCACTAAGATGTATAAAAATCTAAAGCAAATTGTTTGGTGGTCAGGGATGAAGAGCAATATCGCAAAGTTTGTATCAGAATGTTATACGTGTCAGCGTGTCAAGGCTGATCATAGAAGGCCTGGTGGTAAATTGACACCGCTTGATATTCCAAATTGGAAATGAGAGAGTATATCAATGGATTTTATCACCGGTCTACCAAAATCTCCCCGTGGGCATGACTCTGTTTGTGTGATAGTCGACAGATTGACAAAGTGTGCTCACTTTGTTCTGTTTAAGGTTGGGTATTCGATGAAGAAGATAGCTGAGCAATATCTTGAAGAGGTCATTAGGTTACATGGAGTGCCTGTTAGCATTGTATCAGATCGGGACTCCAGATTTACGTTTCGCTTTTCGAAGAGTTTACAGGAGGGGTTGGGTACCGATTTAAGGTATTCCACCGCCTATCATCCGCAGACGAATGATCAGACGGAAAGAGTAAATCAGATCCTGGAAGATATGATCAGGTGTTATATTTTGGATTATGCTGGTGCTTGGGATGAGCGTCTCAGACTCATGGAGTTTGCATACAATAATAGTTATCAAGAGAGTCTGCAGATGGCCCTGTTTGAGGCCTCATATGGGAGGCGTTGTAGAATTCCTTTGCTTTGGGCTGAAGTTTTTGAGAGACCGTTGCTAGGTCCGGAAGCCCTTGAGAAGATGAATTGTGTTGTGACTCATATCCGAGAAAAACTCCGTGTGGCTCAAGAGCTCTATGAGAAGTATGCTAATCGACGAATGGTCGATCTGGAGTTTGTCGTTGGAGACTTGGTTTTTCTGATGGTTTCTCCGATGTCTGGCGTCAAAACGTTTGGAAGGAACCACAAGTTAGACCCCCGGTATGTGGGAAATTTCCAGATTCTTGAGCGCATTGGAGTGTCAGCTTATAGGCTGGATTTGCCTGCGACGTTCCCTGGTGTCCATGATGTGTTCCATGTGAGCCAGTTGCGGAAGTGTGTTCGTACTGATCATCAAGTCCTCGACTCGATGGCCCAGATTCAGCCCAACCTTATGTATGTGGAAGAACCTATTCGTATTCTGGATTCTCAAGAGCGTGTGTTGCGAATAAAGACCATCCCTATGGTCAAGATTCTTTGGAGAAATCAAGACGTCGAGAGCGCAACATGAGAATTGGAATCGGCGATGAGGGAATCTCATCAACACCTATTCTCTTAGTTTCAGGTATGTTTTTATGTTTTCAGTCATGTTTGATTTTTATCATTTTGGTTTGGTCTTGGAGTTGTATTAAGTTTCGGGACGAAACTTCTTTTTAGGGGGAGTGACTGTAACGCCCCCGATTTTTCGATGATTTTATTTGAATGGACATCGTCATATTTATCACGTTGTGCCGTTACTTTTAATGTCGAGTTGGTGGCGCAATGCCGTTAAGATATTTTCGCATCCGTGCGGTCGAGTCGGCCAAATTCTTGTTGTAATGGGAAAATTTTGCGTTTGCAATTTAAGTTAAGTAATCTTTGACTTGTTCGTCAAGTTTCGTCACAATTCGAACATTTTTGGAGTGCTGCGCGCGATTGGAGTTTTGGATGGTTTATGTTCGCCATATACTTTGAAGTGTAATATCTCGGGAATGGCTTGTCGGATTTTGGTTTTGGCTTCACCGTTGTGTTTGTAGAGTCAGTGTTCGCCTACGGTGCGAATTTCATTTGATTCGGCAAACGTTCGGGTCTCCGTTCTGAACTTGTGTTTTCTTATTCAAAAATATATAAATATGATTATTTTAATATTATATTACTATTCAAAAATGTACTTTACTATTCATTTATAAAGTTTATTTTTTTGGATATATATGTAAAAAAAATACTGTTCATGCAATAATTATCTGTGAATTCTTCAGTTACTCGAGTGAATTTCCTCTATACACAAGTGCTTCTTCTTCAGTTACTCGAGTGAAATTCCTCTATACACGAGTGCTTCTTCTTCAATTACTCGAGTGAATTTCCTCTATACACGAGTGCTTCTTCTTTAGTTACTCGAGTCCTGTTTATTTCACTCTAATCCTGTATTGAACTACTCGAGTAGCCATTTTGAACTACTCGAATAGTCATTTTGAACTACTCGAGTAGCCATTTTTACCTACTCGAGTGACTTTTTTGGACCTACTCGAGTACCTGTAACTTGTTCTCGTGTAGTCCGATGCAGTTTTCATTCGGAAGCCTTTTTGAGGGTCAAAGCAATGTCATATGGAAAAATGGTTAATATGAAATTTGTTTGTCTCGACGAGATCTACAACTTTCATGTTGGCCACCTTTCAATTTGAAGCCATTCTAAATCTTTATTTTCATCTTCCGCGCACCCGCGCGTATATAGTTCGCTTTTAGACAAAATGTTATATATATATATATATATATATATATATATATATACGAGTGACAGGCACGGGCCTCCGGCCCTCGTGCCCCGCGCGACAGTAGCCAGTCGCGGGGTCGGGCTACGCCCGCCCCCGCGGGCTACGCCCTCCCCCGGCGGGCTACGCCCTCCCCCGGCGGGCTTCGCACCTATGTAATATATTCTAATATAAATATATAAAAAATATATATATAATATCATTTTCTTAGTATATATATATATATATATTATATATTATATATTATATAATATATATTATATATATTATATATATTATATATTATATTTTATATTTTATTACTTAATTCCCCCCCCCCCCCCCCCCTCCGCCCCGTTTTTTTGGCAGCCCGACATCCCCCCCCCCTTTCCATGGCCGCCGGCGGAGCCGCCGGCGACCTGACCGGCGCCCACCGGAGGGTTCGCCGGAGACGGTGGCCCTGCCCTCCGGTCGCCGGACAACCCCCGGAGGGTTCGCCGGAGACCGGCAAACCCTCCGGTGGGCGCCGGTCAGGCCGCCGGCGGCAGTGGAGGGGGGGGAGGGCGGGGCTGGGTGTAAAATCGGGAGGGAGGGGGGGTTGCTGGTATCGGGAGTGAGGAGAGAGAAATGTGAGTAATATTTTTGGGATATTTTATTTGCAGTCCGGATATGATGAATCGAACGGTTTACATTTACCTGATGTCTCTTTTATCTTGCCATGGAACCCAAAGTGATACTTCTTTTTAATATAGTATAGACATATATATATATATATCTGTGTGTGTATATATATACATATTTATACTACAGAAAACTTCATCTTCTCCGATTCTTTTCTCCCGAATCAGAGCGGCGTGAGCGTGAGAGAGAAAATATTTCGTGAACCTTCCAGTGGCCGCTGACGGTGCTCCGGTGCTCGAAATCTTCATTCGATCATAGATCCGGGAAGCTCTCGCCGAGAGCTACACCATCTTGGTAGTATCTTCCTCGTTTCTTGAAATTTCTTGTTAGGGTTTTTTCGGCCCTACCTCTCTTTCGACCGTTCTTGTTCAGATTTAAACTCCTCCCGCATCCTTTTGCCCCGATCGACGACATGGAGTGATTAGGAGGACTTTTTCGGTAAAACCATGGCAAGTGGTGGTTTACCCTCCTTTCTCCTTGTTCGATTTGACGAAAACGAATGTGTTTTGTTCCCTTATCTTCTTGCATTTTTTATGTCTTTTCAAGTTATAGCTATGTCTAATCTTTCGATCACTTGAAAATTTCTAAATCTGGTCTTGTTAACTGAATCTCGTAACTTTTTAATAAAATGTTTTTTGTATTGGCTTTAATCGCCTTATTTACCGTTGTTGATGAACACGTTAGAGTTTATCTAGGATTGTAAATCGCTCTTTGAGTTTGATCAATCGCGTCTTGAATCTAGTAATGTCAAGTAGAATCTGTCGAGCCAAATCTCGAGATATATGTGGTTGTTTTCTTGTGGGCCTTCTTGATTGCGGGAGTTAGTGGCCGAAACCACCTCTGTAATGTGTAACGCCCTGAAACTCAAGGGAGCAAAAGGGGGACGTTTTGGGCCAGTTTAGGTTCTGGCAGCAGGCACACGGCCTGGGACACGGGCGTGTCCCAGGGCGTGTCAAGCATGTGTCGACACTTAGCCGCGAAGTCGTCGAGTTTTACTCGGCGATTCGTCGAGAGTGGGCACACGGCCTGCGACACGGGCGTGTCGCAGGGCGTGTCGACTCGTGTCGACACTTAGTCGCGAAGTTGTCGAGTTTTACTTGACGATTCGTCGAGAATGGGCACACGGCCTGCGACACGGGCGTGTCGCAGGGCGTGTCGACCCGTGTCGACGATCGTCCCGGGGAGTCGTCGAGATTCACTCGACGATCGTCGAGACAAGGCACACGGCCTAGGACACGGGCGTGTCCAAGGCCGTGTCATCAAGTCGTTGATCTTCACTCGACGAAGTGTCCCGTGTACACGGCCTGGGGCCCAGGCGTGTCAAGGTGACACAGGCAAGGACACGGGCGTGTCCTAGAACCCGTGCAGTGCTCGGGTTGGAAATGGGGAAAAATCATGGGGTACACGGCCGGCCACACGGCCGTGTCAGGTGGAACACGGGCGTGTCAGCTCGAACACGGACGTGTCCGATACCCGTGTGAGGTTCCAGGTGATTCGATTTTGACGGCGAATGCGGCACACGGCCCTGGACACGGGCGTGTGCCAGGCCGTGTTCGGTCCAGATTAGGCATTTCAGACCCGAATCAAAGCCGTTCGTTTCCTTGTTTTGAGATCCAACGGTTGGGGGATGTTCCTGAAGGGATATACCCGTGGGTTGACTTAGAAATCCATCACTTTTCTTACCTTATCCTTTTCCAAATCCTTGGAGAGAGAGGAGAGCTAAGGGAAGAAGAAGGAGCTAGATCCGCCATTGGAGGAGCTTTGGAGCTCCGAATTGTAAGTCGACTCCGGATCCACGGAGGCAACGCAAGTGCGGTGATTTCCATCCGATTACTTTTCAATGGCACCAAAGAGGAACTCAAGGGTAATGATCCTCATCTTGAGCACGAATAGCTCTCTTTCCTAGCATAGGAAGCCCGCTCTCGCGAGTTTGCGGAGAGTTGGAGGCGTTCCTTCGGGTGGATATGTGAAGTCCCCATTGTTTAGAGTCCGTATGTGAGAACGGACATAGTCGTGATGTGTGAAGCCTACCCGGACATGTTAGTCTGGATCGGTGATGTTGCATTGCATAAGGCCGGAGAAGACTCCGTGCTATTGGTTGTTTTTCGGGTTTTCTACGCGGTAGATTGCAACAGGGAGCCTTGGGGACTAACCCAAAGGTGCACCTGGAAAACTGGGCGGATACGAGATCTTGCCAACTTGGTGGCCTGAGAGCCAACTTGAACATAACGGGGTTATGTGACTTGCGATAGAATGGGACTCGGCGAAAGTTTGACCCGCGCAAATGGCTTAAATTGCCGTTGCGATGTGAGCACGGGTTAGATGGAACCGTACCCGCTCTATGTCGTTCGGTTAAAGAGACCTAAGGTTACGTGGCACTTGCCGTTGGCATAGATGTGAGTCTTCGGCGGTCAATGGCTTGAATTGTCGTGACCCATGCCAGGAAGACAAATTGCTCATAGGTTTGGCCGTCTAAGTGGCGGTGGTGAGTCCGGAATGTTAATGACTTTAATTGACGTGACATTGACCGGTTCACCGAGAATGTGCCCTGAGTGCACGGGACGTGTGGCCGTACGAGCCAACGTCTGTGATGAAATGGCTAAGGTTATATACATTGCTCGCTTATGCTAATGAAATGCAGGGAAGGAGCATCGCCGCCCCGAGTTGGGGGCGGGATCATTATAATTTGGTCAGCATTGTTGACCGTTGCCTTGTTTTGCCACCGTGCGGTGGTTTGTTGCTTGCAGGTGCAGCTGGACCAAGCGGTCAATAGCGGGCTAAAGCCCTTTTTGCGAAGCTGGCCCTCGAAGGCCCAAGTAGAAGTGTTTACTGCTTTATTCATGTTTGACCGGCCTGCGTGCCGTGGTTTGTAAAACATATAATATTCAAGTGAAACATTTTGTAAGGCCTTAAGGCTTGTTTTGAGTATTTTGTAATAACATTCCTATTTTCGTACTAGTGGACATTTGTGCTCTAATGCTGGGTTCTTTGTTTACAACTTTTATAAACTGCTTCCGCTAGAATGCTCTGTGTAGGACGTTGAGATTGGTTGGATGGTTTTCATAAGTAACCACCCGGTCTGTCTGTGGTATATGGCGTCGGGCCCCGGCCGGACCTACTGCTATATGCTATGCGATGGATAGGGGGTGTTACAATTTGGTATCAGACTACTGGTTTTGGTTGTGCTTAAAGTGAATTCGTGGGCGAATTCTTTTTAAGGGGTGGTGAGCACATTGTGTGCGTCATCGTAATAACAGTAAAAAGAACCCATGAATGTCCACTTAGGAATGAAAATACTCGTGTTTGAGGAACCTGCGTGTTCCTATAATTGCTGTTTGCAATTTATTTGGTCACTTAACGATGTTTTGTACCACTATAGGTGACCAGAAGTGGTGTTGGGCTGTCAGAACGCCGAGTTTCTGAGGCTAGTAGTGCACCGGATGTTGCTCCTACAACACCTCTGTCGGCTGAAAATATACGATTGGTGGCTGAAGCGGTGTTGGCCGTGATTAATGCGCAGCCTGGAAGGCAAGTGCAGCAGCCCGCTCCTGTGATGGAGCAAGAACCTCTGCAAGAGGCTGAGCCGAGGAGAGTGGAGCAAGTGGTTGTAGAACCGGTAGTGCCAAGGAGGGCAACTGAGAGGCAGCTAAAGCATGTAATGAGCTTTAACCCTCCGCTATTCTCGGGGTTGGGAACCCCATCTCAAGCTGAAGACTGGCTCTCCAGGGTGAAGAGAGTCATGACAGCGACGGAGACGGAGGAGTGGCAAATGACCACCATCGCTACGTTCCTTTTGGACGGTGAAGCGAGGATGTGGTGGGAAGGATTGGAGCTGCATCATTTGAGAGGTAGACAACTGATAGACGTTCCGATGGAAGAGTTCTCGGGATTGTTCTTAGCAAGATACCTCCCTTCTACTCAGAGGATTTCGATGGAGAACGAATTTCTGAGGTTGGTTCAGGGTGAGAAGAGCGTGGATGAATATCTCCATGAGTTCACCCGTTTGAGTCGATATGCTAGCTCCACCATCATGGATGAGGAGCGCAAGACTAATCGTTTCTATGAAGGATTGAGAGATGAGTTGAGATTACTACTCTCGGGGCCGATGACGCAGGGTTTCTTAACTTTGGTCAATACTGCCCGGTCCTTGGAGAAGGACATGAAAAATGTACAAGCGAAGAAAAGCTTGGGTGAGAAGAAATCTGAATACAAAGTGCCGACTACTTCAAAGTCCGGCTATCGGAGGTCTTTCAAGAAGCATAGGACTTCGGGTCCAGCTCCTTCTGGCGCTTCTGGGGCGACTACGGGTCGGACCCCGGGTGCGTGTTTTACATGTGGAAAGACGAGGCATTTCGCCCGTGATTGTTGGAGCGGACGTCCTAAGTCCGAGAGAAAGCCGGGAGCTACCTATGAAGAGAAGGGAAAGGCGGTGGAGTCGACCGCATCCCATTATGCTCCGGCCCAACCAAGGGTCTACAATCTTGGCCAACATGAGGCCATTAAACAAGCTGATGTGGTGACAGGTACGGTTTAATTTATAGCAAGTCAATTTCTTTAAATACTTGTTATGCATATGTTACCTTACCACTACTTGTTTAGGATTTGTATTGATTTGTGAAAATCCGGCACGAGCACTTTTTGATACGGGAGCTTCACACTCCTTCTTGTTCGAAGGATTTATATCACGCATCGGAGTCCCTTCTTCGATGGCGAAGGATAAGTTGGATGTGTTGTTACCCAATGGGTGTTCGATGCGAGCGGATAGAATCTGCGATGTTAAGATTCGTATTGGGGAGCAGGAGTTCGACCTGCGGGCGTCTTTACTTCCGTTAGTGGAGTTCGACGTCATATTTGGCATGGACTGGCTCTCGGAGCAGCAGGCCCATATAGATTGCGGTAACAAGGAAGTCAAGCTGGGAGCAAGTCGTGAAACGACTTTTACAGGCTTAAAGGGGTCGAGCAAGACATTGATGTCTGCTCTTCAGGTGGTGAAGGCGGTTCGTGCTGGTGCAGAACTGTTCTTTACACTAGTGGAGGTTGCAAAGCCGAAGCCCGCGTTGGATTGTATTTCAGTGGTATCGGAATACCCTGATGTGTTCCCCGCGGATCTTCCTGGAGCCCCGCCTCAGCGGGAGATAGATTTTACGATCGATCTAGTGCCAGGTGCAAAGCCTGTGTCACGATCTCCGTATCGGCTAGCGCCTAAGGAAATTGCGGAGCTGAAGGTTCAACTGCAAGAGTTGTTGGAGCAAGGGTATGTGCGCCCGAGTTCTTCGCCTTAGAGCGCACCGGTCCTCTTTGTTAAGAAGAAGGACGGAAGCTTGAGGCTATGTATTGATTATCGGGAGCTAAACAAGCTGACGGAGAAGAACAAGTACCCGATCCCCCAGATTGATGATCTTTTTGATCAGTTAGTCGGGTCGACGGTGTACTCGAAGTTGGATCTCAAGGCTGGGTACTATCAGCTGCGTATAAGGGAGAGTGATATCCCGAAGACAGCGTTTAGTACGAGATACGGGCATTATGAGTTTACGGTCATGCCGTTTGGGCTGACTAATGCGCCGTCAGTATTCATGGATTTGATGAACAGGACGTTCAGGGAGTACTTGGACCATTTCGTGATCGTCTTCATCGACGATATTTTGGTGTACTCGCAATGTGAGGAAGATCACTTCAAGCATCTTCATTTGGTGTTGGAAACGCTAAGAAGAAATCAGTTGTATGCCAAGTTCTCGAAGTGCGAGTTTAGGCTATCCTCAGTGGAGTTCCTCGGTCATATAGTGAGTGGAGAGGGTATTGCTGTGGATCCGGCGAGGATTGTTGCGATACAGGAGTGGCCTGAGCTTGCTACGGTAGCAGAAGTCCGGAGCTTTTTGGGGCTTGCCGGATATTATAGCCGCTTCGTAGAGAACATCTCGCGGATAGCGTTACCTCTCACTACTTTGACGAGGAAGGAGCATAAGTTCGTTTGGACGCCGGAGTGCGCGCGAGCTTTCGATGAGTTGAAGTGTCGGTTGACCACGGCGCCTGTGCTGAGTTCGCCGGTTGGGACCGAAGGCTATGAGATATATAGCGATGCTTCGGGCAGCAGTTTGGGTTGCGTGCTACTGCAGCACGAAAGCGTGATAGCTTATGGCTCGAGACAGCTAAAAGTGCACGAGAGGAATTATCCGGTCCATAACTTGGAGTTAGCGGCCGTGATTTTTGCCCTGAAGCTGTGGAGACACTATTTGTACGGTGTGAAGATGTATATCTACACCGATCATAAGAGCCTAAAGTATCTAATTGATCAGAAGGATCTGAATATGCGGCAGCGTAGGTGGATGGAGTTCCTGGGGGACTATACATTCAAGATCCACTACGTGCCTGGCAAAGGGAATGCGGTTGCGGACGCGTTGAGTCGCCGAGCCCTAGCTCAAGCCAATTGGCTATCGGTGCATGATGAGCGATTGGTGCGAGAGTTGGAGGCGTTGGAGATTGTTTGCGTGGATAGACAATCAAGTGCTGAAGCAGTTCTGAATTGGACTGAAGTCCAATATGACCTGGCTGATCGGATTCGGCAGGCTTTGGATATGGATGGTCATATGAAGCAGTTCATGGTAGAGGCTCTGGATGGGTCAAATTCCCAATTCGTCGTGGAGGACGGATTGCTTTGGAAAGACGGTCGTCTGTGCGTCCCAAGTGTGGTCAATTTACGGGTAGAGTTGTTGTACGAGGCGCACCATACCAAGTACTCGATTCACCCGGGGAGCACGAAGATGTACCGTGATGTGAAGAAACTGTTTTGGTGGCCGGGTTTGAAGAAGGATGTGGCGCTATACGTAGCGAAGTGCCAAACCTGCGCCTTGGTAAAGGCAGAGTGCCAAAAGCCGGGAGGATTTCTTAAGTCCTTGCCTATTCCGGAGTGGAAATTCGACGACATCTCTATGGACATTGTGCACGGTTTGCCAAGGTCCCAAAAGGGGAACGACGCCATTTGGGTGGTTGTTGATCGATTAACGAAGGTGTCGCATTTTATTCCGCATAGGAAGGATGATCCGGTGGATAAGCTGGCAAAGCTTTATGTGGATAACATAGTACGGCTTCATGGTGTGCCCCGCAGCATCGTGAGTGACCGAGATGGGCGGTTCACGTCCAATGATTGGAGGCTGGTGCAGCAAATATTGGGAACTAAGTTGAAGTTCAGCACAGCCTTCCATCCGCAAACGGATGGGCAAACCGAGAGGGTCAATAGAACCATGGAAGACATGCTTCGCATGTGTGTCTTGGATTTTGGAAAGCAATGGGAAGACCACCTTTATTTGGTGGAGTTCGCATACAACAACAGCTACCAAGCAAGTATTCAGATGGCGCCTTTCGAGGCCCTATATGGTAGAAGATGTCGCACGCCGTTGTCTTGGATAGAAACGGGTGAGTCAAAGTTTTATAAGCGATCGGAAGTAGAGGGTGCTACTTCTTTGGTGAGAACCATTCGGGGGAGGTTGCTTATCGCTCAGGATCGGCAAGCAAAGTACTATAATGCCAAGCACAGGAACGTGGAGTTCGCTGTGGGCGATTATGTATACTTAAAGATCAAGCCGTTCAAGGGTGTCTCGCGGGTGCGGCGATTGAAAAAGCTAAGCCCAAGATACCTTGGACCGTTTGAGGTTCTGGAGCGAGTTGGAGAAGCGGCCTATAGGTTGAAGCTTTCAGTGGAGCTTAGTGGTTTACACGATGTATTCCACATCTCGGTGCTCCGGAAGGCGGTGCAAGAGCCTACGCAAGTGATCGCGGTTGATCAAGTACCGGTGGATAGTGGGCTAACGACAAAGGTCAAGCCCGTGCGGATTGAGGACTCGGAGGTCAAGCGGCTACGCAATAAAGAGATCAGGATGGTCAAGGTCCGGTGGGACAATTGCGGTCGTGAGGAGCTCACGTGGGAGCGAGAGCAGACTATGCTTGACGAGTATCCGGAGTTGTTCCGCTCAGGTACAAATTTTGGTTTTGTACATGTCTTTCCTTTATGTAATTTCGTGGGCGAAATTCTTTTAAGAGGGGGAGAGTTGTAATGCCCCGAAACTCAAGGGAGCAAAAGGGGGACGTTTTGGGCCAGTTTAGGTTCTGGCAGCAGGCACACGGCCTGGGACACGGGCGTGTCCCAGGGCGTGTCAAGCGTGTGTCGACACTTAGCCGCGAAGTCGTCGAGTTTTACTCGACGATTCGTCGAGAGTGGGCACACGGCCTGCGACACGTGCGTGTCGCAGGGCGTGTCGACCAGTGTCGACACTTAGCCGCGAAGTCGTCGAGTTTTACTCGACGATTCGTCGAGAATGGGCACAAGGCCTGCGACACGGGCGTGTCGCAGGGCGTGTCGACGATCGTCCCGGGGAGTCGTCGAGATTCACTCGACGATCGTCGAGACAAGGCACACGGCCTAGGACACGGGCGTGTCCAAGGCCGTGTCATCAAGTCGTCGATCTTCACTCGACGAAGTGTCCCGTGTACACGGCCTGGGGCCCAGGCGTGTCAAGGTGACACAGGCAAGGACACGGGCGTGTCCTAGAACCCGTGCAGTGCTCGGGTTGGAAATGGGGAAAAATCATGGGGTACACGGCCGGCCACACGGCCGTGTTAGGTGGAACACGGGCGTGTCAGCTCGAACACGGGCGTGTCCGATACCCGTGTGAGGTTCCAGGTGATTCGATTTTGACGGCGAATGCGGCACACGGCCCTGGACACGGGCATGTGCAGGCCGTGTTCGGTCCATATTGGGCATTTCAGCCCCGAATCAAAGTCGTTCGTTTCCTTGCTTTGAGATCCAACGGTTGGGGGATGTTCCTGAAGGGATATACCCGTGGGTTGACTTAGAAATCCATCACTTTTCTTACCTTATCCTTTTCCAAATCCTTCGAGAGAGAGGAGAGCTAAGGGAAGAAGAAGGAGCTAGATCCGCCATTGGAGGAGCTTCGGAGCTCCGAATTGCAAGTCGACTCCGGATCCACGGAGGCAACGCAAGTGGGGTGATTTCCATCCGATTACTTTTCAATGGCGCCAAAGAGGAACTCAAGGGTAACGATCCTCATCTTGAGCACGAATATCTCTCTTTCCTAGCATAGGAAGCCCGCTCTCGCGAGTTTGCGGAGAGTTGGAGGCGTTCCTTCGGGTAGATATGTGAAGTCCCCGTTGTTTAGAGTCCGTATGCGAGAACGGACATAGGCATGATGTGTGAAGCCTACCCGGACATGTTAGTCTGGATCGGTGATGTTGCATTGCATAAGGCCGGAGAAGACTCCGTGCTATTGGTTATTTTTCGGGTTTTCTACGCGGTAGATTGCAGCAGGGAGCCTTGGGGACTAACCCAAAGGTGCACCCGGAAAACTGGGCGGATACGAGATCTTGCCAACTTGGTGGCCTGAGAGCCAACTTGAACATAACGGGGTTATGTGACTTGCGATAGAATGGGACTCAACGAAAGTTTGACCCGCGCAAATGGCTTAAATTGTCGTTGCGATGTGAGCACGGGTTAGATGGAACCGTACCCGCTCTATGTTGTTCGGTTAAAGAGACCTAAGGTTACGTGGCACTTGCCGTTGGCATAGATGTGAGTCTTCGGCGGTCAATGGCTTGAATTGTCGTGACCCAGGCCAGGAAGACAAATTGCTCATAGGTTTGGCCGTCTAAGTGGCGGTGGTGAGTCCGGAATGTTAATGGCTTTAATTGACGTGACATCGACCGGTTCACCGAGAATGTGCCCTGAGTGCACGGGACGTGTGGCCGTACGAGCCAACGTCTGTGATGAAATGGCTATGGTTATATACATTGCTCGCTTATGCTAATGAAATGCAGGGAAGGAGCATCGCCGCCCCGAGTTGGGGGCGGGATCGTTATAATTTGGTCAGCATTGCTGACCGTTGCCTTGTTTTGCCAACGTGCGGTGGTTTGTTGCTTGCAGGTGCAGCTGGACCAAGCGGTCAATAGCGAGCTAAAGCCCTTTTTGCGAAGCTGGCCCTCGAAGGCCCAAGTAGAAGTGTTTACTGCTTTATTCATGTATGCCCGGCCTGCGTGCCGTGGTTTGTAAAACATGTAATATTCAAGTGAAACATTTTGTAAGGCCTTAAGGCTTGTTTTGAGTATTTTGTAATAACATTCCTATTTTCGTACTAGTGGACATTCGTGCTCTAATGCTGGGTTCTTTGTTTACAACTTTTATAAACTGCTTCCGCTAGAATGCTCTGTGTAGGACGTTGAGGTTGGTTGGATGGTTTCCATAAGTAACCACCCGGTCTGTCTGTGGTATATGGCGTCGGGCCCCGGCCGGACCTACTGCTATATGCTATGCGACGGATAGGGGGTGTTACATAATGTTTGATGGCTTTATTAGCACCTTGTGGAAGTCTAGCAGGTTTTTGGGCGTGTGCGGTGTATGGTGGAGAGTATGAGACTCCCTCGCAGTTAGACGGATATTATATTTGTGAGGGTGTATCCAGTTGAGTGACCACCTCACCCGTGTTTTTTGGGTAGAGTCGACAACAGGTGCCTAATAAAGGTTTCGTACTTTTTCCTTATGATTTATTCATGTTGTCATCTTATAACCTTGTGCATCTGGTGTACTCTTGTTGTGCATGACGAATCACATAAGAGTCCTTTTCCTGTATAGGGCTGATATCGAGTCGAGTTCGAGCGATTTGGGCTCGGCTCGAAATCAAAATTTTCGACTCGAACTCGGCTCGAAATCGACTCGAAATCGAAATTGATTTCGAGTCGAGATGGCTCGACTCGAAATGGCTCGATTCAGAGTCAGCTCGCAATCGAATCGAGTCGGCTCGAAATCAAATCGAGTCGGCTCAAAATTGAATCGAGTCTGCTCGAAATCGAATCAAGTCGACTCGAAATTTAATAATTTTTCGTTTTATTACTAGTTTGCTCAAAATAAAATTGGGCAACCTATAAATTTAGCAAATGAAACACTTAAAAGCTTCATTCTTTTTATTTATGTTTAAATTTTGTTATTTTTAATCTTAAAATAAGAATATATTAATAAATACATAATTTTTTTAATTATTTCGAGTTGATTCGAATCATATTTCGAGCGATTCAGGGCTGGCTCGAAATAGACTCGAAATCAGATTCGAGTCAAATTGAATCGACCTAAATTGAGTCGAATCAATTTTAACCGATTCCGATTCGGCTCAATTTTCGAGCGATTTTCGAGCGATTTTCGAATTTTGAATAATATGCTCAGCCCTATTCCTGTGGATGCCTTGTTTCTTTTGTACTTTACTTCAGTGCTTTTGGGTCTTGGGTTGGTACCCCTTTTGACCTTTGTTTATTTTTGCTTCTTACTTTTCTGCCACCATTTGTACCTTCTTGCTGAGGTGTTTTGTCTTTGGAATGCCTCAGGATCAAAGCAGTAGCAGTTAGTAGAGCTGGTTTTGGAGTTTCTTGGCGGCAGTGTTGGTCGTGGTTGTTGCCTCGTCTTAGCGAGGTAGTTTGTTGTTTATTTTGTTTTACTTGTTCATATATACTTTTCTGTATGTGGGTTCGTGTCAGTTTGTTGATGCCCACAAGATTGTTATTTTTAGATACTTGCTAGCTGCTTAGTTTTCTATGTGCGGATATGGATTACTTGCTCTCTGGGAGGATTTATGCTAGTAATGAATGTTAGGTATTTTCAAGTATAAAACCTACTATTATTACTTCATGCACTACATAATTTAAAAACTCTAACTTGTTATATTTAGTGACCGTAAAAGCTATCTGTACTACTATTATAAATTTAGAGTCTTGTATAGCATGAGTTTTCCTTCGGGGACGTTTATACTCATATAGGGTGTTGGAGTCAATCTAAACAAGCATCTTCCGCAACGTATAATTATATTTTGATTCTTGCACTAGATGAGCCACTAAGCCGAGGGATATGACTAACTACTGCACTCAAACTGATTTTTTTCCCTTAAAATAACTTAAAGAATCTTTCTTCATGATTAAGTAGGTGTCTGCCTGAGCGTCCTCAGTTATCCCCTGCAACGTGGCATCATGACGCGCATTTTCCCTTACTCTGATAAGTTATTATATGCGGTGAAAAATGCATGTTGTGACAGCAAGGCCCTCTCCCCTCACCACATGGCCAAGAAAAGACACTAATGACAGCCAAGACTCACACTTTGAGAACTTGGCATAGAGCTTATTTCTCCTCTGGGTGTGCAACACCATCCGTAAATGGTTCACATGATCTTCTTCAGATTGAGAGTACACTAAGATGTCATCAATGAAGACGGTCACAAACAAATCCAAGTACTCTCAAAATTTTCAATGTAGTAAGTCCATGAACACCCAGGGCACATTACATAGACCAAACGACATTACAGTGAACTCATAATGCCCGTAGTGTGTTTCAAATGCTGTCTTGGGAATATCACCTTCCCGAATCCTCAACTTGTAGTAACCCGACTTCAAGTCCAGTTTATAATAGATGGTTGATCCCACTAGCTGATCAAACAAGTCATCGATTCGAGGTATTGGATATTTGTTCTTCACCGTCAGCTTATTTAACTCGCGATAGTTGATGCACAACCACAAGCTACCATCCTTCATTTTTACAAAGAGAATAGGTGCGATCCAAGGTGACATACTTGGGCGTATATAACCATGTTCCAACAACTCTTATAGTTGCACGTTTTGTTCCTGCCATTTCCTTTGGCGCTACTCAATAGGGTGAGTGGGCTATAGGTTTCCTACCTGGCACCACCTGCAATAGTGTCGTTGGTTTCCTTAGGGGACATCACCTATGGAGTCATTAAGAAACACATATATATAAGCCGACACATCACTACTGGGCTTCAGAAACGTTATACATATATATAAGCCGATCCATACTAGAATAGGAACTTAGTGTCACTCACACTGGGCTTCAGCCTAAAGGTCGTTATAGGCATGAAGAATTACTTCGTGCATAGACGAACAAATGACGACTTTGAGAGCCGACATCCATATCTTGCTCGATCCCCGCATACAAGCGAACTTATTCAAGTCCATTTCTGAAGACCTATCAGTCATTACCAAGGCATCAAATCCAATTAACTTTTAACCCACCAATAGACGTCATAGTTCATCATACAGACTATCATAAAAATCTGTTGGTCTTAGTCTCCTCGGTCTCAAACACAAACTCTGCATGCTATCTCAGCACAATAAATGAATGAAAGTATTCCTCGACCGTGTACACTCCTTGAATCAGACACATTTCAACGGAGGAGCCGATGCTCTTCCCCTTGCTATTTGCTCAAGTACACCAACCGATATTGCATTCACCATCGGAACAAAGGGCTATTCATGCCTCTCATATTGGGCCTTGATCATTGCAAAGACCACATCAACGATCAACTAGATCATATCTACCGAAGGAGGAGGTGTTGGCACCATCAATTGGCATATGAATCCTCATCAAATGTTGGGGTTCTTGCAGCCCCGCATTCGTTCTAGTCGCCTACAATCGTGAAATACACATTTAAGCAACTAAAATATTGCACAAAGCAATACCAGGAATGCACAGGTTCCCCAAATATGTGTATTTTCATACCTAAGTGGACATTCTTGAGTTCATTTATGTTATAACGGTAAGCACTTACACGTGCTCTCCACCCCGCAAAAGAATTCGACCATGAATTCGGAGGAGGAAGACCAAGACAAGCTGATATCAAATTGTAACACCTCCATCTGTTACATGACATATAATAGAAGGTCCGACTGGGGACCCACGCTATATGCCACAAACAGACAACGAGGTTACAGGTTAATATCAAAGACCAAACCACACATTCCTAACTCAGAGCATTCTAGTGAAATCATTAGGGGTTAAGTTTGAACTCAGCTACCATAAATGTCCACTATATATAAATAACCACATTTATATATCTACAAGGAATGTTTACAAAATACACAAACTTTTTGCCCTTAAGGCCCTACAAGTTTTCTTCATATGTATGGATTACATACATCGACAAGCAGGCCAGCCAAACATGAAAATCAAAAAACACTTTTCTTTCATTGGCCTTCGAGGGCCAGCATAGCAGCAACAACAACAACAAGGGCTTCAGCCAACTATTTTCCGCTCGGCTCTCCAGCAATTGCGTGGGGACAATCCACCACAATAGTGGCAAACAAAGCAACGGTCAGCATTCAGCTGACCAATTTATAACGACACTACCCCTTACCTAGGGCAGTGGTATTCCTTCACTGTAGGCATAGCATTTCACAAGCAGATATATCGCAAGAATGTGCACTCATGCACAGTTCAACATATCACAAACAAATGCCTCAGCGGTCAAGCGTTCCGTACACTCAGGGCACATATTCAGTGTGCTGAAGTATCAGACCCCACCATCATTCCCAATGGCAACTTTGAGCATTACGCTCTACGGCCTACAGCTAGAGGCTTTAGTATTAATGGCACGTAGGCCTAAGACTATCATTATGTATTACAAAGAATGCACAAAAACCCCGGAAACTCACGTTGACAACCATAACACGGAGACAGGTCAGCCATTGCAAGTTGCTCAAATCGCCACAAATGATGCGGGTCGGCTTCTCCCTTATCCGTTTGGCACGAAGCCTTTTAAGAGCTCATAGCTCCCAATAGCCACAATGTCCACGAAGGACTAGCTTCACAATCAAAAGGGGAGTTAATGCCTGTGTTTCATCACAATCGCTTGATGGGATCCACAAAACTCTCTTTTTGCTCCCATACTCAACCCAAACCCTGCAGCAACATGCAGTGCTAGAAAACTGGTCTTTTACATCACAAATAGCTCTCTGGGGGCTATCGCCGTCGGCGACACCCACTGTCTCCCCGCGATATCAACAGTTTCCATAACTGTGCTTTCATTCGGGTATTTTCCTAGAGATCCTCTCTAGTACTTCCTGTTACTCCAATTCACAGGAATAACCCACAGATTCCATAAAATATTGGTTATACGCAGAGTCTTCTCCGGTTCAAAAAATAAAGCATCAACAATCCAGACCAACCTGTCCAGATGGGCTTCACACAACATGCATATTTCGTATTATAAATTTTCGGATCTATATGCGAGAACTTTTTGGTATATCAAGAATCAACCCAATGGAAATCCCTCAATATTCCAGCTTTTGTTCGTGGAAATCCATGCATATGCCAAATTAAGGACTTCACATGTCCAAGGAAGAAAGATCATTACCCATAAAAAACTCTTCAGAGCCATAACCGTGATTTATGATCCGGATGGAATTGATTGCCTCAACTTCCTCTCCAAGAATCTAGCGTCGACTCGCGATTTCACTCATAAGCAAACCTCAGATCGCTCTTCATATAAGCTCCTGGACGTTCTTTTGGATCCCTAGTTTGGATTTGGGCTAGGTTCACTAATTAGGATAAGTTTTGACCCACATTGTATAGCTACGGTCAAGTCTGTGAGTCCTTAGAGTTTAGGCTAGTCATTAGGTTCAACTTTGATGGACCAGCCAGCAAAGGACTTCAGGAGACTCAAGACTTAGAAGAATTCAAAGTTCAAATTATCAGTTCGAAATTTTTCGAACTCAGCTCGACGATCGTCGATCGTAGATCGATAAACTCAGAGTTAATTCTCTGAGTTGAGCTCGATGATATTCAATCTCAGGTCGACAAAATCTGGAGTTCAGCTTCAACAGATTCTTTCTAGTTTATTTTCGCTAAACTCAGCTCGACGAAGACAGATTCTCTGCTCGACGAACTTGGTGCGTTGTTTTGGCAAGTTATCTGCAGAATGTAGTTTGCTGAGCTCAGGTCGACGAATAGGATTTTTCAGCTCGACGAACTTGGAACTCCAGTCAACGAATTCTATTCAGAGCTCGACAAATTCTTTCCCAAGCCTGACTTAGAAGTTTTCCTTATTTTGTCCTTATTTCTTATATTATTTAGCAGTAATTCTCGGAGTAATTAATTATAATATTCTCAAGAATATAGCCATTATTGGTAGCATTAATTAGGGTCTTCTTCAGGGTTAATTACTTGCTTATTTTAATGGGACAGTTGGGGAAACTCTTTAATGAATATTTCAGTCATTTCTTTATCTAGATCATTCAACAATTAATGCTTGAAATTCAAATTTCAAAGGAGAATTTTGACAACAGAATATAAAAGAGATTTTCTCTTTTCAGACAAGTAGTTACAACAAGAGAATAATAGAGACACGACATCATACAAGCAAAAAGGAGCATACAGAGAAAATATACAGAACTCTCTCCCTGTGCAGAAAACATTCTGTTTTCCCCTTGTTCTTTCTGAAGACTGAAGAAGAGAAACAATCAAATATCAAGAGTCTTCTTCAACTTCTACTCCAGGAATATTCAAGGACAACAACTCTGAATTAGTCAGAAATTCCTGTATCATTTCAAGACAAGGCTAAAGACCTACACCCTGAGCAAGGCTCCAACTCTTCTGAATCATTCATTATTTCAGAAGGAGCTTTGACAACAGTAATCCTCTAAAGTCTTCTCTATTGATTAGAGAAAGAGAAGACACCATCAATTCTCTCTCAACCTCTTGTAAAAGGTTTTATTAACTCCCTTCAAAAGTTTATTCTTGGTTTTTAGGCACCTGATCAAAAGCCTAAAGGGTTGTGAGATCTCCCTGGAAATAGAACTTGTGGTGGCAGTCACCTGATTAAAAACCTGATAGTGGATTCCAATCGGGTGGTAGAAGAGTGGATGTACCTAGTTTTGGGAAGCACTATAAAATTCTTGTGTTGTCTGGTTGTTCATTTTCTGTTTTTGTTCTTACTGTGCTGTGATAGATTAGCTTAGACTGCATTCCATTTTCTATTACTATTATTGCTATCATCTATTTTACTCTGATAAAAATCTTAAATAGACAAAAAGTTTTAAGTTACTCTATTCACCCCCCTCTAGAGTAATCAGATCTATCCCCTATCTTTCAATTTGTATCAGAGCAGTGTTCATTTGGTTGTACAAGCTAACACTTGAACCAAAAGATACTTATTAGACCTAATCTTATTTTTCCTTAGTTATTTTTGGTTATTACATATAATGACACATAACAAAGATTATGCAAGCACCGGACCTCCATTTTGCAATCTGAATATGTTTGCTATCTAGAAGACAAGAAATAGGCTTTATATCAACTATATTGATGAATACATATACAACTCTATTTTGACAGGACCACCAGCTCCAGTGGCAACCACTTCTGCAACTTCTAGCACACATGTTGTTCCACCACCTGAGTGGACAAATCCTCAAAAGAAGGCAAAGATAGCTGATGCCAAAGCCATGAATATTTTGGCACAAACTTTGTCTGATGACATCTTCCAAAAAGTGGCTGAGTGCACATCAGCAAAAGCTATCTGGGATTCACTTAACCAGATGGTTACTGGATCAGTAGATGAGAGAAAAGATAGGATATCTAATCTCATCTCCTTATATGAAAATTTAAAGAAAGAAGAATCTGAGTCTGTGAGTGACATGTACAACAGACTAAGCTCAATCATCAATGAGCTGAAGACTCTGGTACAAGGACATCACCCTCACAGAAGTCAATGACAAGATCCTCATGTGCATCCCTAGCTCCTGGGATTCCATAATATGACCAATCAAGGAGGCCAGAAGTCTTAATAAAATTTCCACTGAATCTCTTCTTGAAAGCTCAAATCATATGAACAACTCATAAAGACAAGAGAAGCTGCAGAGCAGAAGACTCCTTCAGTAATAAGAAAGGAACAAAACATAGCTTTCAAAGCTTCAGAATAATCAGAAGCTCCAACAGCTAGTGAAGAACTTCTAAGTCTCTTAGCCAAGAGATTTTACAAAATGGCAAAGAAGGATTTCAGAAGAAAGTTATCTAGGCAAGATGACAAGCCAAGGTATGACAAGACACCAATTAAAGAAGTTGTTTTCTTTGGTTACAGGATGCCAGGATACTTTATATCAGAGTGTCCAGAGAACCAAAAGAAGGAGAGAAGAAGGGAAAAAGAAACCAGGAAACAACACTACAGCAAGCCCTCCTCCAGCAAGCATAAAAGGATGGAGAAAGGTTTTGTGGCTGAAACATGGAGTCAAACTGGAGATGAATCTTCATTTTCTAGCACCAGTGAAGATGAAGAAGAGGCTAAGGCAAAAGGATATTTGCTTGATGGCCATTGATGCATCAAGCAGCCTATCTGAAGCTAAGCAATCAGACAGTGAGGAACCTTCTGAATCTGAGGTAAATCAGGTATTATCTTCCTTTGATTTCAATTCAGAAAATTTTATAACTGAATTTAAATATTTATGCATTGATTTAATTAACTCTGAAAAAGAGATTAAACATCTTAGAGAAAAATTGACTGATCAAGAAAACTTCCTTTCAAAAAATATCAAACTTAAGAATGAATTAACCATAGATAATGAACAAATCATCTCATAAAAAACTGAATTAGCTGAGGCTAGGCAACTTGAAGAATTCCTAAATGGGAGAAGTATCAAGCTGATGGATATCACAATCACAGTAAATGTCAGGCTTAATGACAAGCTGGGCTTAGGTGCTTCATCAAGCCAACCCTCATTGATTCAGAAGAATATCTTAACACCCCCAATAAAATTTGTTTCAGAAAAGGTCAAAGAAAAGATAGATAATAACAATGTTAAAAAACCAGAATTAAAACAAAAGAATAAGAAATCTTATAAAAACTATGTTCAGCAGATTTCGTCGAACTCAGATCGACGAAATGTGTACAGTTCGTTGAACTCAAGTCGACGAACTCAAAACACAAATTTTTATTATAATTATTAGTTAAACTGCGATCGACGAAACCAGTATGGTTCGTCGAACCGAGAACGACGATATTGGGACCCAGAGAATGAATACTTTCATTCTTTAAGGGGAGTTTGACGAACTCATCCCCATTCGTCGACCTCAGATCGACGAACTTACCAGAATTCGTCGAACCCAATTCATTTTAATAAAAACTTTTATTCCTATAAAAAATTTAATCAACCAAGACAATGTGTTAATCCCTTCACCCAGTGGATAATTCCACCCAGAAGATTTCACCCCCTAGGTTATAAATATCAACCAGAATACTCGTACATTTCCAGCTTTAATTATGTAAATAAACAAGGACCCAAGGTAACCTGGGTCAAGAATAGCTAATCTATTTTATTGGAGGTGAAAGACTATCCCACCACAGAGCAATAATGGTATCTAGATAGTGGTTGTTCAAAGTATATGACTGGAATCAAGGAAAACTTAATCAACTACAAGTCTAAGCTAGGACCCAAAGTAATATTTGGTGATTCCAATTGTAGCCAGACTGAAGGATATGTAAATGTCAAGATTGGAGCAGTCACCTTCAGGAATGTAGCTTATGTACGTGGACTGAAGCATAACCATATATCCATAAGTCAGTTATGTGATAAAAGGTTTTATGTATCATTTAACAAAACTTCCTGTATTATTACTTCTATAGATAACCAAGTAGTGTTAACTGGTACTAGAGTAGGAAATATCTATGGAGTTAATTTTAAGTCAGCTAAATCCAAAATATGCTTGTTTAACCAAACTAGTAATAATAATGATCTATGGCATAAGAGATTAGGACATGTTAACATGAAAAAGTTGCTAAACTCTCTAGGGACAACCTTGTTAGAGGATTGCCTTCTTGCCCCTACAAGAAGGAAAGCCTTTGCAGGGCTTGTTAGTTAGGCAAGCAAACTAAAAATAGTTTTAAGTCACTTAATAAAAGTGATTCACCTAGGATTCTGTATTTGGTTCGCATGGATCTCTTTGGACCCATTACTGTACAGAGCCGAGGAGGGAAGTCTTATACCTTAGTAATTATTGATGACTTCTCAAGATTCACTTGGGTGTTCTTCTTGAGAAACAAGTCAGATAACTTCAAGGTTCTTACAGATTTTCTTAAGAGCATAAGGATTGAGTACTCTACTCCAGTTGCATTGATCATAAGTGATCATGGTACTGAGTTTGAGTCTCTTCCCATGCAAGAATTCTGTGAGAAGGAAGGTATCAGGCACTATTTCTTTGCTCCTAGAACTCCTCAACAAAATAGGGGTAGCTGAAAGGAAAAACAGAACACTGATTGAAGCTGCAGGCACATTACTTGCAGATGCCCACTTGCCCCTATCCTTTTGGGCAGGGGCTATGAGCACAACAAACTATGTACTGAATAGAAGTTTGATACACAAACTTAAGGACAAGACCCCCTATGAACTACTCAAAGGAAAGAAACCTAAAGTAGATTATTTCAAAATTTTTGGATGCATTTGTTACATCCATAAAAATAATAAGAAATACATTAGAAAGTTTGAAGCCAAGGCCGAAATAGGAATTTTTCTTTGATATTTCCATGTAAGCAAGGCTTATAGGGTATACAATAAATCATCCATGAAAATAGAAGAATCTATTCATATTTCTATTGATGAAATTAACATGTTTTACAAGGAGAAGATTCCTTCTACCAGTGAGACTTTGCAGGAACCTTCTCCACATATTGCTGAAGATAGTGAAGATGATGACACTGAACTCAGTGAAGAGCCAACAACAGCTATAATTCCATAAGAGGAATTAATTCCCCAAGCTATTGCTCAACCAACTCCTCCTACTGAATTAGTCACACTTAGAGATCACCCTGTATCTCAAGTGATTGAAGATATATCAATGAGTGTGCAGACAAGGCATCAACTCCACCAGGACATGATGCATGCTTGCTTTATATCTCAAACTAAACCTCAATCCATTAAAGATGTTGAGCAAGATCCACACTGGATCATTGCAATGCAAGAGGAGCTCAACCAATTTGAGAGATATAGAGTTTGGGATTTAGTTCCAAGACCAAAAGACTACCCAGTCATTGGAACTAAATGGGTATTTAGAAACAAACTTGATGCTCAAGGTATTATCATAAAGAACAAGGCAAGATTAGTTGCTCAAGGCTATAGACAAGAGGAAGGCATAGATTATGACCAAACATTTCCCCTGTTACAAGGATTGAAGCAATCAGGATATTTTTAGCCAATTCAGCCTACGAGAAGTTCACAGTGTACCAAAAGGATGTCAAAAGTGCATTCCTGAATGGTGAACTCAAAGAAGAGGTCTATGTAGAACAACCACCAGGTTTTATTTCTCCTACTTATCCATCTTATGTTTTCAAATTGCATAAGGCTCTCCATGGTTTAAAACAAGCTCCAAGAGCTTGGTATGAAGCCTTAGCTAGCTTTCTCTTAGAGCATAACTTTTCTAGAGGCATAGTAGATAAGACTCTATTTATAAAGCATTATCATGATAAAATCTTATTAGTACAAATATATGTAGATGACATTATATTTAGTTCTACTGATTCCAAACTATGCAAAAGGTTCTCCAACCTTATGCATTCCAAGTTTGAAATGAGTAGCATGGGTGAGCTCTCCTACTTCCTTGGTCTCCAATTGAAGCAGTCCCCTGATGGAATCTTCTTGTCCCAATCCAAATATGCTAAGGAGCTAATAAAATGGTTTGGGATAGCTGATGCTTCAGCAAAGAAAAAACCTATGGCTACAAATGTTGTAATTGATTCTGATGAACATGGGAAACTTATAGATCAGAAATTATATAGGGCCATTGTTGGGTTCCTGTTATATCTTACAGCAAGTAGGCCAGACATTATGTTTTCTACATGTCTTTGTGTTAGGTTCCATGTGAACCCTAAAGAATCTCACCTTATTTTCTTAAAAAGAATTTTGAGATATATAAAGAGTTACCCTAATTTAAGACTCTAGTATCCAACTGAGTTAGAATTTGAGTTAACTGGATACTCTGATGCTGACTTTGCTGGATGTAGAGTGGGCAGAAGCACATCAGGGACATGTTAGTTCTTTGGTGATAGGCTTGTGTCTTTGTTTTACAAGAAACAAATATTGTGTCTACTTCAACAGCAGAAGCTGAGTATATTTTAGCTGATAGTTATTGTTCACAGATGCTGTGGATTCAGAACCAACTCCTAGATTATGGTGTCAACTTAAATAATTCAACTCTACTTTGTGATAATACCAGTGCAGTTTCTATTGCACAGAATCCAGTGCATTATAGTAGAACTAAGCATATAGATGTAAGACATCATTTCATTATAGAGTGTGTTGACAAAAAGAAAATTAATCTCACCTTTGTCTCTACTGATTTGCAAAAGTCAGATATCTTCACCAAACCCTTGGATGAGAAGAAACATCTGTTCTTTATGAATCAGCTAGGCATGATAAATGGAGATGCATTAATTTAACTTTTGTCTGTGGTCAAAGAATTTGCCATAGTTCGTCGAATGGAGATTGACGAACTGAGAAAAGTTTTTGAGAGAATCCGTCGACCTGATATCGATGAACTCTCTGTGTGAAGTTCTACTCGTCGAACGGAGATCGACAATATTGCTTCAGAAAATGTTTCGTCAACATAAGCACGATGAAATGTTTTCATTTCTTCAGACTGAGATAGACGAACTCTTTTTTCAATAAAATATTTCATCAAACTTAGATCAAAGAATTTTGTTTATTTCGCAGGACGGAGTCTGCCGCTTCATATTTTGAAAACCATATAACTAGGTTTTCTTTGAGCTCCATCCCGCGCTTTCTGTTCCCTTGCACTTGATCTTTATGTTTCCTTTTGCACATGATCAATGGAGATTCCAGCGAGCTCTCTAGTGACGATGAAGTTTGACTTTGGATTTGACATAGACTTTGAATCATTCCAACATTCCGATCGAATCTTCCTGGATATACTGAACCTATTTGAGGAATAATAGTTAACGAATTTCATGATAACCAAAATCAAGATAGCGTCTACTGAAATAAGAGAATGGGTGTTCACCTCCTCAACTCCTGATGAAGACACAATGACATGCACCATCTCAGGGAATCAGGTTACTCTAACCCCCACCATCTTAATAGAGATTTTTCGGTTTGGTTAATGGAGATGAAGATATTGAAATGGATAGTATTGAATACGATAACCTATTGATCAAAATGGACCATTCTGAAGGAAACCCTAACAAACTGCTTAAGAAGAATTTGTCTGATGAATACAAATTCCTTGTTGATGTCGTTGGAAAAGTTTTGCTGGGCAAACACACAGCCCATGACTATATTACCGGGCACCAGTTCTTGGTGATGTGTGCGGTGGTAAATAAGAAAGCGGTGAACTGGGGAAAACTACTATTTGATTTGATCAAAAAGAAAAATACTAAGAAAGAAGTATGTTTTGGAAGAATTTTGGGCATTTTACTACAAGAAAAGGCAGCTGAATCCCTGGTCTCGCAGACCATATTCATTAATGCCTCCAAACGGCTCACATGTGCCCTATTTGGGAGATGGGAGAGGACCATAACTAAGTCATCCAGGACTTCCTCCTCTTCCAGGACTTCTGAGAGCACTAGGGCAGTAATAGCCACTCCTCCACCTCCAGAAGATGCCCTTCCATCCACTAGAATTCCTTCACCTTCTCCACAACAACAACCATCCTCCATCATCCCTCCTACTTCATCTCTTCCTATACCATCCCCTCCACACTCCCCCATATTCATTAATGAGGATACTCCATCTCCACCTCCTCAATCACCTCCTCAAATTAATATATCTGACACTCCATGTAACTCACAATCATCCTTCAATATGTTGTCCCTTCAACCTTCTCCACATAACTCTCCAATTCAGGTCACCACATCTTAACCCATTACCAGAATTCCTACTTCACTTACTGACATTCCATCCATTACCCCTTCCACCTTTTCAAAATATACCCGCACAGACTTCTCACATGTCTTCTCTGTGTGTTTAAATTGTGGACATCACACTCCCTACACCTCTTCTAATCCTGAACCCCTCTACCTTAATTTTTCTGATATAGTAAAAGATCTTCTTGCTTTTATTTCGCACACTCTTAAGTAACTTATAGCTAATGCTATTGCTCCTCTCTCTGCTTCCATCCCCTCTCTCTTTTCCAGATTTGCTGCCCTCTCTTTTATCCCTTCTTCTGGAGGACTGGCTTCAGGACCCTTTGAACCCAGTCAGGGGGAGATGTTCTGTGAAGAAGCAGCAGCAGATTCTGATATGTTTGATGATTCAGCAGTGGCAGCCCCTCCAACAAAAATAATTGATCTAATTGATTCTAATATAGACATGGTTGACACAGTTGTGGCAGAAATAACTACTGCTGGTGAGTATATTATAAATCCCATAGTTAATCTAGATTCTTTCAATTTTGTTTACATCAATATTCTACCCAGTTTTGATGTACAACAATCTAGAGCTATTGTACCCTATACTTCTCAAATAAGCCCTGAAGTTGTTAATCAACTAAAGGCAAGTTTTGCAGCTCTAGTAATTACAAAAGAACATGTGACTAAGAATGTTCTTGAACTAGTCTCTACTCTAGAGCAAAAAGCTCTTTCCCCTCCTACTTATAAAATGGATGATAGTACTTTACCAAACCTAGATGATATCATCCTTGCAAATATAGCAGAAGAAAATAAGACAGTTTCTGAAAATATGGATGTACCATAGGTTGTAGAATCTCAACTGCTTCCTCAAGCCGAGAAGCAAATTTCAAAGGAATCCTTGAAGGCAATTGATGCTATGTATGACAACCCTCCAAGTTCATCTAATGATGATGATTTTGATGATTCAAAAGCTAAGAAGAAGATTGATAAGAAAATGAAAGCTCCTGCTATGGATGTTCCAAATCCCAATTCCAATGCAGACACTCCCTACTACATTTTGCAATAGATTACTCCTTACCCGGGGATGCCTAATTGGATGTGGCTATCTAAGAATGAGCAAAAAGCAAGGAAGAAGAGCAGATGGTACTCTCCTCCTCCTCCTTCTCAAAGGAATTAGACAGGTTCTCCTCCTCCAACAGCAGGTACTTCAGGGAATGTTTCTCAAAGATCTACCTCTTACACTCAAACTTACCAAAGTCAACAAGACAGATCTTCAAGATCTCATTTCCAAGGAAGCAGTCAATAGAAACATTATTCAAGTAGCAGCAGACATCAACAACAATATCAGAAGTAAGACATGCAACAGAAAATATCTGAAATTGATCAATCTGAAAAAGATAATAGTTCTGAAAGACCTGAATCTCCACAAGTTCCTTTTGTTGATCCTGAACAAGAAAAAAACTCTAGAATGGCTAGATTTCAAGAGCTGGTTAGACTCTCTCAAATAAACAAAGCTAAAAAGGAAGGCAAAGATCCCTCTCAGTACACTACAATGTTTTCTTATAGGATAGAAGAATTAAAATGGTATGACAAAACTAACAAATTTTTCAATGTAGATGATTATATGAATCTGCATCCAGAGGCTGTAGTTCAAAGAGCAACTTCTGTCAACATAATTGGAGCATGACTATGTCAAAAAGAGAAGCTGCAAATACAAACAAAAAAATTATATTCATGCCTCATTCTGAAAAATCTGACAAAGCTTATAAGGAGAATCCAAAGAAGAACAAATGACTGTTTTGTTTAGTTTTTATTTTCTGAACTCTATTTGATTAATCTGTCACAAAGCTCTTATTGTATACATATCTGCTGGATGTTTTAATTTTCTGTCAGATATATTTTATTTTGCTTTGTGATTAATTTTTTTGTTTGTATTAGTGACCTCACCCAAATAGGGGGAGAGTGTTGGATCCCTTGTTTGTATTTGGGCTAGGTTCATTAATTAGGATGAGTTTTGACCCACATTGTATAGCCAGGGTCAAGTCTGTGAGTCCTAGAGTTTAGGCTAGTCATTAGGTTCAACCTTCATGGACCAGCCAGTAAAGGACTTCAGGAGACTCAAGACTTAGAAGAATTCAAAGTTCAAATTATCAGTTCGAAATTCTTCGAACTCAACTCGACGATCGTCGATCATAGATCAACGAACTCAAAGTTAATTCTCTGAGTTGAGCTCGATGATATTCGAGCTAAGGTCGACGAAATCTAGAGTTTAGCTTCAATAGATTCTTTCATATTTATTTTCGCTGAACTCAGCTCAACGAAGACAGATTCTCTGCTCAACGAACTTTGAGTGTAGTTTTGGCAAGTTATCTGTAGAATGTAGTTCGCTATGCACAAGTCGACGAACAAGATTTATCAGCTCGACGAACTTTGAACTCCAGTCGACGAATTCTGTTTAGAGCTCGACGAATTCTGTCCCAAGCCAGACTTAGAAGTTTTCCTGATTCAGTCCTTATTTCTTATATTATTTAGCAGTAATTCTCTGAGTAATTAATGCAAATTTTGTCAAGAATATAGCCGTTATTGGCAGAATTAATTATGGTCTTCATCATGGTTAATTACTTGCTTATTTTAATGGGCAATTGTGGAAACTCTTTAATGAATATTCCAGCCATTTCATTCTCCAGATCATTCAGCAATTAATGCTTGAAATTCAAATTTCAAAGGAGAATTTTGACAGCAGAATATAAAAGAGATTTTCACTTTTCAGACAAGTAGTTGCAACAAGAGAATAATAGAGACTCGACATCATACAAGCAAAACGGAGCATGCAGAGAAATTACACAGAACTCTATCCCTGTGCAGAAAACATTCTGTTTTCCCCTTATTCTTTCTGAAGATTGAAGAACAACAATCAAATATCAAGAGTCTTCTTCAACTTCTACTCCAGGAATATTCAAGGACAATAACTCTGAATCAGTCAGAAATTACTGGATCATTTTAAGACAAGGCTGAAGACCTACACCCTGAGCAAGGCTCCAAGTCTTCTAAACCATTCATTATTTTAGAAGGAGCATTGACAACAACAATCCACTAAAGTCTTCTCTATTGATTATAGAAAGAGAAGACACCATCAATACTCTCTCAACCACCTATAAAAGGGTTTATTAACTCCCTTCAAAAGTTTATTCTTGGTTTTTGGACACCTGATCAAAAGCCTAAAGGGTTGTGAGATCTCTCTGGAAATAGATCTTGTGGTGGCAGTCACCTGATCAAAAACCTGATAGTGGATTCCTACCAGAGTGGTAGAAGAGTGGATGTACCTAGTTTGGGGAACCACTATAAAATTCTTGTATTGTCTGGTTGTTCATTTTATATTTTTGTTCTTGCTGTGTTGTGATAGATTAGCATAGACTGCATCCCATTTTCTATTACTATTA
The DNA here is from genome assembly GCA_039583875.1 of Platanthera guangdongensis. NCBI lineage: Eukaryota > Viridiplantae > Streptophyta > Magnoliopsida > Asparagales > Orchidaceae > Platanthera > Platanthera guangdongensis. Next base: position 123,581,663 of record CM077155.1, on the reverse strand, counting down.
TTGCTATCATTTATTTTACTCTAATAAAAATCTTAAATAGCCAAAAGTTTTAAGTTACTCTATTCACCCCCCTCTAGAGTAATCAGATTTATCCCCTATCTTTCACGTTCCTCCTCTACCCTCTCTAATAAAGCAGAGAAAGTATATGATAAGATGAGAATAAAATCTCAAGTCCATCCTCAAATAAAAGCTACCGCCGCGTGGTAACTACTTCCGTCGCGCAGTAACATAGGCAGTATCCGCTTTGACTAGTCGGCTCCGCTATCAGTGATAACTCCCCGTGATAACACTTTAGCTCTTGGCGATAAGCCGTTCGACATTCTTCAAGCGGTTAGCGCAGCGTGGTAACTCCTACTGCCTGGCGTAAGCACGCTCGACGATTGTTCGACAGCATTGAGTGCTCGAAAGCGTTGAGTGGTCAAAAGCGTTGAGTGGTAAAAAGCATTGAGTGGCTACTGCGGCGCGATAGCTCCGCGGTACCCAACCCGAGCGCTTGGTCTTTTATATCACTGAGCTACCGCCCGCGATAATACTATCGCTACGCGGTAGCCCCCAATGACGGCTACTCCTTTTTGGGGTGTTACAAATAGACATGATAAGCAGAGGTGGACATAAATCCAATCAATAAAAATAAAGCTAATTCCATAACTAATATTAGTTTAACCTTCTTTATTACACAATAAAATATATATATATATATACAAAATGAAGAAAGCTACTCCTTTGAAGAAGTAGGAGAAATGTTGAACTTGCTCATTATATTCGTGAGCAACTTCTTCATTCGCTTTACTTCTTTCACCATTTTCCTGATCTCCCGGCCATGATCCTCCACCATACTGTAGATTTCCCTGCTGGTTTCTCTAAGGGACCCGGTACAGTGTAACTATGGTTGTAGTGCAGGTGGCCGCACCCATGAGGAAGTAGGAATCTCATATTCTTTCTAGACTAGAGGGAAGCTCTTTGTAGGGTACGCCGAATAGTCGATGGCTGGATACTTCTCCACCAAGATGCTCTGGATCACACCGCCCAAAGGAAATGTGTTCACCTGCTGGCGGTCAGGGGATTTTAGGCGAAAGGTGTAGCATATCATGGAGAGGATGATATCTGATACACTGAAGGCTTTCTAAGCTAGGATACAGTATGTCACCATGGATAGTTTGGTCATGATTTTCCTGGTGTCCCCAGCCTTGAACATGAGAAAGTGACGTAGGAAATCAAGGATGATTCGGGCATCAGGAGTGAGTGTATCCACCAAAATTATGAGATCTAAACTCCCCTCCACACCGTGAAGAACTTAGGTCATCTCCATCCAGTTCCAAGTGGTTTTGAAGGATTCCACGATATCGAGGAATGGACAGTTGGGCATCCAGACATATTTCCCATTCAAGATCTGAGAGGAGTATCGTCACTATCTCTGTCCTGATACAGGACTGCACACCTCCACCCAGTTGCGTGTGAGCGGGATCTCTGATATTATTATAGAACTCCTGAGTGAGGACTGAGGAGAATGGAACGCCAGAAGAGATCACAAAAAGCACACCCGCATTCTCCAAGTATTCATAAATATGAGCGTACCAATCATCGATATCGATGACCATGGGCACACCTACTGTGGCCTCATCTATAGTGGAGTAGGTCGATATAGGAACTTGAGAGCATTTTGAAAAACTACGGTGAGTAGGCTGTGTAACGCCCCGAAACTCAAAAGAGCGACGAGGGATGTTTTGGGCCAATTTTGGGTTCTGGCTGTAGGCACACGGCCTGGGATACGGGTGTGTCCCAGGGCGTGTCAAGCTTGTGTCGACACTTAGCCGACGAAGTCGACATTTTGCTCTCGACATTGTGTCGAGACTGGGCACACGACATGCGACACGGGCGTGTCGCAGGGCGTGTCGACTCGTGTCGACACTTAGCCCGCGAAGTCGACACTCTGCGCTCGACGAAGTGTCGAGAAATGGAACACGGCCTACGACACGGGCGTGTCGCAGTGCGTGTCGACCCGTGTCGACACTCGTCTCGGGAAGTCGACATTTTGTTCGACGATGTGTCGAGACAAGGCACACAGCCTAGGACACAGGCGTGTCCAAGGCCGTGTCGTCAGGTCGACGATCTTCGCTCGACGAAGTGTCGAGTATCGAGAACGTGTACAAGGCCTGGAGCCCAGGCGTGTTGAGGTGACACGGGCAAGGACACGGGCGTGTCCTAGACCCCGTGCAGTGCTCGGGTTGTTTTCGGGGAAAAACGATGGGGGTACACGGCCGGCCACACGGCCGTGTTAGGTGGAACACGGGCGTGTCAGGTCAAACACGGGCGTGTTCGATACCCGTGTGTTGTTCAAGGCGTGTCGATTTTTACGGCGAATGAGGCACACGGCCCTGGACACGGGCGTGTGCCAGGCCGTGTTGCGGTCCAGATTGGGCATTTCAGTCCCTGATCAAAGCCGTTTGTTTCTGAATTGAGTCTGTTTCAGTTCCTGAAGGGATATAACCTGGATTGAGCCTTAGATACCCTCACTTTTCATGAGTTCTTATCTTTCTAAAGCTTAGAGAGAGAGGAGAGCCAAGGAAGGGAGAAGAAGCTAGATCCGGCCATTGGAGGAGCTTCGAAGCTCCAAATCGCTAGCCGACTCCGGATCCATGGAGGCGAAGAGAGTGCGGTGCTTTTCATCCGCTTACTTTTCCATGCCGCCAAAGAATGACGCAAGTGTAACGATTCTCATCTTGAGCATGAGTAGCTCTCCTTCTTTGCATAGGAAGCCCGCTCTCGCAAGTTTGCGGTGAGTTGCAGGCGTTCCTTCGGGTAGATATGTGAAGTCCCCGTTGTTAGAGTCCGTCAGCGAAAATGGACATAAGCATGTTGTGTGAAGCCTACCGGACATGTTGGTCTGGATCGGTGATGTTGCATTACATATATGCCGAAGAAGACTCCGTGCGATTGGTTGTTTTTCGGGTTTTCTACACGGTAGATTGCAACAGGGAGCCTTGGGGACTAACCCTAAGGTGCATCCGGAAAACTGGGTGGATGTGTGAACTTGCCAACATGGAGGCCTGAGAGCCAACTTGAACATAACCGAGTTATGTGAAACTGTGTGACGAAAATAGGACTCGGGAGAAGTTTGACCTGCGCATATGGCTTAAATTGTCGTTGCGACGTGAGCACGGGTTAGATGGAACCGTACCCATTTCTATGTCGTTCTGGTTAAAGAGACCTAAGGTTACGTGGCAGTTGTCGTTGGCATAGATGAGAGTCTTCGGCGGTCTATGGCTTAAATTGTCGTGACCCATGCCGGGAAGACAAATTGCTCATATGTTTGGCCGTCAAAGTGGCGGTGGTGGGTCCGGAATGTCTATGGCTTTAACTGACGTGACATCGACCGGTTCACCGAGAATGTGCCCTGAGTGCACGGGGTGTGTGGCCATTTGAGCCTATGCCTGTGATGAAATGAATATTATTATATTGCTCGCTTGTGCTAATAAAACTGCAGGGAAGGAGCATCGCCGCCCCGAGTCGGGGGCGGGATCGTTATAATTTGGTCAGCATTGCTGACCGTTGCCTTTTTGTTTGCCACCGTGCGGTGGTTATGTTGATTGCAGGTGCTGTTGGACCAAGCAGTCAATAGCGGGCTAAATCCCAAATTGCGAATCCGGCCCTTGAAGGCCTATTTGGAGTGTTTACTGCTTTATTCATGTATGACTGGCCTGCGTGCCGTGGTTTGAAAATCATGTAACATTAGGTAAACCATTTTGTAAGGCCTTAAGGCCAGTACTGGTGTATGTACTTCATTCCTGGTTGGCTATTCTAGTGGACATTCATGTTTTAGTGCTGGGTTCTTTATTGCAACTTATATAAACTGCTTTTGCTAGAATGCTCTGTGTAGGACGTTATGATTAGTTGGATGGTTTCCAAGAGTAACCACCCGGTCTGCCTATGGCATACGGCGTCGGGCCCCGGCCGGACCTACTGCTTTATGCTATGCGACGGATAGGGGGTGTTACAATTTGGTATCAGACTACTTGTTTTGGTCGGGCTTAACTTGAATTCGTGGGCGAATTCTTTTTAAGGGGTGGTGAGAACATTGTGTGTGTCATCGTTATAACGATAAAAGAACCCATGAATGTCCACTTAAGAATGAAAATACACTTGTTTGAGGAACCTGCGTGTTCCTATAATTGTTATTTGTAATTTTATTTGGTCGCTTAACGGTGTTTTGTACCACTATAGGTGACTGGAAGCGGTGCTGGACCGCCAGAATGTCTGGTTTCTGAGGAGCATAGTGCACACAGTGAGGTGTTTGAGACTCCTCCTTCGTATGAAACCGTTAGAAGGATCGTAGAAGCGGTGTTTGCTGTGACGGGTGCACAGCTTGGAGGAAATGTACAACCCTGCGCCCCTATTGTGGCTTCAATGTCGGTGGGCGTGATGCAGCAGATGACCTTTGGTAGACCATCGGGGCAGCAGCTGAATATGCATTTAGTGCAGGGAGCGCACACAGTTGAGGCATATTTGCAAGCATTTCTTATGATAAGTCGCTACCCATGCTTCGAGTTGGATAACGAGCAAGCTACAGTCGATAGATTTTATAATGGCCTGCGTGCCGAGTTACGAGTTCTACTACTAGGACCAAAGTTATTGGGATTCCGAGCCTTGGTGGAATCAGCTAGATCTTTGGAGGCAGATTTGAGGAAGACCCTCCCGATGCCAGCGACCATGGTATCGAACTATACAAACCCCATAAGAGCTGCATCCGGCAGAATGCTGGAGAAAGGGGCTATGAAATCGACTAGCAAAGCTACTTACACTTGTCATACTTGTGGAAAGAAAGGGCACTTTGCCCGAGACTGTTGGAATGGTGCTCGGAAGGGTAAGAAAGCTATGTCAGGAGCAGTCAAGGGCGGTAGTGCAAAGGAAACGACATTCAAAGTGCCGAACACCTCAAAGTCTGTATATCGAAAGTGGTACAAGAAAGGTAGGGCGTGACCTTGGGGCGTGTCACAGCAAAATTCGGCTGAAAGCCGTGAAAACCTGAAAAAAGCAAAAAAAATGCATTAGCGATAAAAATATATACAAAGGGGAATCAAAATAAGTATTTTACAAGACATGATTTGCTTTAAAACCCCGAAAATATCCTAATAAAATTGACTGCAAACCGTATTATCAAATTCCCCCAAGCTTAAGTTTTGCTTGTCCCCAAGCAAAGATATAAAGACTAGCAAATCATAAAAATGACTAATTCAAAAAGTTTTAATCATACTTACACAAGTACTATGCGAAATTCTAGGTAGGGAGAATGTAAAACGTAAATCTAAAACAATTATTTTGGCATTATGCTCGTGAGTGCCTAAGACTCTGGAGGAAGCACGCCGTCGTGACGACAGGTATGGTTTAAAGATAGTTTTGCCTTAAACACTTGTCGCCCTTGTGCATGTTAGCTTAGAACTATTGGTGCTAAGCCTTGTTATGACTTTACTTTATCTGCGAGAGCACCGTTCGTTTAGGGAGCTTCGCATTCCTTTATTAGGAATTATATTGTCCGTCGTTGTACCTCCTTCGATGGTAAGAGACAAATTGGATGCGTTATAGTCCAATGGTGCTCATTGTGCGCGGGTAGAATTTGTTGCGCTTAGTTTTGGATTGGGAATCAGGAGTACGATCTGCAAGCATCGTTACTTCCATTGGTGGACGTTATAGTTGGCATGGACTGACTCTCGGAGCAGCAAGCCTATATAGATTGCGGTAGCAAGGAAGTCAAGCTGGGAGCTTGAAAGTGCAGCTAGATCTGATATACTCTAGAGGGGGGGGGGGGTGAATAGAGTATGGTGCTTAAAAACTTTTTACAATAATTGTTGTAATCTGAGTGAACAGGGAAGCAAATAAAAATCTAAACAATTGTTATAATCTACGAAAGAAGCTAATCACAGATCCTAACTAATCACAGATCAATCACAGCCAGAAACAAAAAATAAAGACAAGCAAGCCAGAAGACACAAGGAGCTATAGTGGTTCCCCTAAACTTGGGTACATCCACTCTTCTACCACCCTAGGTAGGAATCAACTATAGGATGAGTTGATCAGCTGTCCTGGGCACCAATGAGCTTTTGATAAGGTGCTCAAAAACGAAATCAGATTTTTTGATCAGGTGTCTTGCCACCAATGAGCTTTTGATAAGTTGCTCAAAAAACAAGCACAAACTTTTGAAGGGAGTTTGAAAAACCCTTTACAGAGATGGGGATGAGAGAGTTATGGAAGTCTTCTCTTTCTCAAAGCAACTGAGAAGACTATGTGGATTTTGATGTTGTCAAAGCTCCCCCTGAGTTCTTGAGATGTTCAGGAAATAAAGCTTTGCTGTAGGGTGATAGGCCTTCAGAAAATGATCTCCAGCAATTGATGATTTCAGCAACAGCTGAAATGTTAGGTGTCTGGAGTCTTTGAATGATTTTGGCCTTGAACACTTGAATCAAAGGGGATCTGAAAATTTCAGATGGTTGATCTCCTTGGTTGTGTGTTCTTGTATGAAATCTTTTAGACAGAGAATGTCCACAGCTCTTTCTCTTTTTCTCTTGAGAATAGTTGATGTTGAGAAAGATGTTGTTCAGAGAATGTTTTGTTCCTGTTCTTCTTGTTCTGCTTATCTGTTCTCTGTATGTATATGAGATTCAAAAACACTTGAGTTTTATTCCCCTAGTTCTGAATAGAGAAAGATCCTCTGTCAAGAATAGCCGTTGGCCTGTCATTAATTACATCCTTAATTGCCTTTGTCTTCTGGGGGAAAGTCCAAAGAAACATTCCTTGATAATCCCTTAAAACTTGGTCCAGAATAAATGAAAATGGCTAGAAAATCTTCTGAATTAATTGCTGAATAACTCCTTAACTGTCCTGAATTTGAATCTTGAAAGTCATTTAACTTTTCAGAAAAACGTCGAACTGAGCTCTACTATCGTCGAACTGAGCTCAGCGATTTGGACTTAGACAACAACAGAGATCATCGATCTGAGCTCAACTATCGTCGAACTGAGCTCAGAGATAGAGAATCAATACTGGAGTCAAGATCGTTGAACTGAGCTCGAGGATCGTCGAATGGAGTTCGACGATTTGTTGAAGTTGAGCTCAGCGATCGTCGAATGGAGTTCGACGATCCGTCAAAGTTGAGCTAGACGATCGTCGATTGGAGTTCGACGATTCGTCGTACTGAGCTCGACGATATGACTTAGTCTTCAAACTAAAAAACCTTGGTCTTGAGGGCAGCTTCCAAACCTAACTACTAACCCTTAGACTCAATTCTAGTTGACCTTTGGATCTATACATTAAGGTCAAAAATAGGTTTCCTAAAGACATAGTTATCCTGACCCAAATTAGTAATAGGGTGTTCCAACAGAGCTAGTCGTGAGACGACCTTTACGGGCTCGAAGAGGTCGAGCAAGACGTTGGCGTCTACTCTTCAGGTGGTGACGACGGTTCGTGCTGTTGTAGAGTTGTTCTGTACACTAGTGGAGGTTGTAAAGCCGAAGCCCGCATTGGTTAATATTTCAGTGGTATCGGAGTGCCCTGATGTGTTCCCTAGAGATCTTCCTGGAGCCCCGCCTCGACGGGAGATGGATTTCATGTTTGAGCCAGTACCAGGTGCAAAGCCTGTGTCACGCTCTCCATGTCGGCTAGCGCCTATGGAAATGGCGGAGCTGAAGGTGCAACTTCTAAAGGTTGTTAGAGCAAGGGTATGTGCGTCCAAGTCCTTCGCCTTGGAGCGCACCGACCCTCTTTATTAAGAAGAAGGACGGAAGCTTGAGGCTACGTATTAATTATCGGGAGCTCAACAAGTTGACGGAAAAGAACAAGTACCCAATCCCAAGGATCAATGATCTTTATGATCAGTTGGTCGGGCCAACGGCGTACTCTAAATTAGATAAGGGAGAGTGATATCCCTAAGATAACGTTCAGTACAGGATACAGGTGCTACGAGTTTACGGTCATGCCGTTTGGGCTGACTAATGCGCCGTCAGTGTTCATGGATTTGATGAACAAGACCTTCCGGGAGTACTTGTACCATTTTGTGATCGTCTTCGTCGATGATATTCTGGTGTACTCGCAGAGTAAGGAAGATCACTTCAAGCATCTTCTTTTGGTTTTGGAGACGCTAAGCAGGAATCAGTTGTATGCCAAGTTCTCGACATGCGAGTTTTGGTCATCCTCAGTGGCTTCCTCGGTCTTATAGTGAGTGAGGAAGGTATTGCAGTGGATCCAGCGAAGATTTTTGCGATGCGGGAGTGGCCTAAGCTTTATACGGTAGCAGGAGTTTGGAGCTTTCTGGGGCTTGCTGGCTATTACAGGCGCTTCGTAGAGAACTTCTCGCGGATAGCGTTACCCCTAACTACTTTGACGAGGAAGGAGCAGAAGTTCTTTTGGACGCCGGAGTGCGCGCGAGCTTTTGAGGAGTTGAAATGTCGGTTGACCACGACGCCTGTGCTGACTTCGCCGAGTGGGACCGAAGGCTATGAGATTTAAAAGCGATGCTTCGGGCAGCGGTTTGGGTTGCGTGCTACTGTAACACGGAAGTGTAATTGCTTATGGCGCGAGACAGCCAAAAGTGCACGAGAGGAACTATCCGGTCCATGACTTGTTGTTAGTGGCCGTGAGTTTTGCCTTGAAGCTGTGGAGGCATAATTTTGTACGGTGTGAAAATGGATCTCTACGTCGGTCACAAGAGCGTGAAGTATCTGATTGATCAGAAGGATCTGAAAATGCGGCAGCATAGATTGATGGAGTTCTTGGGACACTATACATTCAAGATGCACTACGTGCCTGGTAAAGGCAATACGGTTGCGGACACGTTGAGTCGCCGAGCCCCAGCTCAAGCCAATTGGCTATCGATGCATGATGAGCGGTTGGTGCGGGAGTTGGAGGCGTTGGAGATTATTTGTGTGGATAGGCAATCAAGTGCTGAATGAGTACTGAATTGGAATGAAGTCCAATATGACCTGGCTGATCGGATTCGGCAGGCTTTGGATATGGATGTCCATATGAAGCAGTTCATGGTAGAAGCTCTGGATGGGTCAAATTCTCAATTCGTTGTGGATGACGGATTTCTTTGGAAAGACGGTCGTCTGTGCGTCCGAAGTGTGGGCAATTTGCGGGTGGAATTGTTGTATGAGGCACAACACACCAAGTACTCGATTCACCCGAGGAGCACAAAGATGTACCGCGATGTGAAGAAACTGTTTTGATGGCCTGGTTTGAAGAAAGATGTGGCGCTCTACATAGCAAAGTGCCAAACATGCGCCTTGGCGAAGGCGGAATGCCCAAAGGCGGGAAGATTTCTTAAGTCCTTGCCTATTCCGGATTGGAAATTCGACGACAGTTCTATGAACTTTGTGCACGGTTTGCCAAGGTCGCAAAAGGAGAACAACGTCATTTGGGTGGTCGTAGATCAGTTAATGAAGGTGTCGCATTTCATTCCGCAGAGGAAGGATGATCCGGTGGAGTAGTTGGCAAAACTATATGTGGATAATATAGTACGGCTTCACGGTGTGCCCCGCAGCATCGTGAGTGACCGAGATGGGCGGTTCACGTCCAATGATTGAAGGCTTGTGCAGCCAATGTTGGTGGCAAAGTTAAAATTCAGCACAGCCTTTCATCCGCAAACGGATGGGCAGACCGAGAGGGTCAATAGAACTATGGAAAGCATGCTCCACATGTGTGTCTTGGACTTTGGAAAGCAATGGGAAGACCATCTTTATATGGTAGAAGATGTCGCACGTCGTTGTCCTCGCTGGAAACGGGTGAGTCAAGTTGTGTAAGCAATTCGAAGTGGAGAATGTTACTTTATTGGTGCGAAGCATTCGGGAGAGGTTGCATATCGCTCAGGACCGGCAAGCGAAGTACTATAATGCCAAGCACGGGAACGTGGAGTTTGCCGTGCGCGACTATGTGTACTTAAAGATCAAGCCGTCCAAGGGTGCCTCGCGGGTGCGGTGATTGAAAAAGCTAAGCCTAAGGTACCTTGGGCCGTTTGAGGTTCTGGAGCGGGTTGGTGAAGCGGCCTATCAATTGAAGCTTTCAGTGGAGCTTAGTGGTCTACATGATGTATCCCATATTTCGGTGCTACAGAAGGCGGTGCAAGAGCCTAGGCGAGTGATCGTGGTCGATCAAGCACCAGTTGATAGTGGGTTGACGATAAAAGTAAAGCCCGTACGGATTGAAGACTCGGAGGTCAAGCGGCTACGCAATAACGAGATCAGGATGGTCAAGGTCCGGTGGGTCAATTGCGGTCGTGAGGAGGTGTCTTGGGAGCGAGAGCAGATTAAGCTTGACGAGTATCGGAAGTTGTTCCGCTCAGGTACAAATTTTGGTTTGTACATGTCTTTCCTTTATATAATTTCGTGGACGAAATTCTTTTAAGAGGGGGAGAGTTGTAACGCCCTGAAACTCAAAAGAGCGACGGGGGACGTTTTGGGCCTGTTTTGGGTTCTGGCTGCAGGCACACGGCCTGGGATACGGGCGTGTCCCAGGGCATGTCAAGCTTGTGTCGACACTTTGCCGGCGAAGTCGACATTTTGCTCTCGACATTGTGTCGAGACTAGGCATACGGCCTGCGACACGGGCGTGTCGAAGGGCGTGTCGACCCGTGTCGACACTTAGCCCGCGAAGTCGACACTCTGCGCTCGACGAAGTGTCGAGACATGGCACACGGCCTGCGACACGGGCGTGTCGCAGGGCGTGTCGACCCGTGTCGACACTCGTCCCGGGAAGTCGACATTTTGTTCGACGATGTGTCGAGACAAGGCACACGGCCTAGGACACGGGCGTGTCCAAGGCCGTGTCGTCAGGTCGACGATCTTCGCTCGACGAAGTGTCGAGTGTCGAGACCGTGTACACGGCCTGGAGCACAGGCGTGTTGAGGTGACACGGGCAAGGACACGGGCGTGTCCTAGAACCCATGCAGTGCTCGGGTTGTTTTCGGGGAAAAACAATGGGGGTACACGGCCGGCCATACGGCCATGTCAGGTGGAACACGGGAGTGTCAGGTCAAACACGGGCGTGTTCGATACCCGTGTGTTGTTCCAGGCGCATCGATTTTGACGGCGAATGAGGCACACGGCCCTGGACACGGGCGTATGCCAGGCCGTGTGCGGTCCAGATTGGGCATTTCAGTCCCGGATCAAAGTCGTTTGTTTCTTTTATAGATGATCCAACGGCTGGGGGTTGTTCCTGAAGTGATATACCCGGGATTGGGCCTTAGAAACCCTCACTTTTCATGAGTTCTTATCTTTCTAAAGCTTAGAGAGAGAGGAGAGCCAAGGAAGGGAGAAGAAGCTAGATCCGGCCATTGGAGGAGCTTCGAAGCTCGAAATCGCGAGCCGACTCCGGATCCACGGAGGCCAAGAGAGTGTGGTGCTTTTCATCCGCTTACCTTTCCATGCCGCCAAAGAATAATGCAAGGGTAACGATTCTCATCTTGAGCATGAGTAGCTCTCCTTCTTTGCATAGGAAGCCCGCTCTCGCGAGTTTGCAGTGAGTTGGAGGCGTTCCTTCGGGTAGATATGTTAAGTCCCCGTTGTTAGAGTCTGTAAGCGAGAACGGACATAGGCATGTTTGTGAAGCCTACCCGGATATGTTGGTCTGGATCGGTGATGTTGCATTGCATATATGCCGGAGAAGACTCCGTGCGATTGGTTGTTTTTCGGGTTTTCCACACGGTAGATTGCAACAGGGAGCCTTGGGGACTAACCCTAAGGTGCACCCGGAAAACTGGGCGGATGCGTGAACTTGCCAACATGGAGGCCTGAGAGCCAACTTGAACATAACCAAGTTATGTGAAAATGTGTGACGAAAATGGGACTCGGGAGAAGTTTGACCTGCGCACATGGCTTAAATTGTGGTTGCGACGGAGCACGGGTTAGATGGAACCGTACCAATTTCTATGTCGTTTTGGTTAAAGAGACCTAAGGTTACGTGGCACATGTCGTTGGCATAGATGAGTCTTCGGCGGTCTATGGCTTAAATTGTCGTGACCCATGCCGGGAAGACAAATTGCTCATATGTTTGGCCGTCAAAGTGGCGGTGGTGGGTCTGGAATGTCTATGGCTTTAACTGACGTGACATCGACCGGTTCACCGAGAATGTGCCCTGAGTGCACGGGGTGTGTGGCCGTTTGAGCCTACGCCTGTAATGAAATGAATATTATTATATTGCTCGCTTGTGCTAATAAAACTGCAGGGAAGGAGCATCGCCGCCCCGAGTCGGGGGCGGGATCGTTATAATTTGGTCAGCATTGCTGACCATTGCCTTTTTGTTTGCCACCGTGCGGTAGCTATGTTGCTTGCAGGTGCTGCTGGACCACGCGGTCAATAGCGGGCTAAAGCCCAAATTGCGAAGCCGGTCCTTGAAGGCCTATTTGGAGTGTTTATTGCTTGATTCATGTATGACCGGCCTGCGTGCCGTGGTTTGAAAATCATGTAACATTAAGTAAACCATTTTGTAAGGCCTTAAGGCCAGTACTGGTGTATGTAATTCATTCCTGGTTGGCTATTCTAGTAGACATTCATGCTTTAGTGCTGGGTTCTTTATTGCAACTTATATAAACTGCTTCCGCTAGAATGCTCTGTGTAGGACGTTATGATTAGTTGGATGGTTTCCAAGAGTAACCACCCGTTCTGTCTGTGGCATACGACGTCGGGCCCCGGCCGGACCTACTGCTTTATGCTATGCGATGGATAGGGGGTGTTACAGGCTGGGAGCTTGATGAAGCCATACCCTGAAAGTAAAACACGAAATTCTTCAGTCAAAATTTTCAAAAAAAAGGGGGGACGAAGAAATCGAGTTCTGGATCCTACTGCCGAACGATAATCTACTATCATCGGGAGGTAGCATCACAGACTGAACCAGTCTTCCTCCGCTGGACGGTTTCCAAAAACTCCATTTTTTGCAAAAACAATTTCTAAAAAACGGATAGATGACTTAGATTTATGCTCATGTAAAGTAGATCGTGAGAATAACCAAGATCCGTGAAGGAAATACACAAATCAAACTTGGAAAATTGATGAAGTCAACCTAGCTTAGACTCCACCTCCGGATCTCACAAAAATCTTGATTTTTAAATAGATCGGTCACTTGAAAACATCAAGGATGCGAGATCCAAGCATACATAAGCTAGATCCGTGAAAAAGGTCATCATCTGTAGTAAAAAATTCACAAATCGAGCTTGAAATCATAACACTAGGAATTAGAGAGAGAAAGAGAGAGAGGAAGAGGGGAGTACCGTAAGCTATAGATGAAAAGCACCGATAGAGGGATCTGTCGGCAGAGGCGAGAGAGAGTAAGTGAGCATGTGTGCTGAACTGGATCTGACCCGTAGTATATAAATTCAGAAGCTATCGCGGCAGGGTAACTATATTGCTGTATGTTTCTCCCCCACCTGAGTTGACTTCTTTGTCGTCTTCTCCTCTTACTCAAAATTTTCTGGGGTTGGGGAGTGGTAGTTCCGCGGATCTCTCTCACACGGTCCCCACAGGTCACTCATCGGATGGTAGTTCACATGCTTTTGTTCCTTGTGCTGACATGCTTTCCATGGTTTCCCAAAACCCATCTTATACCAGACATGATATTAGTTGATGAGCTTATTACTTCTACCGATGGTGACGTCCGCCGCTTCCTCATCCGATGGCGTGATCGCCCACTGATGAGTCCAAATATTACACTGATTTTTTGACTCATCTGGGCAAGTTTTATTGTCTTAGCACTGCACTTGAGAGCTATAACTGCTTATATTTGCTTACTTGCCTATTTCATGATTAAGTGCACTTTAGGCCCATTTTCTGTGTGCTTTAGATGTTCCTGTATTTCCGTTTCTTTTACTTGTTCTCTCGTCGTGTCTTGAGAATGTGGTGTGCACTTTTGGTGGCCTATCTACCTCTTCTGCTTGTGCATGGGTCGTGTGCATGCTCCGGAACTGTTCAGGAGACCCCGACGATACAGGAACACTGCGCACGATCACTGGACTCACTGCGCACGATCATTGGTCGTGCGCCACTGATCGTGTGCACTAGATTCTCCTTTTCCCCAGTTCTATCTTAGCCAATCGCACGATCAGTGGATTCAGTGCGCACGACCACCGGTCGTGCGCCACTGATCGAGCGCATATCTACTGATGTTTCTGTCCAAGTTGCAGTTTTAATTAGAAATTGCGCACGATCATCGACCGATAGTGCGCACGAGCACTGGTCGTGTGCCACTGATCGTGCGCTCTGCTTATTCTGCTTCCGTATTTAAGGGCCTGCTATGCGATTTAGGGCAAGGCTCGTCATTTCTGCGATTGGAGAGTGCACGGGAAGTGCCGTTCAACTTCTCCAGTTGCTCCATCCACCTCCACCTTCATCAAGAGTCCGTAGCCGGTGATTCCGAAGCTTTCCAAACCCTCCGGCGAAGCTCCCGACCATTGATGACCTCAACTCCAAGCTTTCCATCGGAGCTGGAGAACAAGACGATCTAGAGAACGGACTCAAAGCCCTTCGAGTTGACACCTCGTTCGTACCGGAAGCCTCCTCGGACTGAGCCCGGAAGCGGATTGACAACTTGCTATTCCGACCACGACCTGTGGTGGACCGTCACCCTCAAGTGGTTTACTTCTCTTCCCCTTCCTCTGTTGTATGGAATGATTTGATATTGTAATGAACTACATTTTCTACTCTATATCTAAGTGGATGTTTGTAGTTTTCATTTGCTTTTGAGTTGTGTGTTGTGAATGCGCCTCTCCCACTCCACATCCACTCCATACCCTTCTTTCACCCGATTGCACTCCACACAAGAACACTTCCATTCATTAGCTTTCCGTCCACTCACCCAACCGAAGTTCGGCATCGCGGCCGATACACTCACCTCACCTTCCGAAGAGGTGCCTTTGACCTGCATAGCCTTAATTAGTTTATTAGATCAAGAAACCACAATCTCACAATCCACCTTTTTAATCTTTTCTAAGTATAACCCTCATAACGATATTTTCTGAACTGTCGCCACTCTATGCTAATTGCATTCCTCAAGAGACCGACACTCGGGGATTTATTCCCAAATTTTATTACTTGTGCGACCGGTGTGCTTGCCGATTTCCATGCATCAAGTTTTTGGCGCCGTTGCCGGGGAATGCAACTATAGAGAGACTCAGGATGACTGGAAATTTCGTTATAAGAGTTATTTATGTCGCTAAAAGTAGTTTTTAGGAGTTGTTTTGTTTTGTTTTGTTTTGATCCCTTATCTCTTGTGTTGTTATTCTGTCATTTGGAATTGTTATTTTTATTCTCAGAATCGATGCAAATTAGTTGTATCCTTTATATTTGAAATCTCCACAATGTGGGCCAATTTCAATATTCGTTGCCATCATTGTGGAGACATATCTCATGCTAGTGAAAGATGCCCTCAGAAGTATAGTAGCCGGGATATTCAGTAGTCTACATATCATAGATATAAGCCTGTTAGCTACTGACCCGCGGAGCCATTGCCGCACTACTTCTATTCTGCTTCAGCACCCGTTGCACCGCTGAAGCCCGCTAAGCAGTACCTTTTTTGTCGAAGCTGGGATCATGCATTGAAAGATTGCGTCGCTTACCTAGCTGAGCTAGAAGTGGATAATGAGCCGGATCTTCGGATTGTATCCACTTCAACCTTGGGCAGCACCCCTTCCGTATCGGGTTGTGCACCATTACCATCTCTATGTTATGGAGAAGGCATCCCAGGTATGTACACCGATACATGTGTTTATCCCCATTCCGACACAGATATTTATAGTCCTAATGTGCATACATCACCTAGCATAGAGTCTATTAGTTTCGAAGAGCCAGCGGTCGACGTCCTACCGAGCTCCGTGCCTTCACCTTCTTCTTTGCATAACATTATTTCTTTTTCTAACAGTGCTGTTGAGGTTGATTCGCAGGTGGAAATTAGCATTTCCAGTGTCCTGCTAGATCTAGTCGAGGAGGACGACTCCGTGGCCGAGGTTGCGACCTCTACCCCATGTGAGGATGCCCGATGCGCGAATGAGGCATATGAAGCTCTAGAACATTCTTGCATCAGCCTAGATAGCTGTGTAGAAGCACCCACAATTCCACCGACGGGGGATGCCTCCGGGACCATCTCCAATATTGAGGTTCCTTTATGTTATTCTTCTAGTTTATTTCTTGACCTCGCTCTCGTGTCTACTTCCCTGCAGGACCACATCGTGGAACCGGTCCAATCAGTGCAAGGGCCTGTAATGCGGCCTAGGACTTATAGTGACCAGATGCAGGTGGAGTTGGAGCCGACGAGCTTCCCAAGTTACTTTCTGTCCATGCCTAACACACACGACAGGTATACGTATACAGGTATTGGGGCTTCGGTTCTGTCTCCGTTCCGGTACCTGCTACCGAGACGTGAACATGAACCACTGCCTGAGCATTTCAAGTTTCATATGCCAATCAGTTAGGAAATGCTCAGATTTTGAATAAGTCCTGTTGGGAGACAATAAACCCAACAGTTATCTAGGGTAGTGTTTCTTTTGTGTTAAATATATGTATGTATTTTTTTGTCTCTATTGGTCCACCTTAAGGACGGTAAACAAAAGAGCTTTCGGGAGACAAACCATCTTGAACCATTTGATCCTGTGCTGTGTTTTGAGCTCTTTTTCTATATATATATGTGTCCATCTTTTGTTTTGCGTACGTATTTAAATCGCAGGTGCAGGAATTTTTGAGGCGCGGCAACTTGGCCGCACTTGGATATCTCGTCGCACGACCGGTATGCTCAATTTTAAGCATGGGTACTTATTCCACTAGCCCTTTATTTTTATTTACATGTTTTACTTTTTTGTATTGTCATATTCTAGCCTGGGGGTGAAGTTGCCTGTGATCACTACACAACATAGTTTATTGCATACTAGTCTATATTTATTTATTTCATGATCACTAATTGCACACACTGTATCACCCACATGAGTGCGCACTTAACCATTCGTGCGGCTTAGGGCAAATGTATAACTTTTGTGTAAACTCTAAAAAGTGGTGCTGACTTAGGATTTTGGGATATAGTACTTCGAAACTCATGCAGTGCTCCTAATCGAGTACTCATGATTTGCATAGAAATAGTATATGATTACTTTTTCTTCATGCTCGTAGACTTAAATTTATTCTACAAAAGTAAATTTTGCTTGTGCTACTTAAAATTGTAGAATCTAGAGTAATCGAACGGTAGTGTAGAGATGAGTGTAGCCGTCACTAGACTCGTATTGCTCGAGTCGGGGGGAAGGATCGACTTTTTCGGGGACTGAGAACTTGCCCCAAGCTACTCTCGAAGCATTGATGCCTGGTTAGTCGAGTGTGAGGGTGAGGTAGGCCATCATTTTGGCTAGTTTGAGCCTTTTTGTACCTTGTCCTAACAGCTGACCCTTACAAGCCAAATTTGCGCCTACTCTGCTTTTGTTTCAGCTCCACCTATATTCACCAAAGCCTAAAAGCCAACCCTTTTGTCACAACCAAAACCTTGAGCTTGATCGATTTCAAAAATTTGATATGTTGTGATATCTGGGATTCATGTGATGTGGAGATGAACTCATGAATTGCTAATTTTTAGATTTGAGGATTGCTGAATGAAAAAAAAAGAAAAATGAAAAAGAAAAAGATAGATAAAAAAGAAAAAAAAAGAAAATTTAAAATTATTACAAGGAGAATTACAATCCCCATCTTGTGTGTTAGTTTTTGGTCAGGATAGGCCGTGTTCATACCCAGTTTTCAAGCCAAGTCTGGGGGTGTGTCACACATGCATTTCTTAGTGGTTGTTTGGGTTTAGCTCTTGTTCGCTTGCTTTGGTTGCGTGTAGCCTCCTTATTTATCATTGACTATCACACCTTAGCCATCGCCCAATTCAAACCTACAAGTCCTGCAGATTGACATTTGAGTCTACTTAGCATCGTGGAGAGAGTGTGAAAGGGCAAGCTTATGGTTCCCGACATTGATGGATTTCTTTGGAGATGATCACGAGCACCGGTCTTGGGCAATGCTCACCTTAGTGGCCTGTCTACTTTCTCCGTACACATAATCGAATGATTCTCCAGAATTCTAATTTTAAGTAGACACAATATTTATTTACCTCCGTCGAATAATTTAAGCTCCGTAGTATAATTAAAAAGTTTTTCTATTCTATTTTATATGCGCATGATGAATTTGATTTCTCGTCCAACTTTATTTTGAATTTTCTAAGCCAGCTAGCTGTTTTTACAGTACACGGAGTAATGATTTGCGCGGGACGCGCAAATGGGTAAGTCTGGGGGTGTGATGAGTCCAAACATTACACTGATTTTTGGACTCATCTGGGCCAGTTTTATTGTCTTAGTGCTGCACTTGAGAGCTATAATTGCTTATATTTGCTTTCTTGCCTATATCATGATTAAGTGCACTTTTGGCCCCTTTTTTATGTGCTTTAGATGTTTCTGTATTTCCGTTTGTTTTACTTGTTCTCTCGCCGTGTCTTGAGAATGTGGCGTGCACTTTTGGTGGCCTATCTGCTTCTTCTGCTGGTGCAAGGGTCGTGTGCATGCTCCGGAACCGCTCGGGAGACCCCGACGATACAGGAACACTGCGCACGATCACTGAACTCACTGCGCACGACCATTGGTCGTGCACCACGAATCATGCACACTACATTCTCCTTTTCCCCAGTTCTATCTTAGCCAATCCCATGATCTGTGGATTCAGTGCGCACGACCACCGGTCGTGCGCCACTGATCGTGCGCATATCTGCTGATGTTTCTGTCCAAGTTGCAGGTTTAATTGGAAATTGCGCACGAACATCGACCGACAATGCACACGACCACTGGTCGTGCACCACTGATCGTGTGCTCTGCTTATTCTGCCTCCGTATTTAAGGGTCTGCTCCGCGATTTATGGCAAGGCTGGTCATTTCTGCGATCGGGGAGTGCACAGGAAGTGTCGTTCTGCTTCTTCAGCTGCTCCATCCACCTCCACCTTCATCGGGAGTCCGTAGACGGTGATTCCGAAGCTTTCTGAACCCTCTGGCGAAGCTCCCGGCCATTGATGACCTCAACTCCAAGCTTTCCACCAGAGTTGGAGAAGAAGACGTCCTAGAGAATGGACTCAAAGGCCTTCGAGGTGACAGCTCGTTGGTACCGGAAGCCTCCTCGGACTGAGCCCGAAAGCGGATTAACAACTCGCTATTCCGGCCACGACCTGCGGTGGACCTTCAACCTCTAGTGGTTTACTCCTCTTCCCCTTCCTCCATTGTATGGAATGATTTGATATTGTAATGAAGTACATTTTTTACTCTATATCTAAGTTGATGTTTGTAGTTTTCATTTGCTTTTGAGTTGTGTATTGTGAATGCGCCTCGCCCACTCCACATCCACTCCATACCCTTGTTTCACCTGATTGCACTCTGCATAAGAACACTTCCATCCATTAGCTTTCTGTCCACTCGCCCAACTTAAGTTCGGCATCGCGGCTGATACACTCACCTCACCTTGCGAAGTGGTGTATTCGACCTGCATAGCCTTAATTAGTTTATTAGATCAAGAAACCACAATCTCACAAGCCCCCTTTTAATCTTTTCTAAGTATAACCCTCATAACGTTATTTTCTGAACTGTCGCCGCTCTATGCTAATTGCATTCCTCAAGAGACCGACACTCGGGGATTTACTCCCAAATTTTATTACTTGTGCGATCGGTGCGCTTGCCGATTTCCACGCATCACCCACCGTTTGATGACTCTTGGGTTCTCGAGCCCGAGCTTGAATGTTTGGATGTTGCTCTTCTTCACCACTACCTCTTGGAACACGCATCAGAGATACGTGATTTTGGGCGGGGGAGGATTATTGCCGCCTACTCTCCACCATATGATGATCCAGAAGACTGAAGCAATGTGACAGATTTGTTGCAATAGAAGGACTTTCAGAGAACACTAACAGATGGTGATGCTACAACCTCCACCCTCGGCTTGCAAAGCTTAATAAACTTTCAGGATTTTTTTTATTTTTGAATATAAAATTATTCCGTGCTTTGGTAATAATTTTACATTCATTTGGAGTTGTATTATTTTTATTTCCTGCTTTTAAACTTGGTTGGTGTGTATTTAACCACCCAGATGGATGAGATTTCATCTCCATCTTGGATGGTTAGATTTGTTTTGAAACTCCTATTTATAGGGGTTTCTTGGAGGACTAAAGCAATGAAAAAAAGCATAACCTTAAACCTTCCATGTTAAGTTTCGTCCAGCCTCAAAGCTGCCACCCCTTGCTGCCTCCTCCAAGCGTCAGCCACTCCTCTTGGAGATTCCTAGGCAAGGATCCCTTGGTGCGACTTTGAGGAAGACGGGCTACAGTGCCATCTGGTGCGATGCGGGTGGACCGTGGAATAAAGATTCAACCCCGTTATCTTGTGCAAGTATCAAATCGGGTTGGGTAACTTCTCATCCCTAAACCTAGTGAGATTTCCTTCTTGTAAGTTTGGGAGGGTCCGAAGCCGACGTCTCTTCCACCGCATTGAAAACATACGCATGCAAATCTAAATTGAACTCATTTGTTCAAAATCTTTTGTTTCTGGATCGAGTGGATCATATTTGCTTGAAAGGATATAGGCTTATAGCCATGGTTTTGTTCTCTAAAAGGATTGACAACCTTTGTGTTAGTTATGGGAAATCAAGTTGACTAATTTTCATATTGTTATTTTTAGTTGACTCTCCTCCTACTATTTCTTGCACTATGTAGTGTTTTACCCACTATTTAGAATGATTAGATGCTTGCATAGGTGCGTTTGATTCATGGTTTGACTGTGTGTCGAATCGGTGTCGTAAGTTGGTAGATCTTGTTAGAAAATGCTCCCTACATTAGATTACCTCACTTTTTTGGAGTTGCCTTGAAATCTCCAGTCCCCTCTCCTGTTCTATGGATACAGATCGTGTGGTGCCTTCCTAATACCTCACTCAACCATTTTTGATTGCAGGGGGGAAGTTTCTTCTAAAATTTGGGTACGTAGTGAGACCTACCCGCTACAGCAGTTGGGATCTCTAATTTTCTCTCTCTTATTTTCTCAAACCTTTGGATTTGGATAGCCAGACCGCATGATTAGTAACCTCATGAAACACCTAGGTCTGAACATTTAGAGCAAGAAATTTTCCTAGCTTCAACACTTTAATTTGATGAGCGTAGTTTGTAGCTAGAGGAGTAAAGTTCATCAAAAATGATAGTGAAGAAGGAGGTGAGCAAGGAGTAGTTTATAATTCACAGGGAGCAGGTGAGTACGTGTCCTATGCCGACTGTAAGACCCCCCTCTCGGAGAACTAGAAACGACCGAGGGAAGTCTTATACCTAGAACACCCGCCTTGAGGTAATGCCGACACATGGGTCAACAGATACTACAAGTCGCATATCCTGCTGGCTAAAATTAATATCATCCACGCCGACCCAACATGAAGAATATAAAATAGAAATCAAAACCACACAAGTATATAGTCAAAAAAAGTACAACAGAAATGATAAGCAACAACGGCTTCTATAATATTAGAGTACACAGAAATTGCCCAAAGGTCTACAATATGTGTCTCTCCAAAAAAACTCACATCCGTAACTGACGACAATGATGGTAACATCGTATCAGGCCTTGTCACCCTGGCCTGGCTGCCCTCTTGCACAAAATGCGGTTGCTCTATCTTCGGGGTTTCCTCCTAAAATGGAAGACGTAGCAACCATTAGTCATAAAAACTCAGTGGATATCACATTCTCTCCCTCGTCGACTCTTAAGCACCAGACGAAGAAAAGAAGAGGGTACAATATATATAAGCAGTAATAACAAGCAAGTGGAGAATCTATATATCATGAGTAGTAATAACAATAATGTATAACATTATTATCAACATTCCATTCTAGAAATTTTACTCAAATCATAACAATCCATTAAGCATATAAATATAGAACATGAAGGTAACTTAACTTATAAAAATACCAATACAGATTTATAATTTAAGAATCAACTTAACAGTAAAGTAACTCGTCTTATAAGATCACCCATACAAACTTATATGATAAGGACCTCACGAGGTGTAATGCAATGTTATGAATGTAATATGATGACTCACCCATGCTCTCTCTCACACACACTACTATGTCGACATAGCCTTTAGTTTCCACTTTTCGAGCAAGTAGCTAACTTCTCAGGTGTTGGAACTGACAGTTCACATATCCTTAGTTTGATAATATCAACTCTCATGTTGTATTTGATCACATCTTGTCTTTGATAGAGTGTGCAGGTTTACAGGTCCAAGAAATCAAAGGAGCTATCCTCAAGAACTTACCACCAAGTGGTAGTAGCTAACGTCGTGCGGTAGCATGAGATAAATGGACAAAGTGCTCTGGAACGTACCGCGCCGCTCTATTCCTACTGCTCGCATTAGTGGAATGAATTATCTGGACCAGGCGTGATGTAGAGTATGTTGCTAACGGAGATCCACACGAGGGAAGGCTCTAGTTCTCCATTCAACACACACTTGACCCGCCACACCTACACAAGCATCTACAACACTTAATACGTAATAGTTTCGTGCACAAAGCATAAACACATTAGGAGAAGGATCGACTCTAAAATAACGATGAAAAATGAGTCGACTCATTCCCAAAGATAACACAAAGGTTTCCAATCCCTTTTGAGAGCAAGACCATGGCTATAAGACTAGATCTGCTCAAGCAAAATGGACCTACCTGGTCCGGAGAAAAGGAAACACAAACAAAAATACTTTTATTCAGAGATTTGAAAATCAATTGAGATTTAAGATCACAGAGAACATGATGGTTCACCCTCCACAAATCTAAAAAGAAGAAGCACTAGAGAAGCGGAAGAGATTACCTAACCCGTTGGTGGAAAACACACTCGATAACTTGTGGGAGAATCACTCTCTCCACAATTTCCACCGGTGTCACACCGAATGGATCCACCGGCATCGTACCGAGTGGGTTTGCCATCCCTCTTCCTTGGAGTCACACCAAGAAGCCACGCCAGAGGCTCCACGAGAGGGGAGGCTGAAATGGGGAAGAGGGAGATAAGGGGGTGGCAGCTATTCTCAAGCCTTGGCCGAATTCCTCTTAGTGAGAGGGGATTTTAGGTTTTCATTCTTCATCCCTCAAATCACTTAATAAGCCTCCTTTATATAAGAGTTACAAAATAGATCTAACCATCCAAGATTGAGATGAAACCTCATCAATCCGGATGGTTAATAGCACACCAAACTGTTTATACGCACACCAAAAGTAAAGTGCAAGAAATTAAAATTTTACAAGTTCTAAATTAATTAAAGCATTTAAAGGAATAAAAATGGTGTTCAAAAAAGCCTTTAAGAAGGCTTCGCGTGTCGCGGACGAATGTTGTAATGTTGTCGTCTGTTAGCAACCAAGGAGTCGTCATGTCGCCAGAAATCTTTATGTTGTAGTATTTCAGCATCCGGATCATCTTCAAGTGGTGGTGGAGGGGCCGCGACATCAATCCTCCATCGCTCAAAGTCACGTATCTCTGATGCGTGGTCCAAGAGATAGCAGCGGAGAAGAGCGGCATCCAATTGTTGGAGCTCTGTCTCGAGTACCCATGAGTCGTCGTAAGGAGGGCGTTCACGCCAATGGATGAGAAAGTGGCGGGTAGCAACATCGGTGATAGTGAGCAGCTCAGCAGCAAGTATCCTGTCTGATATAAGAAAGGTTTTGGGAAACCATGGAAACATGTCAGCAGTGGGAATAAAAGAAGGCAACGTAACATCCGATGATAAACCTGTAGAGACCAGGGGATAAAGATCATCCGTACTGCCACTCCCCAAGCCCAAAGAATTTTAAGTGGAAGGAGAAGACGATAAAGAAGTCAACATTTGTGGAGGCGAGAGAAACATCGTCAAATCCGAGACATTAAAAATGAGTGAAACACACCAATCAGTTGACAAATCTAAGAAAAATGCATTATCATTGAGTTTCTTTATAATCTGGAAGGGTCCGGCGTGCTTTGGAGCTAACTTTCTAACGCTGCCAGTCGGCAGTCGCTCGGGAGCTAAGCTGACTAAGACTTCATCGCCGACTTTAAAGTGTGACACTCTCCTATGTTGATTAGCTTGTGTTTGATAGGATTCATATTGGGAGGCCAAGGTTGCCCGAATATGTGTGTGCAAGTCATGAATGTGTTGGTCGAAGGATTGTGCAAATTGACTTGCTTTATATGTCAGTGGTAATGTGTTAACCCAGAAATCGACGATCCTTCCCAAGGCTGCTAGCTCGCTAGTCGCGGCCTGCTACGGGTTCTTCCTGGAGGTCACGACGTCTTAGGATGGGTGGACAGGTTTTTCTGTCCGCTCAGGCCGCACGGCTTGGGAGGTCTTAGCGGTCTGACCGCCCATGCCGCGCATTGTTCCTTTGGTCGGCAACATCTGCAGACTGCTTCTTCAGTCCGCCCCTGCAGATCGCGCGCCTTGCTAAGCTAACCGCTCCAAGCTTCTATCAACCGGTGCCGGCCAGCTTTGACGCGCTCAGAACCTTAACTGCTCAGACCACCAATTAAAACTGGCGACCTACTCCCAGGCCGCCAGCTAGCAACGCTTGGTTCCACCTCGCCAGAATGCGTGACCTGCCAGGTTGCCAAGCCAGGGCCGCCTAGCAGGTGTAGCAAGTTCCATTCAATGGAGTGGCGGACTCCAGCAGCATGGGTGATCTGCTTCTTCAGTCCGCCTGAGGAGCGCGGACGCTCCAGCTCTCCGGCTACCCTCAAAGATCAACGGACATATCCCGTTCTCCGTGAACTGGGCGGTCTCGAAGTGCGGTAAAACCTTCCAGTCCGCCTACATTGCTGAACCCCAGCTCCAGCTTCAATAGCCAGCCGCCTCGTTCAACTGCAGAGGCGGACTCAGTTTATCAAATGCGGACTCAGCGGATATCCCTCAGCTCGCACCCTTGGCGCGTGCTCGCTCAACTCAGCAGTGATGGACTCATTTCGCAATCTTCCACTCAAACTCCAGCACCCGCTTCCCAGCAGCGGGCATGGTCCCTCAGCCCATACAGTCTTGGCGCGGGCTCGATCATCTTAGTTTGGGCGGACTCCTCTCAGTCCTCCAGCAGTAGGGCGGACTCCCCCAAGTCCGCCATCAGCAGAACCAATTCCAGAAGCAAGTCCCTATCCGCGCGGTCTGTTGCGGACTCGGCGGAGCCCATTCTCTACTCGCACCAGTTACCGTCTCACCGGGGTTAACATCACCGAAAGCCATTACCTCCTCGGGCCTATAAATAGACCGCCATACCTCTCATTGAAGGCATGTTCGGATGCTTGAAGACAACCTCATCATCGCCATCGCTCTCAAGCTCAAGCGATCAACCCCTACGGACTCAATTTCCCAGTCTGCACTCCATCTCTCTACCCTTAGTCGCGCGGCCTGCCGACCTTGCTCTTCAGTCCGCACAGCCTCTCTTCTGGCACTCCTTCCATAGCCGCCAGCTTCCCCCATTGTACCCTTCATTTGCTTTCTTGTAAAGGTGTAGTACAAGCTGTAATACTCAATATTAATCAAAGGAAATCCCGTCTCAAGAGTGACATTTAAGCCGAGGAGGCCGAAGCCTGTTGTTGCCGCTGCTAGCAGCCCCTCTCTTCTTCTCGGTTCAACTCTCTCGGCATCAACCTGCAAACACGACCATCAAGATAACTGTCTGCTCGAGAGCTCCTGATCAACCTCCTCCGCTGATCATCAAGCTTCTCCAATGATCATCAGCCTTCCCGACTGCTCTCAGCAAACCTCCTCTCCATCCCCGCAACCATCTTCACCTTATAACCTAGCTTGTGAGATTAAACAACCCGTTAACTAGGCAGTGCCATTTTCACGCATCAACAGTTAACACGCGACCTTCAAATCTGAACAGACGGTGAAAATTGACAGTTAGCTATGTCACATCATCGTTCAGCCGAGAACCTTGCTCAATTTAGTCCCATAGATGATCCTCTCTGGGAGGCCTTCGAGCAATCACGTCGTGAAAATGCCCAGCAATTTCAAGTAATCAACCAAATGCTTGCTGTGATCACGTAGCGATTAGACACTCAACCTGTAGCATCTCAAGTTGCTCCTGTCAATCCAACCCTAACATTGGAGAATTAACAGGCTTATCCTCGCAAAGATGATCGCCCTGATCCAACAACTTCAAGGGCAAAGAAGTTTCAGATAACCATTGTTGCTCAAGAGGAGTGAGCTTAGTCGACGAACACCTTCTCCTTGATGTTAATAATACTGTTGAATGCTTCGATGCCGATGACGAGGGTAGGCTTGGAAGACTATTCTGAATTGAAAAAAGGTATCACCAGATCCTCAAAACTCCTCGCAATCATCACCGGTCATTCTTGCTCTACTCTTCCTTTTTCAAACATTTTCTTTACAAAACACTTTTAAGTGTTCCTTTATCATTTTGAAAGATAATAGTTGTCAACCTAAATCACCTAGAAATAGGTGAGTTGTGCGTCTTTTTCGGAATAAAAAAATCTCAGTATCACAGAAGAGACAAGATTTATAGTGGTTCCCCGATCTTGGGTACATACACTTTCCTCACCGATCTAGCAATAAACTAGACTCGGCTACTCCACTATCTCGGATTGAAAATCAATCCTCTTAGAACAAAGTTCCTACAATCTCAATCTGGATCTACTCTTCCTACAAACTCGGAGTTGTCGGAGAAAAACAAGAATGAAAATTGTTTAAGAAAATTCTTCTAAAGCTTTGCGGCACTATTGAAGAAAATCTCGGCAACAGATCTGGAATTTTCTTTGTCTTTCGGAAAGAGGATGAGCAGTTGAGAAACGGTCTCGATCTGTAAAAATTCTTCAGTTTATTTCCTCTGAAAATCGACGCCCGTAGTTCCGTGAGGAGAAAGAGAGGAAACAGTGACTAGAGAGAGAGACGGCTGCAGATATTTTTCCATCTTGAAAGCTTGTATCCTTGTTAGGGTTTGTCGATTAGATAGGACGGTCATAATTGGTGTTAATGACATACACGTGGACCAATCATGTCACGGAATTTGAAAATCTGTCAAATCTGGACTTAGAAGAAATTTCAGAGAAAAGAAGTGATATACACGAATAAAACTACTCAGAGGACTACTCATGTTACATTCATACTCAAGTAGCTAGAAAACAACTACTCGAGTACATAGAATCAACTTACTCGTGTACTAGAAGATCTACTCTAGTACAAGTTGTACTACTCGAGTAGTAAGAAAGACTACTCGATGATGTCGAGTTCCTGAACACTGGAAAATGAGCTACTCGAGTTGTTAGACTGAACTACTCGAGACGATATAGTCTACTCTTCACTCGATCTAGCAATAAACTAGCTACTCGAGAACTACTCTAACTTATACTACTCGAGTATGGAAATTTATTCTTGGAGTTGAGTCAGAATCTATAACCACTCCTACTTACTCGAGTATTCTACAAATCTGTATTACTCCTACGAGTATAGGAAATCTAAAAAAGCAAGTAATCTACTCGAGTAGTTGATGACCTACATGAGTAGAATACTTAGAAAAATTTCTAAGGTGGAATTCTTTCTTCTTTAGAGAAATCAGCATCCAACTCTATTCACATAGTCCAAGTGCTTGATTATGAAGTGTATCCCAATAGAGAGGCTACACGTGAGTCAACACTTTGGGTCATACAATGAGAGATTACATTGTATGGTCTTGTGTTTGGTGACCCATTGTAGACTGACATTGGTCTACACTTCCCAATGGAATCCTGCAACCACATAACTCAAACCAAGCATCAAATACAACCTAATTCATCTTAGTTTCAGGGTGACTTCATCAAATCTGGGTTAATGTGGACATAGTTCCCAACAATCTCCCCCTATTTGTTGAAGTCAGAACCCTTTACACTAAGGTGAATTAAAGACATAAAAAGAAGCTAAGTAGAAAAATTAGTGCAAGCAAGCAATAGACTATGACAAAAATAATGAGAGCAAAAAATTAGGATTATATAAATAAGAATATCCAAATTTTTCAATTCTACAGTCAATCATTTCACACTCTCAAATATCCTTGAAAGTCAGCCTTGATGTAGTTGTCTGTCCAATTTCACTTGCTATCTCCTTTCGTAGCAGTAGGGTTTAGGATAATATTTGGGAGGTCTAGGAGGGGCAGTAGGATTATTACTTCCATATTCTCTGTCATAAATTCTCCTTTTTGTCATGGATTTTTCATAAAGTTCCCATTCATATGAGCTGTAATGAATATTCCTGCTCTCATAAAATTCCATAACTAGTCCGAGAGTTTCCAGAATCAGGGATTTGGAGGTTGGAGACCAAACTTCAGCATGTTCAGTAGCTTTAGCAGGAACAGTCTTGCTAGAAGAAGGGCCTTCACCATATTTACTTTTCTTCTTTGAGGTTTTGATCTCTAGAGGAGCATGAAGAAAAATGTCAGCAGGATCTTCTTCCCAGCCTTGAACATAGGACTCTGGAGGAGCAACTGTGTCCCCAGGCCTGGGAGAGAATGTAGGTTACAGAGGAGCAGCTGGGGCAGAGGTATCTGTTGCTAGAGGATTTAAATGATAGGGAATGATGTTGGGCTCACCAGCAAACTCTGGGAGAATCTGGTTGTGCATCTAGACAGTAGTGTCATAGGTATGAAATTTGACA
The DNA here is from genome assembly GCA_039583875.1 of Platanthera guangdongensis. Lineage (NCBI taxonomy): Eukaryota > Viridiplantae > Streptophyta > Magnoliopsida > Asparagales > Orchidaceae > Platanthera > Platanthera guangdongensis. Next base: position 123,553,009 of record CM077155.1, on the reverse strand, counting down.
CTCTGTATCTGGGCTAGCACATCATCATGAATTGTCTTCACACGAGTTTCCCATAAATCTGACTTCAGAGCAGCTGATTTTTCTAAGTGTTCTTTGACCAAGCTCTCCCCCTTTCTGATTTCAACAGATAGCTTCTCTATGGCAGTTTCCTTAAATAGACCAACTTCTTCACAGATTTTCATCTTGTTGGCTTCATTTCTCTTGTCCAGTTCTATCTGATTATTTGCAAGGGTGACACCTTGTTCCATGACATTTCCAACAGTAGTGATAGTGTGGTCTAGGGCTTTTCCACCAAGTTGAAACAGGTATTTGAGTTTGTCAGTGTTGTACTAGATTTCAACAAATCCTCTGCTCATATCTGCTTCTAGAGCAGTAAGTTTGGTTATAATGACGGCTAGAGATTCATCAAAGTATTTTCTCTGGTCTTGCAGCAGAAGAGAGATTTGGGACAACAAATCTGAAGAGGGAGAAGTAGCAGCAGCAGCAGTTGAAGGAGCAGCAGATGAAGGAAGAGCAGAAGGAAGAGGAGGAGCTACCCATGGAGCTATTTCTTCAAGGATCACAGAGCTGTGAGGTCTTTTTATAAGAATGAGAGCATCCCATTCTTCTGGATCATAAGGGATAGAGTAATCCAAGTTTCTGAGAGTAGCCTCTGCTTGCACAGGAGAGGGCTCATCAGAAATTAGAATTGTGTCTTGCTGGTCTGTGAGGGCATCAGGAGATTTGGCTGGAGTCTTGGTTGTAGAATTATCTGGAGTATTATCTGGAGATTGGGCCGGAATTGAGTTCTGGTGAAATTCAGAGGATGGAGCTGGAGGAGAAAGAGGAGGAGGAGGAATAGGCAGCACTTCTTCAGTGAGTTCTACAATCATTGCATCTATTGTAGCAGATGTGGAGAGAAGAGATTCTTGAGGAATCTTATCTGGAGGAGTTGCTGGAGTTTGTGGAGTATAAGGAAGGGGAGTAGTTGCTGGCTGAGGAGAGGAGGTAATTTTTGGTGGAGAAGGCATCCTGACTAAGATAGTAGGAGCAGGCTCCCCCTCACTTGGTGCACCAGAGGAGCTGGCCACCTGATGAGGAGAGGGAGATGGAGTCCTGTCCTCTAATACTAGAGCTTCTAAATTCTTAGCAGCTTGGGCAGCATTCTTCAGTTTGAGCTCCCATCTCTGAATAGAAGAAATGGAGACCTTCTTCATGTGGTGAAGAGGAGTCCCTTTGGAGAAGTTGAATACCTGAGGATTTGTTTCATGGAGGAGCAGAGAGATTAGTCTGGCGAAATTGGGGGATTTTAAGCTGTCCTTGATTTTGTCCAAAATCAGCATGCCAAACTGGAATTTCTTGCGGCAGACAATGACTTGCATTATGACGAAGAAATACAGTGGAATGTCTCTTATGGAGTTGGTCTTGCATAGCAAAATCTTTCCAATAACATCAACCAGAAACTTACCTTCTGCATGCATATCTAACCTTTTGCTATACTGAGCGTCAGCTGAGATGCCACAGAATAAGGCTGTTCGGTCAGAATCTTCGTCGTCTAGGTCATCTTCTTCATCCATGATTGGTAATCGGAGAAGTTGAGAGACAATGGTCTTGGTGAATTTAATTTTCAAACCTTTCACCTTGGATTTCAGAACTTGTCCATGTCGTTTGACCTTCAGATTGGAGAAGAATTCGGCTATCTCGGGGAGGAGGATCCGGCAGGGTTCTTGCAGGACGAAGGACAGCCCTGCGGTGTCTAGAAGAATCAGCAAGTTGTGGAAATCATCTGAAAGCTCTGCAATCCCGACGGTAACAAGTTCCGAACCTACGCAAATCTTGGAGACGGCGTCCATGATCCAGAAACTGAGAAAAACTCTGTCGGGAGGGAGAGGAAAAGTCGTGGCTCTGCAACTTCTCGAAGGAAGAAGAAGGGGTAAACGGGTACTCGAGTGATTGAAAATGATTTCATGTAGAATGAATTTTGGAATTTCGAACTTATAAACCCTAGGTTTAAGTCTAATTATCGTAAAAGGAAAGGCGGCATAAGCCTTGGTTGGCGTATAAGAGAATTTAAAAACCAAAGAAGAGGCATTTACACGAGAGAGAGAGAGAGGAGGTACTCGAGTAGATGAGGAGTTACTCGAGTAGGCGAATTTACTGACTCGAGTAGATGAAGTATACTATACGAGTACATGAATTGCCTTACTCGAGTAAGTGGAATGGACTACTCAAGTAGGTCGTTTAATGTCTCGAGTAGGTCAATTTTATAAAATAAGTTGAAATGCTAAATTGACTAAATCTTTATTTTTCTTTGCTTTCTTGAAATCCAAACTTCTCTAATCCTCTTTGTTGAGCATCCCAAGTTCTATTTGAAGAAAGAGAACTTGGTCTCGTCCAGCGGCTTCGTGAAAATATCTGCAACTTGCCTGTCTGTGGAGACATATTGGAGATCTATGTCCCCATTCTCTATATGCTACCGGATGAAATGATACCTTAGCTCGATATGATTTGTCCGGCTGTGAGAGACTAGATTGTTGGCTATTGCAATTGCGCTGGAAGAGTCGCAAAACAATGGGACATTCTTGAACTTCAGGTTGTAATCCTCAAATTGATTCTTTATCCAAAGTAACTGTGCGCAGCAACTGCCTGCAGAGATGTACGCTGACTCGGCCGTTGAGATTGCGACACAGTTCTGCTTCTTACTACTCCAGGAGATTAACCTTCTTCCAAAGAATTGGCACGTCCCAGAGGTGCTTTTCCTGTCATCTTTGCTTCCTGCAAAATCTGCATCTGAAAAACCAATTAGTTCGCTGTCATTACTTCTTGGGTACCATAAGACAAGACTTGGTGTATGTTTAAGGTATCTCAAAATCCGCTTTGCAGCAGCGTAGTGAGATTCCATAGAGTTCACCTAAAATCTAGCACAGACACTTGTTGAAAACATTATGTCGGGTCTACTGGCAGTAAGGTAGAGTAAGGATCCAATTATGCTTCTGTACTTGGTTTCATCAAAAGGTTTCCCTTTTTCATCATTGTCCAGAGACACAGTTGAGCCCATTGGAGTCCTCATAGAGGTTGCGTTCTCCATTCCGAATTTATTAATTAGCTCCTTGGTGAACTTGGTCTGCGAGATGAAAATTCCATCTTCAGATTGTTTCATCTGAAGCCCTAAGAAATACTTCAGCTCGCCCATACATAAGTTTTGAAAACTTCTTGCAGAGGTTGTCATCAGTAGATCCAAAAATAATGTCGTCGACATAGATTTGCAATAGCAAAATCTTGCCTTTAATTTCCCTAAGAAATAATCTCTTGTCTATCTTTCCCCTTGCGAACTTGTTCTCAAGTAGAAAACTAGACAGGGTCTCATACAAAGCTCGTGTAGCTTTTTTCAGACCATATAGTGTTGGAACATGGTTTCACACTCCTTAGGTTTGAGAATATCAACTCCCTGCTTGTATTTGATGAGATTGGTTGTGTGATAGAGTGTGCAGGCTGATAGGTGAAAGGAAAGGAGAAGAGCTTCAAAAGGTTACTACCGCCCGGCGACAACCTTATCGCAGCGCGGTAACCATCTCGATCGACGCATATCGGTTCGATGGTCGACAGCCCATTTATCAGCTAAGGAAGGATCGTCGACAATCAAAAGCTACCGCCCGGCGACAGGACGCTACCGCCGGCGGTATCCGGTCGACGTGCATCGAGGGGACGATCGTCGACGATGGTACCTACCGCTCAGGCGATAGTCTTATCGCAGGCGGTAGAATTATTTGGCGAAATGGCGCTATCGCTCTGACTGGGCGCGATAACCTTTACCGCCCGGCGATAGCTCTCTTGAAACGGCAGTTTCCTTAATGAGCAGCTATAGTTGCCGTTTCGGGAGACGTGTGGAGACAGCTGGCAGGCGTTACGCGGTAACCATTACCGCCCGGCGATAGCTCTCTTGAAACGGCAGTTTCCTTAATGAGCAGTTATAGTTGCCGTTTCGGGAGACGTGTGGAGACAGCTGGCAGGCGTTACGCGCGAACCTACCGCCCGACGATAGAGTTATCGCAGGAGGTAGTCTATTTTCTCCAAGACGTATAAAATGCAGCGCCGTTTCCTCAAGACCCAAGCCTCCAGAGATTATTGACGAAGTGCTCCAGGAATACTAAGTTCGGCCGTCCTCCTACGTCCGTTCTACCCGTCTTCGTCAAAGAAAAAGCAAGGCTTCTTCCTCCCGTTCGAGATCGAAGAACTCCGGCGATCAAGGCTTCGCATCGTCTACGTCTAGCGACCGGGTGCTTTCCATCGAAGATCACAAGCACCGGCCGTAGATCTATCCGGAGAACTTCTCAAGAGGGAGAACCTAAACTTTAACGAATATATTTTGTAATCTCTTTGTATCTTTTTCTTCTTCTATTGTTGTAAGTGGTAAGGGAAATCGACCGGGGAAGGCCGTCGGGATCCGGGTTGGATTCCGTGGAAAATCATCCCGGGATTTGGGGCGTCTGGATCGGGGATCTAGCGGTGCTCTAAGACCCTTCCGGGTGTGGAGGTGAAGAGCGGCTCTAAGACCTTTCGGGGAGAAAGTGAGAGAGCCAACCGGTCCGGGTTTTGGGTCGGTATAGAAAACCCAAAGTTTTCTTCTCTTCGTCTTTGATCTTCGACGTCATGAAGATCGTACTGTAAAACATTCATCTTGTACTTGTATGAAATTGATTGTTATTGAATTTAATACTTGTGTTTAAAATCTTCACTTGTGGTGTGGTTTACGTTAAGATTCCGTTTATTCAAGCGAAATTTATAAAACCTTATTCACCCCCCCCCCCTCTAAGGTTGGCCTCCGGATCCAACAAGTGGTATCAGAGTGGGTTACTTCGAATAGGCTTAACCACCTGAAGTAAGATGGCCAACCCAGTGCATGCTTTCACTGAGGGACAAGGTGTGAGTCGTCCTCCACTCTTTATGGGTAGTGACTATAGTCACTGGAGGACAAGGATGAAAATCTTTCTGATGACGCAAAGCATGGACGTATGGGCCATGATAGAGACTAAGTACACCACACCCACTACCACGGTTGGAGAAGTCATTTTTGAAAAACCGCGCGATAAGTGGGACGATGCGGACAAGCTTAGGTGTACTAATAACGCCAAGGCTATGAACTCTCTATTCTGTGCGTTAGATAAGACGGAATTTAATAGAATATGTAACTGCGAAACTGCCTTTGATATTTGGCGACTTCTTGAACTTACTCATGAGGGTACCTCGCAGGTGAAAGAATCAAAGCTGTTTCGGCTTGAATCCGAGTATGAACAGTTCCGGATGGAGATCGATGAAGATGTTGACAGCATGTACACAAGGTTCACCAAGATCGTCAACGCATCAAGATCTCTTGGAAAGAACTTTCCAAATGGTGATCTAGTGAGGAAGATACTGCGATCTCTACCTCCCCGCTTCAACCCCAAGGTGACTGCTATCGCTGAATCTCATGAAATCAGCGCCTTGGAGATTGAGAGTCTTATCGGAAACCTGAAGACTCATGAAGTGGAACTGAAGATACAAGCCGAGGAATATCCCAAGGAAATGAAGAAAAAGGGATTGGCTTTGAAGGCTTCAAAAGCTGGGAAAACATCTGATTTCTCTGAAGAAGATGAAGAGGAAAGTCTCTATGTAAGGGAATTCAAAAAATTCATGAAGAACCCCAGAAAACAAGGGAAGTTCAAACGGTTTCTGAAGAAGGGAGTTGAAGAGGGTAGGAAGTGGAACAAGTCGGTAAAGGAGACCGATAGCGATGATGAAAAGTATCAGCCTGAATGCTTTCATTGTCACAAGCTGGGACATCTAAAAAGAGACTGTCCAAGACTCCAGAAGGAAGAGAAAGGAAAGGACAACAAGTATAAAGGGAAGAAGAAAGTACTGAAGGCTCTGACCTGGGATGAGGATGGATCGGAAGATTCGAGTAGCACCGACTCGGGAAGTGACAACGAAGCAAATCTGTGCCTCATGGGAAAAAGTCAAGAGGAATCTGAATCTGATGCTGAGTCCAGTGTCCAAAGCGACACTGAGGTAACTCCTCCTACTTACTCTGAATTACTTGAGATTTATGATCGTGTAGTTGGTAGGTTAGAAGAAGTAACATCTAAGAAAAATTCCTTAAGAGCTGAAAATAAACGTCTAAACAAGAGTTTAGAAAAGCTGAAGAAAGAAGTAATTAAAATTGGGAAAGAGAAGGTGGAATGCCTTGAATGTCCTCACTTGGTAGCATCCATCGAGGAGGGTAAAGCAAGTCTCTCCAAGACATCCTTGAGACTAGTATCTCTCAAAAATGAGAAGAATGTCTTGGAGAAGAAGCTTCATATCTCCCTTGCTAAAGTTGAGGAAGGAAAGAAACAGTTTGCTAATCGATGTGGGATGTTAGTAACTGAGAACACCGCTCTAAAAGCGAGGATCCATGATCTCAACTGTGCGGTTCAAAAATTTGGTGTTGGCCAAAAATCTCTAAACATGCTATTGGGCGCACAGTGTCATGGGTCAGGAAAGTTTGGCATCGGCTATGTAAGTCCATCATCACCATTGGAGGACTATAGCACTCTGTCCACGCCTAAGTCAACAAATAAGATCAAAAATCTGAATACATTATCTCCTTCCTCTAGCAAGAGATCGAGTGAGGTGGTGAAAGTCATTTCCTCAGCTTATGCTCTATGTGCCAACTGTAATAAGTTCGGACATGCTTCAAGCTCTTGCGGGAGGAAAGGTGCTAAACAAAACGCGCAAGTCTGGCTACCAAAGTCTACTACCTATAAAATAGGTGGAACAACTTGGGTAACCAGATCTTTACTCTCATCTCCTTTTTAGGTATGTTGGCAGGCAAGGGACACAAAGAACGTGTGGTACTTGGACTCTGGTTGCTCCAAGCACATGACGGGTGATAAAGATAAGTTCCTTAGCCTGGAAAAGAAGAGAGGTGGAGTGGTCACGTTTGGAGATAATGGTAAAGGAAGAATTCTGGGAATCGGCACAATAGGTAACAAGTTTTTCTCTATTTCAAATGTGCTGTTTGTTGATGGTTTAAAACATAACCTTATTTCTGTAAGTCAACTAGGAGATAAAGGTATAGATGTTATTTTTGAATCATCATCGAACACGTGCAAACTCATTGATGCTAAAACCTCTAATGTATTGCTTGTAGCCCATAGAAATCGCAATGTGTACACAGTTAATTTTGATGATTTCTCTTCGTCCAATCTAAAATGCCTAGTAACTAAGAATGAAGAACTAGACCTTTGGCATAGGAGATTAGGACACTCGGGTAGCAAGCTAATTATTAAGTTATCTAGAAAGAAACTTGTTAGAGGAATTCCGTCTCTAAGCGGTAGTTTTAACGTTATGTGTGGGCCTTGTCAAAAGGGAAAATTTGTCAAAAACTCGTTTAAAAGTAAAACAGAGATTTCCACCTCTAGACCGTTAGAACTCTTGCACATGGATTTGTTTGGACCGCTTTCCACATGTAGCCTAGGAGGAAAGCGATATACATTCGTCATCATAGACGACTTTTCTCGTTATTGTTGGACAATATTTCTTGCCAACAAATCTGACACGTTTAGGGAATTCTCTACTTTATGCACGCGTATTCAAAATGAGAAAGAACTAAACATTAAGTGTATCAGATCAGATCACGGTGGAGAGTTTGAGAATGAGGATTTTTCGAAGTTGTGTGAGACTTTAGGGATTAAGCACGAATTCTCCGCTCCTCGCACGCCTCAACAGAATGGAGTGGTAGAAAGAAAGAATCGCACACTTCAAGAGCTAGCACGTACGATGCTCGCGGAGTTCAGCTTACCTCGATCGTTTTGGGCCGAAGCGGTCAACACGGCAAGCTACGTGATGAACCGTGTCATGCTTCGCCCACTTCTTAAGCGAACCCCTTACGAGCTCTACTTTGATAGAAAACCCTCCGTCTCGTACTTTAGAGTTTTTGGGTGCCCATGCTATATTCTGAACACTAAGGATCTCTTAGGAAAATTCGACGAAAAATCCGATCTAGGCATATTCTTAGGATATTCTAGCAAAAGTCGAGCCTATAGGATTTATAATAAGAGAACCTTAGTGGTTGAAGAATCGGCTCATGTGCATTTTGATGAGAGTCCACCATCTAGTGAGCCTAGGTTGTCCGAAGAAGAGGTTGAGGAGAGTGTTTCGGTTGAGAGTAACGAGGAGAGTGAGTCGCACGCATATGTGCCTCCTAAGGATCTAACGTTTACGAAACAACATCCTCGTGATCTAGTTATTGGAGAACCATCCCATGGAGTTAGAACTCGATCTGCTTTTCATGAGGCGTTCTCCAACTTATGCTTTCTATCGGATATTGAGCCCAAAAACGTGTCCGAGGCTCTTCAAGATGAATCATGGTTCCTTGCCATGAATGAGGAATTGAGCCAATTCGAGCGTAGCAAAGTTTGGATTCTAGTTGATCGTCCGGACAACCATCCCGTGATTGGTTTAAAGTGGGTGTTCGAGAATAAACTTGATGGTGAGTCTAGGATCACGAGGAATAAAGCTCGGTTGGTAGCACAAGGATATTCACAAATTGAGGGTGTGGATTTTGAGGAGTCTTTTGCACCGGTTGCTCGTCTTGAGTCCATTCGAATGTTTTTGGCATTCGCAAGCCATAAGAAAATAAAGTTGTTTCAAATGGACGTTAAGAGCGCATTTTTAAATGGTTATATAAAAGAAGAAGTGTATGTCGAGCAACCACCCGGTTTCCTAAATGCCGCCCACACTCATCATGTGTACAGATTAGTAAAGGCCTTGTATGGATTGAAACAAGCACCCCGTGCTTGGTATGATAGGTTAACTACGTTCCTCTTAGATCATGGGTTCAAGATGGGTAGTGCGGACACAACTCTCTTTGTTCAAGCCAAAAATTCGGATCTCGTTATCCTCCAAATTTACGTTGACGATATTATTTTTGGAGCGACTAATGAGAGGTTGGTTGAAGAGATTGTGAGTTTAATGAAATCTGAATTTGAAATGAGCCTTGTGGGAGAACTCAATTATTTTTTAGGATTTCAAATTTCTCAACGACCAGACGGAATTTTCATAAATCAATCCAAATATATAAAAGATATGCTTGTACGTTTTGGTTTTGAGTCTTTAAAACAAGTCAAAACTCCGATGAGTGCGTCCCTTAAATTAGGAAAAGACGAGAGTGGAATCTCTGTGGATCAAACAATGTTTCGGGGCATGATTGGATCTCTATTATACTTGAGTGCGTCACGGCCCGATATCACGTTTGCGGTAGGTATGTGTGCCCGTTTTCAAGCTGACCCTAGGGAGTCTCACTTTAAAGCGGTAAAACATATTTTTCGCTATCTCCGTGGCACACAACACCTCGGGTTGTGGTACCCTCACTCGGATGATTTTACCCTTCATGGATATTCTGACTCCGATTATGCCGGTTGCTCTCTTGACCGCAAGAGCACTAGCGGTACTTGTCATTTTTTAGGCCCGACACTTGTCTCGTGGTCGAGTCGTAAGCAAAACTCGGTGGCTCTTTCGACCGCCGAAGCCGAGTATATCGCCTTAGGAAGTTGCTGTGCACAGGCACTTTGGATGTCGCAAACTTTAGAAGACTTTGGTCTTTCTTTTCGCAACATTACACTTAGGTGCGACAACAAGAGTGCGATAGACTTAACGTATAATCCGGTGCATCACTCTCGGTCCAAACACATAGACGTTCGACATCACTTTATTCGCGACCACATTAAGAAAGAGAATGTGAGTGTCGTCTTTATTGGGACCGATGATCAACTCGCGGACATTCTTACTAAACCGCTTCCGGATGCTCGTTTTTCGCTTCTACGACTCGAACTTGGGATTCTTGATTTATCGTCCTAATTTTTGTTATATTTTTTTCTTGTGTTTGTAGTTTTGTTTTTTTTGGTTTCATGTTTGTTCTGTTCAAAGTTGTAACACCAAAAACAAAAAGAAAAAAAAAAAAAAAACATATGTACTGTTCGTTTTTTTTCCTGCTCGTGTTGTTTTTGGTTGTTCCCTGGTTGTGGCTAAAATTGTTTTCAAAAATTCAAAAAAAACTGACTAGTTGGTTTGGGGCTCATATGACCGAGTCGTGGTATATTTTCAAGTATATACAATGTTTGCTAATCTTTTTGTCAATTTGTACGGCACATTGGTATCCTGTCATGATGAGCGAAGTTAAATTTTTGTCTAGCTATTGAGTGCGAAAATTAATGTGGGTGTACGTTGTCTATGCCTCTAAGTATGTGTGAGGATTTATTTACGATAATGATTACACCTCTCACACACCACTTGATCATGCACTCAACCTGAGATAATAAGCTGACATGCTATAAATCGTGACACTAACTTTAACATATCTGATATATCTTGAACAATCAATGTCATGAAATCAAATTGCGCGTGTCTATGCTAATTAAATTTTTGGGCCAAAACTAGAAAGGCATATGTCCAATGTAAACAAGTTAAAGTGGATCTACCTATGTGGGTAGATTTCGATTGACTTGGGTCTTGTTCTGCTTTGATTATGTATAAAGTTGATGGCCTAACTCCAAAATAAAATGATGGCCATCAAATCCCGCTTACAGACCCCCCAAGCACTACTCATCCCTCCTGATAAGTCTTCATAAGCGTTGTGAGGGTGAGCACCTTGGATTACAAAGTCGTTTCGATCTTGTGCATGGACTACACTTTATGATTTGTGCCCTTGATTTAATTTCTTTATGCCGCACTATGTCATGTGACGTGATTTTTCACTATATCTCTTTGGTGTTAGCATCGTTAGTTTGCTTGATATAAAACATGTCTGCCTGATATCTCTATTGAATGTTTTGTCTCTTGGTGCTACACGTGCACATGTCATTATCTTATTTAAATCTTCCGCGCATAAGAATTGGACCTCAACTACATTCGATGCTTTTCGCACAATACGTACTGGCACATTTTTTTTCTCTCATGACGATATTTGTGTTTGCCTATTTTTCTCTCTATTTATCTAAACCCTGCAAACATTCATGTCATACTTGATGTGTGCTATGTCTCGTGCATATAGTCCATTTTCTTCACTCTGATTAGCGTTTGCTCCTGATTTTGACCCTGTTTTACAATTCTCTGATTTCAAGTGCTTTGTAGGTCTATATTACGTTATCTCTCGCCTACAATTTTCATCCTCCTTGGTCGGTTGGCCTCGCCCATTCTTTTGATATTATCAAAGGGGGAGAAGGTATTGGAGGAAGTGTTCATGATAGGGGGAGCGTATTGAGGTGTGTGTGTGCTCATAGATAGGGGGAGCGTCCCACCGATAGGGGGAGTATGTAGTAGGATAGAACAGGATTGAACGGGATCGATATAGGTGTGTATTGCTTATTTGTTCAATATCATTTTACTCTGATACTCTACTTTACACTGTTCTGCGTTGCTACATACATCTATTCTGGCACTCGATCTACTTGATTTTGGTTTATCATGAACGGGATTGATATTATCAAAAGGGGGAGTTTGTTGGAACATGGTTTCACACTCCTTAGGTTTGAGAATATCAACTCCCTGCTTGTATTTGATGAGATTGGTTGTGTGATAGAGTGTGCAGGCTGATAGGTGAAAGGAAAGGAGAAGAGCTTCAAAAGGTTACTACCGCCCGGCGACAACCTTATCGCAGCGCGGTAACCATCTCGATCGACGCATATCGGTTCGATGGTCGACAGCCCATTTATCAGCTAAGGAAGGATCGTCGACAATCAAAAGCTACCGCCCGGCGACAGGACGCTACCGCCGGCGGTATCCGGTCGACGTGCATCGAGGGGACGATCGTCGACGATGGTACCTACCGCTCAGGCGATAGTCTTATCGCAGGCGGTAGAATTATTTGGCGAAATGGCGCTATCGCTCTGACTGGGCGCGGTAACCTTTACAGCCCGGCGATAGCTCTCTTGAAACGGCAGTTTCCTTAATGAGCAGCTATAGTTGCCGTTTCGGGAGACGTGTGGAGACAGCTGGCAGGAGTTACGCGGTAACCATTACCGCCCGGCGATAGCTCTCTTGAAACGGCAGTTTCCTTAATGAGCAGTTATAGTTGCCGTTTCGGGAGACGTGTGGAGACAGCTGGCAGGCGTTACGCGCGAACCTACCGCCCGGCGATAGAGTTATCGCAGGCGGTAGTCTATTTTCTCCAAGACGTATAAAATGCAGCGCCGTTTCCTCAAGACCCAAGCCTCCAGAGATTATTGACGAAGTGCTCCAGGAATACTAAGTTCGGCCGTCCTCCTACGTCCGTTCTACCCGTCTTCGTCAAAGAAAAAGCAAGGCTTCTTCCTCCCGTTCGAGATCGAAGAACTCCGGCGATCAAGGCTTCACATCGTCTACGTCTAGCGACCGGGTGCTTTCCATCGAAGATCACAAGCACCGGCCGTAGATCTATCCGGAGAACTTCTCAAGAGGGAGAACCTAAACTTTAACGAATATATTTTGTAATCTCTTTTTGTATCTTTTTCTTCTTCTATTGTTGTAAGTGGTAAGGGAAATCGACCGGGGAAGGTCGTCGGGATCCGGGTTGGATTCCGTGGAAAATCGTCCCGGGATTTGGGGCGTCTGGATCGGGGATCTAGCGGTGCTCTAAGACCCTTCCGGGTGTGGAGGTGAAGAGCGGCTCTAAGACCTTTCGGGGAGAAAGTGAGAGAGCCAACCGGTCCGGGTTTTGGGTCGGTATAGAAAACCCAAAGTTTTCTTCTCTTCGTCTTTGATCTTCGACGTCATGAAGATCGTACTGTAAAACATTCATCTTGTACTTGTATGAAATTGATTGTTATTGAATTTAATACTTGTGTTTAAAATCTTCACTTGTGGTGTGGTTTACGTTAAGATTCCGTTTATTCAAGCGAAATTTATAAAACCTTATTCACCCCCCCCCCCCTCTAAGGTTGGCCTCCGGATCCAACATATAGGGCCTTGTGCAGGAAATAGACATAATCAGGAAAGTTAGGATCAACAAAACCTGGAGGTTGTTCCACATACACTTCCTCCTTTATGTTACCATTTCGGAAGGCAGACTTCGCGTCCATCTGATAGACGGTGAAGCCTTTGAATGCAGCATATGCTAGGAACAACCTTATTGCCTCCAGTCTTGCCACTAGAGCATATGTCTGGTCGAAGTCGATTCCTTCTTCTTGACGATAGCCTTTAGCGACAAGTCTGGCCTTGTTCTTTTTGATCGTCCCGTCTTCGTCCATCTTGTTCCTGTAGACCCATTTTGTTCCAATGACATTCTTTCCTTTGGGTCTTGGAACAAGCTTCCATACATTGCAGCGCTTGAACTGATTTAGCACTTCTTCCATTGCCAATATCCACGATGCATCTGAGTTTGCTTCCTCAAAATTCTTTGGTTCAACCTGCGAGAGAAAACTTAAATAAAGATTCTCGTTAGTGTACCTCTTTGAGTTCTGACACTGTACCGGGGATCTCCTATGATTTCGTCCATAGGGTGATCATTCAGATGTCTGAGCTCTAAAGTTCTTGCATCTGGATTATCTTCAACCACTGGAGTGATTTATTCATCTTGGATGACTTCTTCATCTTGATCATCAGCCTCTCCAATAGGGGTTGGAGTGGTGATCTTGATGAAGTTTTCACCTTTGTCTTCGGACGGTTCATCCAAGCTAGTTTCTTTCAGCTTTGTACCTGCATCTTCAATAAGCACACTAGACGGATTGCTTTGCAGCAAGCTCATCTCATCAAATACAACATGTATCGATTCTTCTACCACCAGGGTTTTTCTATTAAATATTCTATATGCCTTACTATGACTACTATAACCTACAAAAATACCTTCAAAACTCTTTTCGCTGAACTTGGTGGTATGATACTTACCATTGTTAAGTACGAAGCATTTACAGCCAAAGATTCTAAAGTATGAGATGGTTGGCTTCCTGCCCTTTAGAAGTTCGTAGGGTGTCTTATTATGGTTTTTGTTTATGATTGCTCGATTTTGCACGTGGCATGCAGTGTTGATGGCTTCAGCACATAAGTACTCCGGAAGTGAAGCATCACTCAAACTTATCCTGCAGGACTCTATGAGTGTTCTCTTCCTTCTCTCAGCCACTCCATTCTGTTGTGGAGTACGAGGAGAGAAAAACTCATGAAAGATACCTAAGCTTTCATAGAATTCTTTCATGGCCCCAGATTTGAACTCTATTCTGTTGTCACTTCTGATTTTGACTACGGAGCAGTTGTACTCATTCTGTACATGCCTGACAAAATTATTAAAGATGTCGAAGGTATCTGACTTGTGTTTCAGAAAGAGAACCCACGCAAAGCGCGAGTAATCATCAACAATTACCAACGTATAATCCTTACCGCCCAAACATCTAATTTGCAGTGGACCAAACAAGTCCATGTGCAGTAGATGAAGACATCTATTAGAGTCTTTGCCAATAACGCTTTTAAAGATAGCCCTTGTTTGCTTGCCTTTTACACATGCATGACAAGATATATCTTTGACTCACTTGACATTTGGGGCATCACGTACTAAGTTCATTGAAAGTAATTTATTGATAGTTTTGAAATTAATTTGTGCTAGTCTCTTGTGCCACTGGTCACCAAGAGACACATTATATTTTGCTAAAAGGCACACTAGTGTAGAGGAATCTATACAAATAAAATTTAAACAAAAAATATTCCTGCTTCGAGTGCCGGATAGAATCGTTTCCATATTGTCAACGGATTTTATCAAGCACTTATCAGCATGGAATTCAACTATGTATCTTTTATCGTAGAGTTGGCTTATGCTTATGAGATTGTGTTCCAATCCTTCGACATAAACCACATCCGAGAAGGATACATTGCTGTTAGTAATCATACCATAGCCTCTTGTAATTCCACGGTCTGAACCTCCAAAGATGACCTTTGGTCTGTTCACGACTGGAGTAAAGTTCTGAATGAGGCCTCTAGTCCCGGTCATATGCCGAGAGCAACCGCTGTCGAAATACCAGATTGGCATTTTGTTGGCCTTTGGACATACCTGCAATCATAATCAATTTGCCTTAGGAACCCAAACATGTTTGGGTCCTTGGTCTCGGGTTAGAGTGCTCCTCATACGAGTGTTAGCATTATGAGCGGTCTTTCTCATACTACTAACATGAGGAGTTGCAGTGTTTCTGGGATTGAACCAGCAATCAATGGCGAAGTGACCAACCTTGCCACAGCACCAACAGTCAAATCTGTTGTACCTTTGACTCATGATCTCCTGCTTGACCTTTTGGGATTGTGGTCTAGCAGGGGCAACATTCTTGGAGGAAGAAGCTTCGTGATAATGACAGTCACATGTCTTCTTCTTCTTAGGAGGCCTTTCCAGAACGGGCTTTGACTTTGGTGCCTTCTTGAAGTTTTGACCATGATTAAAAGGGTCATAGCTCTTAAGAGCAACTTCTTCATAAGGTGCCTTAAAGACACTTTCGCCAAAGTTTCTAGGTCAAGTCCATCTTTGATAGCGGGGCTTTTGCTCTACATAGGTAGGCCTAGCAAAGTGCCCGTAGGATGAGTCAAAATCAAACTCATTTGATGGAAAGATGACTTTCTTGAATGTAGTCTAATCTTGGGGGGCTTTCCCTTTCTCTTTGGCTAAGGCCTTTTTGGCTGCCTTATTCTTCCGTTGAGACTTATTTCTCCTAGAGGATTTACTAGGAGCTTCTTCATGGCTTAGCCCGACACCCTTGGCCTTGGGTGAGAATTCAGCAACGAATGGAAGGACCGTCTTGGGCTTCGAGAAACTTTCAACCAGGTTTTTTTCAGCTGCAAGTTGGGCTTCCAATTCCTTGTTGATCTTCTCTTTGAGGTCAAGGTGCTCAAGAGCTTTGTTATACTCTTCAATAGCATTATTGAAGTTTTCTTCGAGGGAGTCAGTCTTAGCGACTTTCTCTCTCAATATGCTCTCTTCGGCTTTTAGAGATTTGATCTCTTTAGTCTGAGTCTTCACGACTTGACGACATTTGTCGTAAGCCATGATTAACTCCTTGTACTGGGCCATTAGTTCTGACTCATCATCAGAGGAGCTATCCTCATAATCATGTTCAGAGACTTCAGAATCTGAAAGTGGGGTATGGGAGTTTACCTGCCCAGTGAACTGGGGATCTTGATCATCATCTGTTTGAGCCATAAGCCCAAAATAAGCTTCTTCTTCTTCACTTGACTCAGATGAGTCGGAGTCACTAAGAGTCTTGCTCTTTTTGGCTATCGGGCTCTTCTCTTTCCTCTTCTTATTGTACGAGGATTTCTTTTCTTCTCTTCTTCCACCCTCCTTCTTCTTATGAGGGCAGTCGGCGATGACGTGACCTGGCTTATTACAACAATAGCAAATAATGTCAGTTGAAACATATTTGTTCTGTTTAGAGGAATACCTGTCGTGGCTACTTGAGCCTTTTCTTTGCCGATCACCATTGTGTCGTGATCTTCTATAGGAGGCATCCTTGCATTTCCATTGCTTCTTCTTGTTCAAGAATTTTTGAACTGACGTGAGAGCAGTGAGAACTCTCCTTCTGATAGCTCAGAGCCTGAGGTACTAGGCTCAGAAGTTTCTTCTTCTTCACTAATTTCTGAAGCTGGAGCAGGGGAGGCAGCCTTTATCTTTCTGGAGGTGTCTGCTTTTAGAGCAACAGACTTTTCTTTGAGAGCAGACCTGCTCTTCTCTTCTTCAGCTTTCCTGGTGTTGCGTTGAAGCTCATATGACATAAGATTCCTGAAGAGATTTTGTGGGTCTGTCTCAGCCAGCTTCCCAAACTCCCTGATGGCACAGACCTTGTTGTCCCATTCTTTGGTCGGGGATCTCAGGAACTTGTCATTCAGTTCTCCATTAGTGAATACTCTGCCATAGACTCTTAGGCCATTCACTATCTTGAAAAAGTTCTCAAATGTATCAGCAATGGTCTCTTTGCTTCCCTGTCGGAAGGCTTCATATTTCTGATTGAGGAGGGATCTCCGATCATCCCTTACTACTTCTGTGCCTTCCATCAAGGTAACCAACGACTGCCACATCTCCTTTGCAGATTGTTAGTGGATTAAGTTCTGCAGCATTGAGTCATCAACTGCACTTGTTATAATGTTTTTAGCTTTCTTGTCCAGTGAGACAAGTGCAATCTTGTCCTTTTCTAAGTCCATCAGATTATTTGGAACCTTCTTGGTAGGATCTATAGCTGAGACAGTCATAGGGATATAAGGACCTTCTTCAACTATCATGAAGATCCTCGGGTCCACAGCTTCCATAAAGAATTTGATCCTTTATTTCCACATGGGAAAGTTGTTATTGTTACATAGGGGAAGCTTGGCAAAATCCTTTGCCTTGTCCATGATAGGTAGATCTTAAATGACAACTATTGTAGGAACTGATCAAGGTGTTAACCTTTTAACGATCAACCTGCCTCTGATACCAAGTGAAAGATAACAGTTGTCCACCTAAATCAGCTAGAGGGGGGTGAATATGTGAGTTGTGCGTCTTTTTCGGAATAAACAATCTCAGAACACAGTACAGATCAATCTACCAAATTATCACAGAAGAGATAAGATTTATAGTGGTTCCCCGATCTTGGGTACATCCACTTTCCCTCACCGATCTAGCAATAAACTAGACTCAGCTACTCCACTATCTCGGATTGAAAATCAATCCTACCCTCGGAACAAAGTTCCTACAATCTCAATCCAACCAACTGGATCTACAACTCGGAAGGCAAAACTTCCTACAAATTCGGAGTTGAAGACTCCTACAATCGGAGAAAATTTCTCCTACAAGAATGAAAATTGTTTAAGAAAATACAAACAATAATTTTTCTGTCAGATCTGCAAGCAAGCAACCAAGATCTTCTTCTTGTAAGCTTTGCGGCACTATCAGGAAGATGAAGAAAATCTCGGCAACAGATTTGGAATTTTCTTTGTCTTACATGGTCGGAAAGAGGATGAGCAGTTGAGAAATGGTCTCGATCTGTAAAACTTCTTCAGTCTATTTCCTCTGAAAATCGAAGCCCTTGCCGGAGAAGAACAGCGGCGGCGGAGGTGGCTTTCGTTCCGTGAGGAGAGAGAGTAAACTGTGACTAGAGAGAGAGGGCTGCAGAAATTTTTCCAATAAAATTTTATCTTGAAAGCTTGTATTCTTGTTAGGGTTTGTCGATTAGACATGCCTTTATATAATAATACTAATAATGGTCATAATTAGTCTTAATGACATACACGTGGACCAATCATGTCACGGAATTTGAAAATCTGTCAAATCTGGACTTAGAAGATATTTCAGAGAAAAAGAAGTGATATACACGAGTGGGTATAAAACTACTCGAGTAGGTAGAGGACTACTCGAGTAAGGAAAGAAATGTTACTCGGGTATATAATTCAGGACTACTCGAGTAGCTAGAAAACAACAACTCGAGTACATAGAATCAACTTACTCGTGTACTAGAAGATCTACTCGAGTACAAGTTGTACTACTCGAGTAGGTGAGAAAGACTACTCGAGTGGTTTGATGAATTACTCCAGTGATAGGACTTGGAAAAATTTCTGAACACTGGAAAATGAGCTACTCGAGTAGTCAGACTGAACTACTCGAGAGGATATAGTCTACTCGAGTATATGAAGAGACTTACTCGAGTAAATGACTTAGAAAAATTTAGGAGAGGAGAAGTTCAGTTTACTCGAGTATGAAGCTTGGGCTTCTCGAGTGATAAGAGAACTACTCGAGTATATAACTTATACTACTCGAGTATGGAAAATTTATTCTTGAGATAGAACATTTACACGAGTCAGAATCTATAACCACTCGAGTATATATACATACTTACTCGAGTATTTTACTTAGAGAAATTTGAAGAGGAAATCTGTATTACTCGAGTAGGAAGAAGTATCTACTCAAGTATAGGAATTCTGACTCGAGAAAAAGGCAAGTAATCTACTCGTGTAGTTGATGACCTACAGGAGTAGAATACTTGGAAAAATTTCTAAGGTGGAATTCTTTCTTCTTTGGAGAAATCAGCATCCAACTCTATTCACATAGTCCAAGTACTTGATTATGAAGTGTATCCCAATAGAGAGGCTACACATGAGTCAACACTTTGGGTCATACAATGAGGGATTACATTGTATGGTCCTGTGTTTCGTGACCCATTCTAGACTGACAATGGTCTACACTTCCCATTGGAATCCTGCAACCACATAACTCAAACAAAGCATCAAATACAACCTAATTCATCTTAGTTCCTGGGTGACTTCATCAAATCTGAGTTAATGTGGACATAGTTCCCAACACATTTCAATAAAATTTACATCATGGATCCCGTACTGACACATTTACCTTTTTGTAATGCTTCTTCCTTTATTTTATCTTAGCCAAAGAGATCGCTGAACCACTAAGATATCGCCAAGTCTTCTTGTTCCCTCTGTAGTTTGTTCTCTGTCACGACCGCGACGACCACACACAGTGGGGAGTGTTCACGTATGTGAAGTGGGAGCCGTTCAATCTACGATGGTGGGCTTCAGGCTTCGGATCCTGGCCGACATCTAACACAAAGTGTGCGCCAGGGAGGCCCCATGTGTTAGCTCTGCTATGCTTCGTTAAGGATACATTACAGTTATGATGATCTTTGTTGGACAAGCAATGGTGATCAAGCATAGCCTTGTCTCTTCGATCATCTCATGACTGTAATGGCCGAACACTCTACGGTACTCTCCATCTGTGCCTTCGCGGGATCCACAACTCCGCTGATCTTTATACAGACAAGCAATGTTGTAGGCCACTTGGCGCAACTACTCTCATTGATCAGTGATGTTGTACCCGAGGCAAGAGAACAGTGTATCTGCCATTTCCTTATTAAGATTTTGTGCATGTCTCCCTTTTGTGATATGTCAAGGGAGTATAGCTAGTCCGCTCTAAGTAGGACTATACTCTTGATGACCTTTCTTGGACAAGCGATGCATAAGGACCACAGGTGATCTCCTGTGGTAGTATCCAGCCCTCTCTTGGTCATCTTCGAGTATAGACCACTTTATTATCAACTGCCTTTTTAACAGGTGAATAGGTTAAATCCGACCTATCAAAAGGATTCACAACAGTCATTTCTGCTTATTCTCGTCTTATATGCATTGCTTGCTCAAAGCCCTATCAGATGATCACTTATAAGTTCTTCACTACTCTTATCAAATGTTAATGTCATCAATCATTGATCAATGAATCTGCCTCTTAATTGACAAGCCATGCTATTGGAGTCTAATTAAGATGATTTCTTCTTATTGATATGGACTTCATATTAAGGATGTCATCTCTAATGTAGCAAGTAAATCACTATTATGGTTTGGTCTCTATTCAGTTATCAGCAGAGTTCATTAAGCATTTCCTCTGCTATATGATCACATTTATCCTATCTCATCAATAGTTAGCATTCGTAAGTTCCGCTAAGGTACTTGCAGCTCAATTCATTATACTATATTTGCTGCTCACTCTTGTCCTTGCAATGATCAGCAGGTGTTTGCAAGTCTCGTCACAGGTACTTGCAAACTACTTTCATATATCACATATGCTTTTAACTCTTTTCTTGCAGAGATCAGCAGTTGTCTGTAGGTTTATTCACACGTAGTTGCAACCTACTTTCATATATCATATCTGCTTCTAACTCTTTTCTTGCAGAGATCAGCAGATACTTGCAAGTTTCTTCACACGTACTTGCAACCTACTTTCATATATCACATCTGCTTCTAACTCTTTTCTTGTAGAGATTAGCAGATGCTTGCAAGTTTCTTCACAGGTACTTGCAACCTACTTTCATATATCACATCTGCTTCTAACTCTTTTCTTGCAGAGATCAGCAGATGCTTGCAAGTTTCTTCACAGGTACTTGCAACCTACTTTCATATATCACATCTACTTCTAACTCTTTTCTTGTAGAGATTAGCAGATGCTTGCAAGTTTCTTCATAGCTACTTGCAACCTACTTTCATATATCACATCGGCTTCTAACTCTTTTCTTTTAGAGATCAACAGATGCTTGCAAGTTCCTTCACAGGTACTTGCAACCTACTTTCATATATCACATCTGCTTCTAACCCTTTTCATGCAGAGATCAGCAGATGCTTACAAGTTTCTTCACAGGTACTTGCAACCTACTTTCATAAATCACATCTGCTTCTAACTCTTTTCTTGGAGAGATCAGCAGATGCTTGTAAGTTTCTTCATAGGTACTTGCAACTAACTTTCATATATCACATCTACTTCTAACTCTTTTCTTGTAGAGATCAGCAGATGATTGCAAGTTTCTTCATAGGTACTTGTAACCTACTTCCATATATTACGTCTGCTTCTAACTCTTTTCTTGAAGAGATCGGCAGATTTTTGCAAGTTTCTTCACAGGTACTTGCAACCTACTTTCATAAATCACATCTGCTTCTAACTCTTTTCTTGCCGAGATTAGTAGATGCTTGCAAGTTTCTTCACAGGTACTTGCAACTTAATTTCATATACCACATCTGCTTCTAACTTTCTTCTTTCAAAGACCAGCAGATGCTTGTAAGTTTCTTCACAGGTACTTGCAACTTACTTTCATATACCACATTTTCTTCTAACTCTCTTCTTGAAGAGACCAGCAGATGCTTGCAAGTTTCTTCATAGGTACTTGCAACTTACTTTCATATACCACATCTACTTGTAACTCTCTTCTTGCAGAGACCAGGAGATGCTTGCAAGTTTCTTCAAAGGTACTTGCAACTTACTTTCATATACCACATCTGCTTCTAACTCTCTTCTTACATAGATCAGCAGATGCTTGTAAGTTTCTTCACAGGTACTTGCAACTTACTTTTATATATTACATCCGCTTCTAACTCCTTTTTGCAGAGACTAGCAGATTCCTGAAAGTTACCTTCAGGTACCTGCAGCTTACGTTACTTCCATATATGCCGCTAACTTCTCTTTTATAGCAACTAGCAAATGCTTGCATGCCCCCTTCAGGTACTTGCAACTTATTTTTCTCTTCACGCATGCTGCTTACTCTTCCTTTTGCAGAGGATAACATGTGCTTGCAAGACTCCAATAGGTACTTGTACGTTATTATGCTTTTATGTTTTCCTCTCACCTTCATTTTGTAGAACTCAGTAGAAGACACATCTTCTTCGTTTTGCAAAGGAAAACCCAGGTACGCGCAGGATGTACCTTCCATACATGACTACACTAACTTTTCCTTTGCAGGAAAAAGACATGTATTAGCAAACTCCTAAGGAGAGACATTAGGTTCAATCTCTCCTTGCCCCTTCCTTTCCTTTGGGGTGGATCACAATTTTCGTGGGTCTCCAACCTTTTCGAAGTTCCCTTTGGAACTTTAAAAAGTGCGGGAATTATATTAACCCAGAAATCGGCGATCCTTCCTAAGGCTGCCAGCTCGCTAGTCGCATCCTGCTCCAGGTTCTTCCAGGAGGTCACGACGTCTTAGGATGGGCGGATAGGTTTTTCTGTCCACTCAGGCCGCACGGCTTGGGAGGTCTCAACGGTCTGACCGCCCAGGCCCCGCATTGTTCCTTTGGTCAGCAGGGGCCACAGACTGCTTCTTCAGTCCACTAGTGCAGACTGTGCGCCTTGTTAACCTAACCGCTCAAAGCTTCTATCCATAGGTGCCGACCAACTTTGACGAGCTCAGAACCTTAACCGCTCAGACTGGCAATCAAAATTGGCGACCTACCCCCAGGATGCCAGCCAGCAATGCTTGGTTCCACCTCGCCAGAATGCGCGACCTGCCATGTCGCCAAGCTAGGGCCGCCCAGCAGGTGCGACAAGTTCCATTAAACAGAGTGGCGGACAACAACAGTATGTGCGACCTGCTTCTTTGGCCCGCTTGAGGAGCACGGACGCTCCAGCTCTCTGGCTACCCGCAAAGATTAGCGGAAATATCCCATTCTACGCAAACTGGGCAGACTCGAAGTGTGGTCAAACCTTCCAGTCCACCTACATTGATGAACCCCAGCTCCAGCTTCAGCAGCCAGCCGCCTCGTTCAACAGCATAGGAGGACTCAGTTTATCAACTACAGAATCAGCGAATATACCTCAGCCCGTACCCTTAGCGCATGCTCGCTCAACTCAGCAGTGGCGGACTCATTTCACAGTCAGCCACTCAACCTCCAGCACCTGCTTCCCAGCAGTAGGTGTGGTCCCTCAGACCGAACAGTCTTGTCGCGGGCTCGATCAACTAAGTTTGGGCTGACTCCTCTCAGTCTGCCAGCAGCAGGGGCGGACTCCTCCAAGTCTGCCATCAGTAGAACTAGTTCCAGAAGCAAGTCCATGTCCGTGCGACCTGTTGCGGACTCGTCGGACTCCATTCTGTACTCGCACCAGTTACCGTCTCACCGGGGGTAACATAACTGAAAGTCGTTACCTCCTCGGTCCTATAAATAGACCCCCATACCTCTCATTGAAGGCAGGTTCGGGCGCTCAAAGACACCCTCATCATCTCCATCGCACTCAAGCTCAGCGATCAACCCCTGCGGACTCAATTTCCCAGTCTGCACTCCTTCTCTCTACCCTTAGTCACGCGTCCTGCGGACCTTGCTCTTCAGTCCGCGCGTCCTCTCTTCTTGTACTCCTTCCTTAGCCGCCAACTTCTCCCATTGTACCCTTTATTTGCTTTCTTGTAAAGGTGTAGTACAAGCTGTAATACTCAATATTAATCAAAGGAAAGCCCATCACAAGAGTGACATTTAAGCCGCGGCAGGCGAAGTCTGTTGTTGTCGCTGTTAGCGGCCCATCTCTTCTTCTCTGTTCAACTCTCTCGGCATCAACCTGCAAACACGACTGTCAAAGTAACTATCTGCTCGACAGCTCCTGATCAACCTCCTCCGCTGATCATCAAGCTTCTCCGCTGATCATCAGCCTTCCCGACTGCTCTCAGCAAACCTCCTCTCCATCCCCGCAACCCTCTTCACCTTATCACCTAGCTTGTGAGATCGAACAACCCGCTAACTATGCAGTACCATTTTCGCGCATCAACAGTTAACACGCGACCTTCAGATCCGAACAGACGGTGAAAATCTACAATTAGCTATGTCAGATCATCGTTCAGCCGAGAACCTTGCTCAATCAAGTCCCAGAGATGATCCTCTTTGGGAGGCCTTCGAGCAATCACGTCGTGAAAATGCCCAGTAATTTCAAGTAATCAACCAAATGCTTGATGTGATCATGCAGCGATTAGACACTCAACCTGTAGCAGATCCAGTTGCTCCGATCAATCCAACCATAACATTGGAGAATCAACAAGCTTATCCTCCTAACATTGGAGAATCTAACCCTCTAGCTTGCCCACCGGTCTATCCTCCTTATACAGCAACGTTTCCGCAAGGGCCTGCATCCCCTTTGCGACCTCAAGATGAAGAGTTTGCAGCTCATCAAAACTTCTTCTGGGAAGTAGCCCGGGGAAGTCTTGCAAGATTTCTCAACTTTCAGGGAAGTCATCCTTATCCATCAGCTCCTGCCTTTGCTCCTGCAGTAACTTTTCCCTTTTATCCTCATGCTTCTTTTGCAGCTGCAACTTATGAACCTTTTATCCTTATGCTATAGGAGAGCAGGAAGAGCCTTCGCCATTTACAGAGAATGTTTGTCATGAACCTACTCGAGCAAATTTCAGAGAGCCCCGGTTACCAATCTGCACTGGAGAGACTGATCCAACGAAGCACCTTCAAGCATTCGAATCAGTTGTAGCGTTCAAGACTCTTTTAGATGCTACCAAATGCAAGCTCCTTGTAACAACCTTTGATGGACAAGTGAGGAATTAGTTCTATGGTCTTCGCCCTCAGTTCATCACTTCCTTTGCTGATCTGCGAAGGGAGTTCTTGCTCAGATTTTCAACTTCAACTAAGAGAAAGGGCAGTCCAGAAGCCCTCTTTGAGATCAAGTAATGTGAGAACGAGTCTTGGTTTCAGTTCGTTGATCGATTCCAGAGAGAATTCTTGGACATAGAGATTGTTGGTCAAGAAATGTACCGAGTGGCTCTTATCCACAGTCTTCGTGAAGGGTCACTCAAGTTTGAAGCCAATGTCCGAGTACCAAGAACATACTAAGCGTTGATTGCCTTAGCCAACTCATACATCCGAGGCGAAAAGAGCAATCCAGGTTTCGTCACCAGACTTATAGCAGAGAAAGATCCTCCTCCTCACAAGCAGCCTCCGAGATCTCCTCGGAAAGATTTCTCATATTACTCAAGGAGGGAAAGAAGATTTCAACGCCATCGATACACCTTCCCGAGCATCAACAAATGGAACCAAGTCAAGTGGCACAGGAGCCTTATACCCGTGAACAATTTCGTTATGGGACATACCCGTGGACCTGTTCTTAGAGTTATTATAAGCCAATTATGCATGGGGAAGAAGTAGATCCCAAGTGCCCTTGTGATCACTTACAAGACATCTTAGAAGGTCCCCAAACTCTGATTGACTACTTCTGTCCGACCATCGGTTTGCGGATGATAGGCAGCGAAAAAATAATAATTTGGTCCCCATTAAAATCCATAAAGTTTTCCAAAAATAGGTAGTGAATTTCACGTCCGTATTCGAGACAATTGTCTTCGGCACTCCGCGATGACTGACGACCTCCCGAAAATATAACTTAGCTACGTGAGATGCGTCGTTGGTCCTACTACATTGGATAAAGTATGCCATTTTAGAAAACCTATCCACAACTAAAAAAATCGAGTCGTGTCGACGAAGAGTAGTGGGAAGGCCTAATACAAAATCCATGCTCACGTCTTCCCATGGTACGGAAGGAATAGGTAGTGGGGTGTATAACCCAACATTGGTCTAGTGCCCTTAGATACTTTACATGTACGACAACTACTCACTATTCCACCAACCATCACCTTAAGTTTAGGCCAGTAAAACTTCTCCTCAACGAGTGTAATGGTCTTATCCCTTCCAACGTGTCCACTCAACCCTCCACTATGTAATTCCCAAATAATGTTGTGTCATAAGGAGGATTGAGGAATACACAACTTCCCGTGCCTAAAAAGATAACCATCCTAAAGAACAAATGCAGATATGGTCGTTGGAGAACTATCCTAGGTGGAGAAATAAATCACGTGGAAATCTGGGCAAGTGGCGTATTCGCCCTTAACTCGTTCGAATCCTACGACATTGACTTGCATGGTAGACAGCAGAAGGGTAAGGCGGCTAAGTGCATCAGCAACTCGATTGTCAGACCCCTTAAGGTGCTGATTGTTTATGAAATGTAAAGCATCATGATCAGAGAGGATCACAAACTACTTGGAGAGGAGATAATGCCTCCAATGATGCAAACACCTAACAACAACATAAAACTCTCTGTCGTAGTTCGAATAATTCGACTTAGCTCTCGCTAGTTTCTCACTGAAATAACTGACTGGATGACCTTTTTGTCTCAAAACACCTCCTATTCCTACCCCTGATGCATCACAGGTAATCTCAAAGACCTTGGTGAAGTCAGGTCGACGTAATACTGATGCCTCGGTCATGAGCTTCTTAACACGTTGGAAGGCAATGATGGTGTACTTCGTCCAAGTGAACTCACCCATCTTCATGTAGTCACTAATAGGTTCCATAATGCTACTAAAATCTCGTATGAAGCGGTGATAGAAAGTAGCCAAACCATGGAAACTACGCACCTCTCGTAGGCTAAACGGTTCGGGCCAGTCCTTAATAACATGAACCTTTCCAGGATCAACTCGAATTCCCTCAGACCCGACTATATAACATAAAAACTCTACCTCTGGAACATAGAATATGCACTTCTTAAAGTTTAGGAATAAAGTTTCCTTCCACAAGGTGGATAGAGTCACTATCAAGGGGGAGATGTGCTCGGCAGTGGAGGTGCTATAGACTAAGATGTCATCGAAATAGACTACCACAAACTTCCCCAAGTACGGTCGAAAGACGTGTGTCATCATTCGGGAGAAGGTGCTGAGGTCATTGGATAACCCGAAGGGCATCAAAAGCCACTCATATAACCCATCCATGGATTTAAACGTAGTTTTCCATTCATCTCCCTCACAGATCCTAATTTGGTGATAACCGCACCTAAGATCTAACATAGACAATATAATGGCGCCAGCTAAAACATCCAAGAGGTCATCTAAACGTGGGATAGGAAACCTATACTTGATGGTGATCTTGTTGATAGCCCTACTATCAACACACATTCTCCATGAACCATCTTTCTTGGAGTCAAGCAGAGCTAGTACTGCACATGGACTCATACTCGTCCTAATAAACCCCTTCTTTAACAAGTCCTCTATCTGAACCTGCAACTCCTTATGGGCAGTGGGATGGAGTAGATAATGGGGCTGGTTGGGCAAGGAAGACCCCGGCATAAGATCTATCGCATGCTGAATATCTTTAAGTGGAGGTAATGTCGACGACAACTCATCCGGGTACATATCCCTATACTCTTCCAACAATACCCGTAACTCACTAGGCAGATCATCCAATACTCCAGAATCCATCTTCACACTCAGAAGGACTAGCACATACATCACTCCATCAAGAAACAGGTCTTTAATAGATTCCTTCATCCCAACTAGGTTCAAGGCCTTCCTCTCAACTGGGATTGTGGTGTCCTTAACCGGTCCTACAGGTTCCTTCGGACTAGTCGGCCTCAACATAATGGTCTTGCCATTGAACTTGAATTCATACATGTTGGCTCTACCAAAATGCGTCACATCATGGTCATAAAGCCAAGGTCGGCCTAATAATACGTGATAAGCATCCATAAGAAGGACATCACACCATACCTCATCTGTATAGGATTTGAATGAGAGGGGGACTAGGCATCTCTTGGTGACTGGGACGGTAACCTTATTGATCCAAGCTACCTGATAGGAGCTGGGTGGGGTTCTGTGGTCAAGGTCATACGTGTAACGTCCTTCTCGGATATGACATTCACACAACTACCACTATCATTGATCAACTGGCAGAACTTCTCTCCACTCTTAAAAATCAGAGAAAATATACTCGTCCTTTTCCAATCATCTAACGAACGAGGAGTGATCAAGATACAATGCATCACCATAAGGGGGGGATCTGTAAGACCCCCCCCCCCCCCTCCCGAATCCCAAAACATGGCACGAAGAGGGGATCTTATGCCCAGAACAGCCGCCTTGCGGTAGCATTAGCGTACGGGCTAACCTGTACCACAAGATGCTTATTCTGTCGGCTACAACCAATATCAATAATACATGCCAACCCAACCAAATATAATAAGCAAGAGAAGTCAAATCCACACTAAGCATATAGTACAAATACATCAATAAAGGAGAAACTAAAACATGCTTCTACAATATATCAGAGTACAACTAAACATTACCCAAACGGGCTACATCAGAGTATCAAAATACTAACATCAGTAACTGACGGTAGCGACGGTACGTCCCCTCAGGCCCTGTCGTCCTGGCCTGGCTGTCCTGCTGCAATGCCTGCTGCTGCTCTACCTGCGGGATGACCTCCTAAAAAGGAAGACGTAGCAACTGTTAGTCGAAACGACTAAGTGATTTCACATCTGCTCCCCCGGCGACTCCTCGGAATCGGGCGGTGAAAAGGAACAAGAGCACAATATATAATAAGTATAAAAGGTACAAGCAGGTGGCAAGGTACATGAGTATCAGTGTATAAACTAGCAGTTCTACAAGAGCTATTAATGTATAAACTAACAATTCTACAAGAGCTAGTACAACATCAAGTGTAAGAAAACTACAGCAGGTAAGTAACTTAACTTATAAGGATGCCCATACAAGCTTATAAGTTAATGGTCGATTCGTATAAAGTAACTCATCGTATAAGAGTGTCTATACAAACTTATATGATGAGGATCTTGTTGTGCAATGATATGAAATGGTATGTATTGAAAGAAATAGTACCTAATCACCTAGATGGGGGTGAATAGGTGAACTTAAGCATTTTAAAATTACAGGCAGAAACACTGAATAATAAGACCTGTATTTGCAATTCTGTACAGCAATTCAGCACAGATAATACAGCAATCACAGAATTAATCACACACAGAGTACACACAGATTTTATAGTGGTTCCCCAAGGTCTGGGTACATCCACTTTCCCCCTTCGTCTATCTAGTAGTGTACTATATTCGGCCTAACTTCTCCAATTCTTCTCAGATCCTCAGATCTTACAACTCAGAACCCCAAGCAGGTTCCTACAACTCAGAGTGATCCCACTCCTACAACTCAGGCACAAAAGCCCTACCACTCAGTCTTCACCAAGACTTACACTCAGAGAACAAAGTCTCCTACAACTCAGGCACTAGGCCCTACCTCAGTCTTCAACAAGACCTACACTCAGAGCACACTATCTCCTACACTCAGCCTTTATAAAATAGGCTTACAGCTCAGATCCCTTAGGATCCTACAGAAAATAAAGTTTACAAAGTATATAACATAACTCTGAAAGAGAGAGATGAGTTGACTGGTTTCTTGATGAGTTCTTGGAAGAACTTGGCAGAGATCAACCTCCCTTAGCTTTCTTCAAAGCTTCTTGAATTAGAACACAGTAGGTTTGTATCTCTATGCAGATGATCTTCAATCAACTGCTGTCTTGAGATTCTGATTTCAATCTGAATCTTACTTATCAGCCTGGTTCCACGGCTGGTCTTCTTAGAAGGAGCTCTCTCTCTCCAACTACTTAGATCTTCTCTTGAAGGTCTTCTTCTTTTTTTTGTTGTTTTTCAACTCATTGGTCGATTCTCTCTGTTGAAGGATAAAGGTCTTTAAATAAGATTTCTCCATGGTGACCGGCTGATCCGGTTTCTAACAACTTTCTGATGGCTCTGACAGTTTCAGTTGACCGGTTGAAATTGCAGCTGTCAAGTCATCCAGTCACTTCTTGAAATCTCTGTCACTGTCTGAAAGTGTCGAGACAGATAGTTTTTATGTGTCGACACAAATAGACTAAGTGTCGACACAAGTAGACTAAGTGTCGACACTAGCCTTGTTGGTGTCGACACAACTTCTTGTGTTGTTGTAACAGCTTCTCGACACTGCTTCTTCTGAATGTGTCGACACTGATTCTGTGTGTCGACACAAGCCTTCTTCTTTAATACTTAGTTGAATTCTGCTAAGTGTCGATACAACTCCTTTGTGTCGACACATCTTCTTGTGTTGAAACTTGCTAAGTGTCGACACATCTTCTTTGTGTCGACACATGCCTTTTGTGTTGAAACTTTGCTGAGTGTCGACACATCTCCTTTGTGTCGACACATTCTTCATGTGTGGAAACTTTGCTGAGTGTCGACACAGCCTCCTAGTGTCGACACATGTACTTGAACTTTGTTGAAGTTTGCTGAGAGTCGGCACAGCCTCCTAGTGTCGACACATGTACTTGAACTTTGTTGAAGTTTGCTGAGTGTCGACACAGCCTCCTAGTGTCGACACTTTTACTGTCGATAAAGTTTCTCTGGGTGTCGACACTGCCTCTAAGTGTCGACACAGATTATGTAGACCATTCTTCACTGTGTGTCGACACTGCCTGTATGTGTCGACACTTTTCTTCTGGTGTCGACTCTGCCTTCCTGGTGTCGACATAATTACTCTAAGTGTCGACACAGCTTCACGGGGTGTCGACACTAGCCTTCTTAAGTGTCGACAGTTTTCTTCTGGGTGTCGACATATGGACTTAGAAACTTTTCCTGCAATTCTGCAATTACTTAACCTGCACAAATAAACTCAAAGCACATCAAATACACCTTGATGTATATCATTGAGAAGGGTGAGGCTTCTTCAAATCAGGTACATATACTCCAATGTACCCAACAATCTCCCCATATTTGGAGAAGTCATAACCCTTAGTCAATGATATACACCATACATAACAAATTTTCAGTATGGTGTAAAACAGTATTATATGACAGGGTAAATACTTAAACATGTATGAACAGAACATGTATAACCAATTATCTCAGAACAATTAATGTAATAGATTGAACATATAACATTGTTCTTACAACTCCAAACATTTTCATTAATCAAAAGTTTACATAGAGTTAAATGCAAATGATTACAAATTGTAAACTTAAGAAAATTTCTATCCTATGGCTGCTCAGGCTCCTTGATAACAATCCCCTTTCCAGATTGAATCTTTGTTTGAACTGGAGCATCATTGTCATCAACAGACTTCTTCCCTTTGAGATCTTTCTTTTTCAGCTCTTCAGCCTTTATCTTCTGCCTTTCAAAAAAGTGATAAGGCTTAGAGAAATACTTGCTAGGCTCCTGTGCATTAGGAGGTAGCTTTCCCAGTTTAGCCTTCCTTCTATATTGTACTATGGCCTCTTGCCTATTCTCATGTTTTCTCCACTCCTGTTCAGAATACCATTTGCCTCTATCCAGGATATTGTCCTTAGCAGCCTTCCAAGCAGTCAATATGATATTCCTGGATGTGGGGCTCAATTGTTCAAAATCTGGCCTTAATTCAGCCTGCTCTTTGAACCTTTTCTTAGATAATTGAGCCTCTTGTTCCTTTAATAAATCCTCTTGCTCTTTTAGTACTGCCTCTAGCACAGGCTGTACTACTTTCTCAAAGATAATATTCTGATTACCCTCAGGAGGACTATACATAGACTATACCTCCTGATGTATCATGTCAAAATCAGCAGGAGGGTATATCACTTGAGCCACTTCAGCTTGCTCTCCTCCAAAGTATGCAGGATTGATGCCAGACTCTGCAATATTATCATCATCACATAAAGGTGGATATCCAAGGTTGGCTCTGATGGAGTTTGAAATCCACTTTGCATGATCAGAGCCTGCTTTGACTAACACCCTCTCCCCCTTTATGACTTCTCTTTCTATGTGATCCCTAAGATCATCCTTTTGGAATCTTATCTGAGCATTCAGATAGTTAACTCCATCCTTATAAAAAGGTTTCAACCTTTGGAATTTTTCAGTAATTGCCTTCTGAGAATCTTCAATGGCAGTTTTAACAGCTGTTATGCTCTCTTGTAGGTGCTTATCAAATTCAGCCTTGGAGTAGTCCTTGCTGTAGTTTGAGCAGCAGCTAGATTCTGCATTTCAGTGACTATCACATTGTGTGATTCAGTTAAATTGTCATTCATTCTTATCTGGTTTTCTAGGACATAGCCTTGTTTGACTGCCAGATCATCAATCTGTTTCTTGAGATTCTCTTGATGTGTAGCCAGATAGACCACTGCATTGCCTCCTTTATGGAAACAATCAGTCATTTCCTTCTTATGTTGATTCACTTCAAATCTGATAGATTTGATGTCTTGTGCTAGATCAAATTGCAGGGATTTATGGCCTTCATCCATATACTTTTCTAGATCTTTCCTTTGCTCATCTAGCTTAATCTGCAAAGCCACCATCAGTGAACTATAATCAGTAGTTGGGGCAGGCTGTGGAGCAATTGTCTGTAGTGCTTTCTTGTAGTTCTGGCTTCTTCTCTTGAAGACCTGGAACTTCCTCTTCTTGGCTCTAGCAGCCTCTTCATCCTCTGAAGTAGAAGTACTGACAATGTCTACTCTATCCTTAGGACTAGGATGTAAATCCTTCTCAGTACTTGGTAGGTCCTCAGCAATTCTTTGCTCCTCAGTCTCTTGTCTAGCAGTCTCCTCTATGTGCTCCCACTCAATATTGACCTTCTCACCCTCAACAGCTGCTATCTCTCTCTCAAGGTCTGTCTGTACAAGATCAGGTAACAACTCTTCTAATGTAAACTCATGCTGAGGTTGTACAGGAGAATCTCTTATTTCTGGAGCAACTGAGTCTACTTTATCAGTAACAGATGTGTCCTCCATGACAACATCTTGTGGTTGAGGTTGTATCTGTGTTTGTTGATCAACATCAAGTAATGGTTCAGACAAAACTTCATCCTCAATTGGGAAATTTAATTGATTAACTTCAGTAATTACCTCTAGAATGGTTTGGGTAGCCCTTTCACTATCTAATGGAGTTGGCTCATCCACAAGTAGAGGCTCGCCCTGGAGTGGATCCAGGTGAATAGGGCTAGCTGATGGTAGCTCCCCCTGCCTCTGTGCATCTTCTTGTCTTGCTGGTTACTGTTCAGCATTTCTTCCCTCTTCATCATCAGAACTAAACACCACTTGCTCCTCTAAGCTACTTGAGGATTCTAGAGCCACAATGGTTGTCTTCTTCTTCTTCTTCTGAGGTGTTTCCTTTTCTGGAGTTGGCAGTTCCTTTGTCAATACTCTATCCCACCTTGAGAAAATTCTTACATCCATTCTCCTCATGTGGTTTATCTTTGAACCTGCAGCTTGGTTCATCACTTCAGGTATACTGCCAGCTAAGTATAAACTCAGAATTCTTCCCAGATTGGGTTTCTTTAGGCTCTCTTTTATATTATCAAACATAACTACTGACCAATCAGTATTAAGTTTGAAGATTATCCATGTCATCAAACTGAACATATGAGCTGAAATTCTGTCATGTCCTCCAGGCTTGCTCAGAATTACCTTGCCAACTATTTCAGACAAGAATTTGCCCTGCATGTTCATGCCTTTCCTGTTGAAAACTGATCCTATCTTCAGGTTTGAATCTAAACCACACCATTTCAATGCATCTCTAGTCTTAGAAGCAGATACATCTTCTTCCTCTTTTGTTCTTGGTAGTTGAAGTACCTTTCTTAGACTTTTCTGTGTGACCTTGACTTTTGTCTCATGGACTCTGGACTTAATCTTGAGTCCAGTATCATCAAGTGAAGCTGCACTCAAGAATTCAAGGACCTCCTTCTTCCAGATCTTGATAGGTTCTGATACAAGATACTCTAGTCCAGTCTCGGCAAGTAGGGTTACCACACCTTTGATTTCTGGTTCCGCGTCATCAAAGGCGTGTCACACGAGCTCATATCCTTCGTTAATGTTCTCTTCTAGCTTGGGCGCCATTAGGGTTTGAAGAAATTTGAAATTAGAGAAGAGAGATGTCAGCACACAAGTTTGGTCTCGAAACTAAGGTGAGCGTGTCGACAAACAATGAGGAAAACCTATTTATACCTTTCTAGAATTGAAGGTGAAAAGGCGCGTTAAAATACTTGAATTGTGTCGACACTGTGGAAAAGTGTCGACACTTACTTCTAATGTCTCGACAACTATGTGTCGACACAAAGATAGTCGACAGAATATATGTGTCGACACTTATATATCTCAGCTCGACACTTAGTCGAGACTCTACTAGACTAATTCTGTGTAAATCCTAAGTGTCGACACCACCCTGGATGTGTCGACACCTGCACTGCATGTGTCGACACTAATTCTCTGAAGTGTCGACACAGACTTCCTAGATGTGTCGACACCATTTCTCTGAAATGTCGATACCACTTCTATGTGTCGACACAGACAACTCTGTGTGTCGACACTATTTTACTTAGCCAATTTTTGTAAACTATTCTAAGTTTATCATTCCTAATTCAATTTTAAACTTATGGAATTTGGTTTAATCTAAGGGCTTAGTAAACATATCAGCTAACTGATTATCTGTCTTAACATACTCTAGGGAAATTCTTCTTTTTCCACATGTTCTCTTAGAAAATGGTATTTAATTTCTATATGCTTAGTCCTACTATGAGAGACAAGATTATTTGCAATAGAAATGACACAAGTAGAATCACAAAATAAAGGTGTCCTACTTACTTGAATATCATAATCTTCTAGCTGATGTTGAATCCATAGAAGTTGAGCACAACAACTTCCTGCAGCCACATACTCTGATTCTGTTGTGGAGATAGCCGCACTTGTTTGTTTCTTGCTACTCCATGACACCAGCCTTCCACCTATAAATTGACAGGTTCCTGTGGTACTTTTCCTATCTTCCTTGCAGCCAGCAAAATCTGCATCTGAATAACCTGGCAGTACAAAATTTCCATTCCTAGGGTACCAAAGGCCTAGATAAGGTGTGCCCTTAAGATATCTCAAAATTCTTTTGACTGCTGTCAAATGAGATTTTAGGGCAAGCTTGGTACCTAGCACAGACACATGTAGCATACATGATATTTGGTCTACTAGCAGTTAAATATAGTAGGGAGCCAACTATCCCTCTATACAAAGTCTCATCTACAGGTTTCCCTGCATCATCTTTGCTTAGAGACATTGTTGACCCCATAGGAGTTTTCATGGTAGTGGATGATTCCATACCATACTTCCTTATCAACTCTAGGGTGAACTTAGACTGGAATATCGATAATCCATCTTCAATCTGTCTAACTTGGAGACCCAAGAAGAACTTAAGTTACCCCATACTGCTCATTTCAAATTGTCCTTGCATGAGTTTTGCAAACTTTCTGCAAAGACTACTTTCTGTAGACCCAAATATGATGTCATCTACATATATTTGGACTAAGATAATCTTGCCTCTGGATTTCCTAAGGAATAGAGTCTTGTCTATTTTCCCCCTTGAGAATCTGTTCTCAATGAGGAAACTAGACAGAGTTTCGTACCAAGCCCTAGGGGCTTGTTTTAACCCATACAAAGCCTTCCTAAGTCTATATACATAATCAGGTTTAAGAGAATCTACAAAACCTGATGGCTGCTCTACATAGACTTCTTCCTTCAGGTTTCCATTCAGAAAAGCTGACTTAACATCCATTTGATATACCTTAAATCCTTGATATGTTGCATAGGTAAGGAACATCCTTATTGCTTCCAGTCTTGCTACTGGAGCAAAGGTTTGATCAAAATCAATACCTTATTCCTGCCTATATCCCTTTGCAACAAGTCTGACTTTATTCTTTATAATAATTCCATTCTCATCCAACTTGTTCCTAAAGATCCACTTAGTTCCAATAATGTTGTGGTCCTTTGGTTTAGGAACTAGCTCCCAGACCTTGCATCTTTTGAACTGGTTCAACTCCTCTTGCATGGCCTCAATCCAATGAGGGTCCACGATTGCTTCTTCAAACTTCTTTAGCTCAACTTGGGATAGGAAACTTGAGTAAAGAACTGTACTTAGATTCCTACTCCTTGTTTGCACTCCTTATCTGGGATCTCCAATTATTTGATTGGCTGGATGATCCCTTAAGTGCCTATTTGCTGGAGGCAGCTTGTCTTCTGGTTGTACACCTTCAGCTTCTTCATTCAACTGCACCTCTTGGTCTTCTTCAGTAACAGGAGTATCTTGTACTCCCCCTGGACAGCAGCCACCATCTTCCACTTACTGACTGCAGAAGAACCTTCTGTTAAGGTAAGCTTGTCCATCTTCTCAGTTACACCTGTAGAGCTACAAACACTACTTGGAAAATCATTGTTAAAGAGCCTTGCTTCATCAAAAACTACATGTACTGACTCTTCTACAACTTGAGTAATCAAGTTGTAGACCCTATAAGCCTTACTGTTGTTGCTGTACCCAACAAAGATTCCCTCTTGGGATTTGGCAGCAAACTTGGTTAGATAAGACTTACCATTGTTAAGGATATAACACTTGCAACCAAAGATCCTGAAATAGGATAGATTTGGTTTTCTGCCCTTCACAATCTCATAGGGGGTCTTCTTGTGGCTCTTGGTGATAGTAGCCCTATTGATTACATGACATGCAGTATTAACTGCCTCAGCCCAGAAATATTCTGGGAGAGAAGTGTCACTCAATATGGTTCTACCAGCCTCTATCAAGGTTCTATTTTTCCTTTCAGCAATACCATTTTGCTGAGGTGTTCTTGGTGAGGAAAATTCCTGAAAAATTCCAAACTCTTCACACAGTTTTGTCATACTTTCAGACTGAAATTCAGTACCATGGTCACTTCTGATTTTGACCACTGTACTGTCCAATTCATTCTGAATTTGTTTAACAAAACTATACAAGATACTTGGTGTTTCGAATTTTTGCCTTAGGAAGAACACCCAGGAATACCTTGAGTAGTCATCAACTACCACAAATGTGTAGACCTTCCTACCTAGGATGTGAACTGGCATATGACCAAAAAGATCCATATGCAAGAGGTATAAACACCTCACAGCATCTTTGTTCTCAAGGCTATGAAAGGTGGATTTGGTCTGCTTGCCTTTTTGACAAGCTGAGCATATCCCATCCTTTATACACTTAACCTGAGGACCATTCCTCACTAACTCTTTGCTAAAGAGTTGGTCAATTATCTTATAGTTAATATGAGCCAGCCTCTTGTGCCATTTAACATAATGTGAGACTTTCTCATCAGCTACAAGACAAATAGGAGAAACAATGTTCTCACATATAATGTCTAGATAATAGACATTTCTCTTCCTATATCCTGTCAGAATGATCTTTTGATCACTTGACCTTTTGATATGACAACCATCCTTGACAAATGAGATGTCATATCCTAAATCACTCAGCTGACTTATGCTAATAAGGTTATGTTTCAAACCCTTTACATAAGCCACTTGAGTAATTGTAATCAGGTTACTATAAATGTTACCAAAGCCTTTGATGATCCCTTTTTCTGAACCACCAAAGGTAACTTTAGGCCCATCTTTGATAGATGTATAATCCTTCAGCAACCCCCTAGTTCCAGTCATGTGCTTGGAACATCCACTGTCCAAGTACCATATAGGGGCATGGCCACTTGGACTCACCTGCAAAATAGATTACTTAACCTTAGAACCCAAATAATTCTTGGGTCCTTGGTGCAGGTTAGTTTGACTTTTAACAAAACTACCTGTAGCTCTTCTAGCAGGTAGTTTGCTACTCTCCTTGACACTTGAATTGTGTCAACAGTCTAAGGCAAAGTGTCCTATCTTGCCACAACACCAGTACTCAAACCTGTTGTACCTTTATTTTGGTACAACCCTGGCTGAAGTATCTACAGTAGGCTTTTTGTTTAGTGCTGGGGCTTTGCCCTTAGACTTGGACCTAGCAGTCCAGGAAGGTTTTGTAAATCCTAATCCAGCCTTACCCTTATGAGGTACAAACTCATCTATCAAGGGTAAAACAGATTTGGGTTTAGAAAAGCTAGCCACAATATCCTTCTCTTTCTGAAGTCTAACCTCCAGATTCCTAATTTGATCATTCTTAAATGTAA
Source organism: Platanthera guangdongensis (assembly GCA_039583875.1). Classification (NCBI taxonomy): domain Eukaryota; kingdom Viridiplantae; phylum Streptophyta; class Magnoliopsida; order Asparagales; family Orchidaceae; genus Platanthera; species Platanthera guangdongensis. The sequence goes on along the minus strand of CM077155.1, from coordinate 123,515,029 downwards.
TAGTACCCATCTGAATAACAGTAATGTCCTTCAGCCTGGCTATTTCATTTAGTTTCTGATCAAGCAACTTGTCTGAATCAGCAGCAGCAAATTTAAGACTATCAATCTCCTTTGCCTGATTTTTGGCCAAGGTTTTGCTTTTCTTTAAGGCCTGCAACAAGTCCCTATATTCATCAATTAACTGATGAATATCACCTTCAGATTCAGAACCACCAACATCACTTGATGCAGATGTATCTGATTCTGACTCAGTACAAGAAATTGAACTAGAAGAATAATTTTGTACCTTACTTGGTCCAGGCTGATCCTGGATTTTGTCTCTTTTAGATAAGGCCATCAGCCCTTTGCACTGATTGTCCTCATGGTCATAAATAGAATTCATTAACTACATGAACTCATCTTCCTCCTCTTCAGCAAACAGTCCAATATAGGCTTCAGCTTCTGACTCTGTTTCTGAAGATGACTGATCAGTCAAACTCTTATCCTTCTTGGCAACAAAAGACCTTTCCTTTTTGCCCTTAAACTGAGTCTTCTTCTTGTCGGTTGACTCCTTCCTCTTTTCTGGATAGTTAGCTACTATATGTCCTTGTCTATTGCTACAATAACATACTATCTTTGAGGATGTAGTTTTACTTGGCTTGGACTTTCTTCTGTCATTCCTTGATGACTTCCTGTTCTGATAGTAGTCATCTTTTGTCTGTGAAGTGGATGGCTTAGACCTCCACTACTTCTTTTTCAGAAACTTTTGAAAATGCCTAGTGAAGGCTGCAAAGTCTTCATTACTTTCACTGCTTTCTGAATTCTTACTATCTGAATTTTCTGTGACTGTCTCAGCAACTATTTGAGGTGGAGATGGATACTTGCTTCTATACTTTCTAGTGGCTTCAGTCTTGAAGGCCACAGCTCTTTCCTTCTGCTCCACTCTAGTAGTCTTCTCTTCCTCATTTCTAACCATTAACTGCATTTCATAAGATAGCAGTTTTCCAAACAAGGTTGGAGGAGGTATATCAGCTAATTTGGCCATTTCCCTAATGGCACAAATCTTGGTATCCCAGTCCTTAGTCAGGCATCTTAAAAACTTGTCATTCAGCTCATAGTTGCTGAATTCTCTTCCATAGGACATCAACTCATTAACAGTCCTATAGAATTTCTTGTAGCATTCAGTAATGCTATCAGACTTTCCTTGTCTAAAGCTTTCATACTCTTGATTTAACAAGGACTTCCTGTCCTGTCTTACTTCTTCAGACCCTTCCATGTAAACTATTAAAGTGTCCCACATTTCTTTAGAAGTTATACAGTGAATTAAATTCTGAAATGTGGCATCATCAATTGCACTAACAATAATATTCTGGGCCCTCTTGTCCATAGTGGCCAAAATAATCTCATCTTTAGTCATTTTTGAATAGTCTTTGGGAGTTCTCTGATTTGCATCCAAAAAAGATACTTTCATTGGCACATATGACCCTTCTTTGACTGTAATGTATATTCTTGGGTCAGAGGCTTCCATAAAAAGTCTAACCCTCTCTTTCTAAATGCCAAATATCTCTTTTCTACAGATTGGCAATTTCATGGACCCCAGCTCTTTGTGATTCTCAGTTGAACCCATTTTCTTGAATCTTGATTAATCTGATTCTGCCTACAGGATCTTACTCAGACTGTTATGTCCCTTTTTGAGTAATCTGGCTCTGATACCACTTGAAAGAAATAGTACATAATCACCTAGAGGGGGGTGAATAGGTGAACTTAATCTTTTTAAAATTACAGGCAGAAACACTGAATAATAAGACCTGTATTTGCAATTCTCTACACCAATTCAGCATAGATAATACAACAATCACAGAATTAATCACACATAGAGTACACACAGATTTTATAGTGGTTCCCCAAGGTCTGGGTACATCCACTTTCCCCCTTCGCCTATCTAGTAGTGTACTAGATTCAGCCTAACTTCTCCACTTCTTCTCAGATTCTCAGATCTTACAACTTAGAACCCCAAAGAGGTTCCTACAACTCAGAGTGATCCCACTCCTACAACTCAGGCACAAAAGCCCTACCACTCAGTCTTCACCAAGACTTACACTCAGAGAACAAAGTCTCCTACAACTCAGGCACTTGGCCCTACCTCAGTTTTCAACAAGACCTACACTCAGATCACACTGTCTACTACACTCAGCCTTTATAAAATAGGCTTACAACTCAGATCCCTTAAGATCCTACAGAAAATAAAGTTTACAAAGTATATAACCACAACTCTGAAAGAGAGAGATGAGTTGACTGGTTTCTTGATGAGTTCTTGGAAGAACTTGGCAGAGATCAACCTCCCTTGGCTTTCTTCAAAGCTTCTTGAATTAGAACACAGTAGGGGTGTATCTCTATGCAAATGATCTTCAATCCACTACTGTCTTGAGATTCTGATTTCAATCTGAATCTTACTTATCAGCCTGGTTCCAAAGCTGGTCTTCTTAGAATGAGCTCTCTCTCCAACTACTTAGATCTTCTCTTGAAGGTCGTCTTCTTTTTTTTGTTGTTTTTCAACTCATTGGTCGATTCTCTCTATTGAAGGAGAAAGGTCTTTAAATAAGCTTTCTCCATGATGACTGGCTGATCCAGTTTCTAACAACTTTCTGATGGCTCTGACAGTTGCAGTTGACCAGTTGAAATGGCAGCTGTCAAGTCATCCAGTGACTTCTTGAAATCTCTGTCACTCTCTGAAAGTGTCGAGAAAGATAGTCTTTATGTGTCGACGCAAATAGACTAAGTGTCGACACAAGTACTTGAACTTGCTAAGTGTCGACACATCTTCTTTATGTCGACACATGCCTTTTGTGTTGAAACTTTGCTGAGTGTCGACACGTCTCCTTTGTGTCGACACATTCTTCATGTGTTGAAACTTTGCTGAGTGTCGACAGAGCCTCCTAGTGTCGACACATGTACTTGAACTTTGTTGAAGTTTGTTGAGTGTCGACACAGCCTCCTAGTGTCGACACATGTACTTGAACTTTGTTGAAGTTTGCTGAGTGTCGATACATCCTCCTTGTGTCGACACTTTTGCTGTCGACAAAGTTTCTCTGGGTGTCGACACTGCCTCTAAGTGTCGACACAGATTATGTAGACCATTCTTCACTATGTGTCGACACTGCCTGTATGTGTCGACACTTTTCTTCTGGTGTCGACTCTGCCTTCCTGGTGTCGACACAATTACTCCAAGTGTCGACACAGCTTCACTGGGTGTCGACACTAGCCTTCTTAAGTGTCGACACTTTTCTTCTGGGTGTCGACACATGAACTTATAAACTTATCCTACAATTCTGCAAATACTTAACCTGCACAAATAAACTCAAAGCACATCAAATACACCTTGATGTATATCATTGAGAAGGGTGAGGCTTATTCAAATCAGGTACATATATTCCAATGTACCCAACATGTATGTTATGCAATGACTCACCCATGCAATCGTCATGTAGACACAGACTGTAGTTCCCACTTTTCGAGCATGTAGCTAACCTCTCTGGCATCAGCCGCCGTGGCCAGGCGGTGATAGTAGAACGAGCACTTCTACTACTAGGCGGGTATCAACACTACTTCACGTAGGCCTCCGTATGCCTCAACGCTAAGAACACAATAGCGGAGACCATGCGTACTATGGCCCAGCGGGAGCCTCAGGTAGATGTGATGCGAGGACCAAGCCCCGAACTGACCTTGTGTGACCCGGAAGGAGCCTCGGAGTGATCACGAGGACCAAGCCCAACCGTTCACCTGGCACGGAAGGAGCCCCGGGACGTGAACACCGAGGACCAAGCCCAACCGCCCAAAGTCTAACTGTCAACTCCCGTCGGTGTGACGACTGGCGAGCCCTTAGACCTGCCACACTATCCTTAACCCAGGATTATGACACCGCATGTCGACTCACACCACATGCAAATTCCACATCATCGTGGCATGGAAGGAGCCTCGGGAAAAAGGCATGAGGACCAAGCCCAACCATCCACCTGCCACGGAAGGAGCCCGGGACGTGAACACCGAGGACCAAGCCCAACCGTCCTTTTCTCTCATCTCAAACTATCCAAGTTTGCGACGGTCAACACCGCACTTACATCCCTTCCCAATACTACCCGTAGGGAGCCGACGCTCTAAGTATTGTATTACTAAATTTCATTCATCAATCGAACATACACCTGGCCATAATTTATCATCCTATATGACATTCCAAATGATCCCAACATAATACATATATGATGTGCATATAATAATTTACCAATTTCTATCAAGTCATTTCGTTCAAGTAATCTTGCATCACAATTCGATTGTAAGAAATCTGCTTCCAACATGATATAATAACAAGATATGCATCTATAACAACCTACCAAATTCTATCAAGTCAATTCGATTAAGTAGGCTTGCTTCACAATTTGATTATATGGAATCTGATTAATAAGATTCATCATTCATAGCATTACGGTGTTTAATTATGAAATATTTCATCAAAAATCTCAAGCTAATTTGCAACATCGATTCCACCGAACCCAAATCCATATTATATAAAACCCAGAATTTTAAGTGCAGATTGAATCTGGACAGCAACTTCAACTGGAGATTCCCGTGGCTAAAAGAATCCGGTGAAGACGTGTAATCCCTCAATGGAAAGGCCTTTTCATGGATTACAACTTTCATATTCAACCCACAACCCAGATTGGAATGTATCCTATTTGAATTTGGCTTCAAAGTCCGCTGCGCACAGAACACAATTTCTGCATGCAGGATTTATCGGATGTCATTTTTGTCCAGGCTTTCCCGTGGCTACAGACTTCACCTGAAGTCGTGCAACCATTCGTTGGAAAGGAATTTTCAAGTGATTCAACTTTTGTGTTTAGCCGAAAGCCCAGATCTGGCCATATCACACCTAAAAATGGCCACGAAGTTTGTTGCGCGCAGAATATAGATTCTGCACGCATCTTAAGGCGGAATGAACGACATCGCTTCATCTTCCTCCTCAAGGCATTCTTCCCAAATCATTCCAGAAAACCTCCTCCCTTATTCAACCTCAAGAGGTCAATACCCTTCACGAAACCATCCCGTATCTTCACATAGAAGAAGGGAGTGGTTGAAGAGATCTAAAACCTAGGACACAAGTCCTAGCATTGCCTTTCCTAGAGAACTCCTCCTCTCCATCAAAACTCTCTTGAGTCGATGTCTCGCCTAGGAAAATAACTATAGATCTAGCACCAAGGGAGAGGGTATGAAACTCATATCATTTTCAGCGGTTCCATTTCCTGCCATAGACCTTGTGATTCTTCACGGCGATATCCTCTCCTTTACGGCGATGGCGTATCTCCTTCCCTAGATCTTCCTCCAGCAAACTCTCCTTCTCCACAGGACTTCTCTCAGAAAAATATGGCTGGGAAGAAGAGTGAAATAGCTAGGGTTTTTCCACTATTCCTTATATATATAATGTGACAAGGGTAGGGACACGCCCGTGTCCTTACCGTGTCCCGCTCGGGCGAAATGTTACAGGCGGTTACGTTGTCGGTTCGATCTATAATGGCGGATAGGTCGTACACGCCCGTGTCAGTCAAGTCACGCCCGTGACATGGGGCGTGACACCTAAACCGTCGAACTCAACTATCGAGAATTCGTCGAGCTCACTTAAAATCGTCGAATGGAGAACACGCCCCGGTCACGCCCAAGGTCACGCCCGTGACATAGGGCGTGTAACCCTCTCACTCGGGAACCAACCACCTACCCGAGTACCTTTAGCACCTACTCGAGTATATTAAGTCACGCCACTAGGTCATGCCCGTGACCCAGGGCGTGTAACCCACTTTACTCGAGTACTTTTGGAGCTACTCGAGTACCTTCAGTCATGCCCCTGGGTCATGCCCGTGACCCAGGGCATGTAACCCACTTTACTCGAGTACTTTGAAAACTACTCGAGTAACCTCGGCAGCTGCTCGAGTACCTTCAGCCACGCCCCTGGGTCATGCCCGTGACCCAGAGCGTGTAACCCACTTTACTCGAGTACTTTGAAAACTACTCGAGTAACCTCAGCAGCTACTCGAGTACCTTCAGTCATGCCCCTGGGTCACGCCCGTGACCCAGGGCGTGTAACCCACTTTACTCGAGTACTTTGAAAACTACTCGAGTAACCTCAGCAGCTACTCGAGTACCTCCAGTCACGCCCCTGGGTCACGCCCATGACCCAGGGCGTGTAACCTGCTCTGGGCTAACCTCTCCAGTCCACAAGTGCCGCCCTTTTTCCTCCACTTTCCTGAACTCAAGCATACCCTCCTGGCTCAAAACTCGCACGGGGGCCTAGTGCGAATCAGGACATTAAAAATCCTATAAATAAAATAAAATATTTCATCCCCGAAATCAGTCTAGGGCTATGAAGGAGACAAGCATATAGAAAATAAATATGCCTTTAAACAAAATTACCTGGAGGAAATAATCCCGTGTAGCATTTTTTCATCAAGTCCACCGGCACACAGGTAAACTCCTCCTTCCCATGATTGGACCATTATACCTTCACCAAGGGAACACTTTTGCGGTGCAATGTTCTTATCTCGTTGTTAACAATCCGCACCGGCTCTAGTCGCACAGACAAATCCGACGTCACTGCAAAATCGGTAATGGGAATATATTGATCGGGCCGCAACAACGCCTTTCGAAGCGACGACACATGGCACATGTCGTGGAGATTCACTAGTTCCGGTGGTAAATCCAACTGATAGGCCAATGGGCCAATCCTTTCCAGTATAGTGTAAGGCCCAACATACCTTGGGCTGAGCTTTTTCACTCCCCGCACCCGCGACACTCCATGCATCGGCCGAATCTTGAGGAACACTTTATCACCCACTTGGAACTCCACCATCTGGTGCTTTGCATTGTAATACTTTGCCTGCCGACTTTGAGCCTCCAACATGCGATCTCGTATCAATCTGACCGCCACATCAGTATCATCTATATATTCATTTCCCAATGTCTTCGAATCTTCATCCTGCACCCAAGACAAGGGAGTCCTGCACCTTCTTTCGTAAAGGGCTTCATGGGGCGCCATGCCGATGCTCGCCTAATGGTTATTATTATAGGAGAATTCCACCAGTGGCAAGAGCCTTTCCCATGGCTCTCCTCTGTCCAGCACACATAACTTCAATAAATCCTCCAGTGTTCTGATGGTCCGCTCAGACTGCCCGTCCTTCTGAGGGTGAAACGCTGTGCTAAAGGTAAGGCGTGAGCCCAAATACGCCTATACTGCCTTCCACTCCTTGGAAGTAAAGCGACCATCACGGTTAGAAACGATCGTCTTAGGCACGCCGTGATATCGTACAAACTGCTCCACGAAGAGGCGTACCAAGACGTCCACGTGAGCCTCTTTCTTCATGGGAATGAACCGGGCTACTTTTGTCAGCCGATCAACAATAACCCACACCGAATCATTCCCGGAGCGTGATCGAGGTAGCCCATGGACAAAGTCCATGGAGATATCCTCGAACTTCCATTCGGGGATGGGCAATGACTGCAACAAACCGCCGGGACTCCTGCATTCTGCCTTCACTCTTTGACAGGCTTCACAATGAGTAACATAATACCGGACATCCTTATTCATTCCCGGCCAACACATGGTCTTCCGCAAACTGGCGTACATCTTAGCAATACCCGGGTGCACTGAATATTCAGAGCTATGTGCCTCTCTCAAGATATCCTCCCGGACTTTACCACCCTTGGGAATGTAGAGCCAGTCGCGAAAGTAAACGAGGCCGTCTTTGAGTGTATACTCGTCGGTAGTTCCTTCTTCAATTGATTTAATTACGGGGCCAAAGCCACATCCATTCCATGCTCCACCCGAATCCAGTCCCGAATATCACAAATTATGCTCACGCTTGCCAAAAATTCTGTATACTCTGCCGAAGGAGCCTTGAATATCAAGGTAATATCCATCTCTTCGATCATCCGAGCCAACTCCATGCTCATCAACCGAGACTCTGGGCTAGAGCCTGGCACTTTTCTACTCAACGCATCAGCCACCAAGTTCGCATTTCCGGGGTGGTAGTTCATGGTAAACTTATAGTCGCATAGAAATTCTAACCACCGTCGTTGCCTCAAGTTCAACTCCTTTTGTGTATGAACATACTTCAAGTTTTTATGATCTGAAAAGATCTCGCAGTGGACGTCGTATAGATAGTGCCTCCAAACCTTCAAGGCAAACACCACTACTCCCAACTCCAAATCGTGAACCGGGTAATTGATTTCATGCTTCTTCAGTTGCCTTGAAGCATAAGCAATCACATGCATGTGCTGCATCAATACGTCTCCCATCCCTTGATATGGTGCGTCTGTGTAAACTTGAAATCCTTCCTTCCCAGATGGAAGTGCAAGGATGGGGGCGGAGGTAAGTCTATCCTTCAACTCTTGAAATACCGCTTCACATTAAGGTGTCCACTCAAATGTCACACCCTTCTTCATCAAGGAGGTAAGAGGAAGGGCAATCTTGGAGAATCCTTTTATGAACTTGCGGTAGTACCCGACAAGACCAAGAAAACTCCGTACATATGGCACCGATTTCAACGACGACCATTCCTTCACGGCACGCACCTTGGCCGGATCCGCCGCTAGTCCAGCTCCACTGATTACATGGCATAAGAAGGCAATCTCTTTAAGCCAAAATTCACATTTGCTGAACTTGACGAACAAAGCGTGTTCTTTTAATTTCTTAAAGAACCAAGGCCAGGTGTCTGGTATGCTCCTCCTCCGTCTTTGAGTAGACCAGTGCATCGTCGATGAAGATGATGACGAAGACGTCCAAATAGGGTTCGAATACGTTGTTCATCAGGCTCATGAAAGCCGAAGGGGCATTTGTGAGCCCAAAAGCCATTACCGTGAACTCATACAACCCATATCTTGAATTGAAGGCCGTCTTCTAGATGTCCTCCTCCTGTATCCTCCACTGATAGTATCCCGGGCGCAAGTCCAGCTTAGAAAACCAATGCGCTCCCACTAGTTGATCGAACAACTCGTCGATCCGAGGTAGCAGATAAGTGTTCTGCACCATCAGCCGGTTGAGTTCCCGATAGTCTATACACAAGCGCAGGGTTCCATCCTTCTTCTTCACAAACAATACGGGGGCTCTCCAGGGTGACGAACTGGGGCGAACGAACCCTAACTCCACCAATTCTTGCAATTGAACTCTAAACTCCGCGATTTCATCCGGGGCCATTCAGTAAGGGGCCTTGGATACAGGCTTGGCACCCGGTACTAGATTAATCCGGAAATCGACTTCTCTATGAGGGGGTAACCCTGGTAGTTTCTCTGGAAACACCTCGGGGAAGTCCCGCACTACCCGAACATATTTTACCTCCAATGCTACCTCCTTCAACTCAAACCAGATCATGAAGACCTCATCCCCTTTCATATGGTCCTTTACAGCCTGAACTGAAGATAAGAGCATACGGGGTGCGAAATTAATACCTTGGAAGATAACCTCGGTGTCCCCATATCTCAAATAGATCTTCTTTTCCGCGCAGTCGATCCCCACAAAGTGCTAATTCAACCACGTCATGCCCAAAATGATGTCGAACTCAGGCATCTTCAGGACCGTGGCAGGCGTATCGAAAGCCCTTCCTTCAATAAATATCTCAAACTCGCACTTGGCGGTAGCGATCATCTCTGAGCCGTCCGGAAGGTCCACTCGTCGGGCTATTCCAGAAAAGTATTGTATGCACTCCATACCTTTAATGAAATCTTCGGACACGAAAGAGTGTGAGGCACCGGTATCGAACAGCGCATAGGCCATCTTCCCACCGATTACCACGGTGCCTAAGTACCAATAACCAAACTCAACAACTAGGTATCTAGTATGTCTTAAATAGTTTAAATTAAATGACAAAATTTGAGAAGGTTAACTGCACATACCAGCCATAACATCCTGGGGATTCCGCTCTTGCGCCATGTCAAGCGCGTACACCTGATCCCTAGCAAGGCTGGGGTTACCTCCTCGTGGTCCTCATCCTCGACCACACATATATCCCCGTCCTCGTGGGGCTGCTGGAGGGAGAGCAGGAGGGAGAGCAAGAGGGAGAGCAGGAGGGATGTTCCCATACAGCTGTGGGCAGTAGCGTCTATTGTGGCTCGGGTGATTGCACTCGAAACACAACCAACCAACGACACCCCTCAGGTTGCTGGAATTGCTGAGGCTGTGGTGGGGGAGGCAGCGCGGCTGGCTGCTGGACTGGGTGCTCCACTCTATAGTTTCGGTGGAAACACCCTCCACCCCTCTGATATCCTCTTCCTCGTCTGAAGTCCCATCTCCTTCTATTTCCTGGGCTGACTTCCATCACGTCCTCCACAGGCCTCTTACTACATCCCAGCTGGTCCACCTCCAAACCTTTCTCCATATCAATGATCTCCGCCAAGCTACCATACGCTATAAACAAAAGGGACTGCCTTAGGGGATCTCGCAGCCCTTTGTAGAAGCGCTTGGCATAACCTCTGTCATCCAACTCCTAAGAATCCGCAAACCTTGCGAGATGCTGGAATTCCCGCGGGTATTCCGTAACCGACTTTGATACCTGCTTTAGTAGAAGAAACCTCTGCTCAAGCTCATCTCGGGCCGATGTAGGGATAAAGTGCTCCAAGAAAACACCCGAGAATTCACTCCAACTTATCTCTGTGTAGACCCGGCCTTGGAAGGTAGAGCCCATAAGGGACTTCCACCACCTCTTGGCATGTAACTCCAAGACGGACACCACCACTGACACGGCCATGTTGGCTGGGCAGCGGATACCAGCCAATAGCTCTTCTACTGTGTCGATCCATTCCTCCGTACACACGACTGACTCCGTCCCAAGATAAACGGGAGGGGAGAGAGCCCGGAAGGTGCTCATCCAGTTAGAGCCCGGGGACTATTGTTGCACCGGAGGTTGTTGCGCCTTAAAAGCATCAAGAATGGCGGTGAGCGTCTGCCCCAACTCAGACTGTTAGAACTGAGTGGGTATGGGAGGGGTAGGAGTACCCCCCATCGGCTCAACATGTATTGGAACCTACACGTACACGATAAATTTGTGGTCAGGTTGGCTAAACTTAAGGTCAAAGTTATACAAACTTAATGTGTATTACATATGGGCACACCACTGCTTTCGCTAAGTCAGTTTGTCCCCAAGCAGACTAATCGAACGGGGGTGGCACCATTGTTGAATGACTTCTTAGTTGAGGATCGTGGCAAACTGATACCATTTGTAAAACCCCTCCCCCCTCCCGGATCCCAAAACACGGCACGAAGAGGGGGTCTTAAGCCCAGAACAGCTGCCTTGCGGTAGCATTAGCGCACGGGCTAACCTGTACCACAAGACGCTTATTCTGCCGGCTACAACCAATATCAATAATACATGCCAACCCAACCAAATATAATAAGCAAGAGAAGTCAAATCCACACTAAGCATATAGTCCAAATACATCAATAAAGGAGAAGCAAAAACATGCTTCTATAATATATCAGAGTACAGCTAAACATTGCCCAAACAGGCTACATCAGAGTATCAAAATACTAACATCAGTAACCGACGGTAGCGAAGGTACCGTCCCCTCAGGCCCTGTCTGTAACGCCCCGAAAGTTGTGTGCGAGTCGGTCGCGAAAAAAGAGTTTTTGGTGCCTGTAGAAATACACGGCCTAGGACACGGGCGTGTCCAAGGCCGTGTCTGGCTGGTGATTTTTTGGCCATTTCCAACCCGAGAAGGACACGGCCAGGAACACGGCCGGATGACACGGGCGTGTTATCCGACACGGGCGTGTGCCAACCCGTGTCCCTACCCGTGTCCTGATGGGTCGTGTCCGCTGCCGTGGCGGTTATGCGTGACACGCCCACGAACACGGGCGTGTCGGGGAACCCGACACGGGCGTGTCAGGTCAGACACGGGCGTGTCTTGGCCAGTGTGCGTTTCTCAGTTCGACGATCGTGCCTGGATCGAGGCACACGGCCATGGACACGGCCGTGTGCCAAGCCGTGTGCGGCCCAGGTCTAGGGAATTTTGTGCAGATCCGAGCCGTTCATTTTCTTTAATTAGGATCCGACGGCCCAGAAGAAATCCTGCTCTGTTAAGGCCGGGAATAAGGAGTTATTCCCTCATTTTCTCTCCAAAGTTCTCCCCTTCCAAAGTGAGAGAGGAGAGGAAGAAGAAGGATGTTTACGGCCGCCGGCGGAGCATCGGAGCACCGTTTCAAAATCGGAGAGCGGATCCGTGGAGGGAAGGTCATTGCGAAGAGTTCTAACCGCGTAGTTTTTCCATGGCGCCAAAATGGACTACAAGGGTAACGATTCTCAACTTGAGCGCTTGAAGCTCTTTCTTTCTGCATAGGGAATCCCGCTCCCGCGAGTATGCGGTGAGTGCGTGGTGTTCCTTGGGGTTGACGGGAATAGTCCCCCTTGTGTTGCATATAGAGCCCGGAATCGTAAGTACGGGCATAGGCATTGTGTGTGAAGCCTACCCGGACGTGTTTTGTCTGGATCGGTGATGTTGCAGTTGATGTGGTTTTGCCGGAGAAGACTCCGTGCTTTGGATTTTTCGGGTTTCAACGTGCTAGATTGCAGTAGGGATCCTTGGAGGTTAGCTTCAAGGCGCACCCGGAAAATTGAGCGGAAACGTGTTCTGCTAACTTGGCGGTCTGGGAACCGGCCTTGATCATAACTGGGTTATGAGATTGTTTTGGAAAATTTGGGATCCGAGAGAAGCTTGGCCCGCGCAAAGGACTTAAATTGGACATGCGGCGTGAGCAACGGGCAAGTGGAATTGGACCTAGGCTATGTGGTTCGGTGCGAGAGACCCGAAGAAGGGGACTGGCCGTTGGCATAGTCGGAGCCTTAGACGGTGGTCAGAAAGGCTAAATGCTCACATGTTGTTGCCATCCTGGGGGTGGTGGTGAATGCACTGATGGGTCAGGGTTCACCATGAATGTGCCCTGAGTGCACGGGGTGTTTGGCCGTGCGAGCCTACACCTGTGGCGAATTATATTTGTGCTTTATATATTGTTGGGCTAATGTTATGCAGGGAAAGAGCACCGCCGTCCCGAGTCAGGGGCGGGGTCGTTATAATTTGGTCGGCTTTTAGCTGACCGTTGCTTTATTTGCCACCGTGCGGTGGTATGTGCTTGCAGGTGCTGCGGAGCCGAGCGCCAAATAGCGGGCTGGAGCCCATGTTGCTGTGCTGGCCCTAGAAGGCCGTAGAATAGCTGTTTTTTTTATATTTATCATGTGTGGCCGGCCTGCGAGCCGATGTATGTAAATCACTCTTTATTAAGTGAACATTTGTAAGGCCTTAAGGCCATGTACCTGTTTCTGTGTATTTGGGGTTTCATTCCTGTTGTTGTAGCTGTGGACATTCATATTGATGGAATTAATTTTGGGTTCTTTCAACTTTAAAATCTTCCGCTAGAATGCTCTGTGATTAGGACGAGTAGTCTTAATTGGTTGGTTTGATTATTCATTTAGTATCCCTTCCGGCTGTCTGTGGTATATAGCGTCGGGTTCCAGCTGGACCTTCTGTTATATGCCATACGACAGATGGGGGTGTTAGAATTTGGTATCAGAGTTCTGGTTTCGATCAGGCTTAAATGAATTCGTGGGCGAATTCTTTTAAGGGGTGGTGAGCACATGTGTGCGTCATCGTTATAACATCAAAAAGAACCCATGAATGTCCACTTAGGAATGAAAAATACACTTGTTTGGTGGAACCTGAGTGTTCCAATGATTGCTTTTAGCAATTTGTTTGTTGTCTAATCGTGTGTCTTTGCTAATTTAGGCAGCTGGGAGCGGTGCTGGTCAGTCAGAGCGTCCGCAATCAGCGGAAAGTAGTGCACCAAGGGACGTGCCTGCTACACCTCCTTCAGCGGAAACCATCAGGATGGTGGCTGAAGCCGTGTTCGCAATGATAAATGCCCAACCTGCAGGGCAAATGCATCGCGCATCTCCTGCGAATGAGCAAGAACCGGTTAGGGCGGCAGAGCCGAGAGTGGTGGAACGCGCGGCAGTTGAGTTAGTAGAGCCGAGGAGAACTACGGAGAGGCAGCTAAAGCATGTGATGGGCTTTAATCCTCCGAGGTTTAATGGGGTTGGAACACCAACTCAAGCTGAGGACTGGCTCTCTTCCATAAAGAGGGTGTTGACGGCCACAATGACTGAGGAGTGGCAGAAGACCACCATAGCGACTTTTCTTTTGGAAGGAGAAGCGAGGATGTGGTGGGACGAGTTGGAGTTTCATCTTCTAGTGGGAAGGCAACTTGCGGATGTGCCGATGGAGGAATTTTCAAGATTGTTCCTAGCCAGATTTGTACCTTCTGCTCAGAAGTTGGAGATGGAGAATCAATTTCTTGGATTATCTAAGGGATCCAGAAGCGTGGACGAATATCTGCATGAGTTCACACGGTTGGGTCATTATGCTGGTGCTATGTTTTCAGAAGAAGAGAGGAAGACCAACCGATTCTATGAGGGTCTTCGCGGCGATTTACAGTTACTGCTTGCTGGGCCTAAGGCGCAGGGCTTCCTAGCCTTGGTCAATTCAGCCCGATCGTTGGAAAAGGTTGCGAAGAAAGTTCAAGAGAAGAGGGACCCAGGAGAAAGGAAGACCGAGTTCAAGGTGCCAAGTAACAAGACAGGTTTCCGTAGATGGAACAAGAAGCGGAGGACTTCGAACTCACCCCTTCGGCTGATGCATCGGGGGCAACTACAAGTCGAGTCCCCGGAGCTTGCTACAAATGCGGGAAGACGGGGCATTTTGCTCGGGAGTGTTGGAGCGGACGTTCAAAGTCCGAGAGGAGACCTGGAGAAACTTATGAGGAGAAAGGGAAGACGGTGGAGTCAACCGCATCCCATCATGCTCCAGCCCAGCCTAGAGTCTACAACCTTGGTCTATAGGAGGCCATTAAGCAAGCGGATGTGGTGACAGGTATGAGTTAAATTACAGTGGTTTAACTTTTATAGTTGTTACCTTCGTATTTGTTAGCTTACGTTTGTAAATTCTAGGCTTTGTGTTAATCTTTGGGTTTCCGGCGAGAGCCCTTTTTGATACGGGAGCATCACATTCCTTCTTGTCTGAAAAGTTTATATCGCGCATCGGAGTTCCCTTCTCGATGGCAGAAAACAAGTTGGATGTGTTGTTGCCTAATGGGTGCTCAATGCGTGCGGATAGGATTTGTGTTGTGAAGATTCGGATTGGAGACCGGGAGTTTGATTTGCGGGCGTTGGTTCTACCCTTGGTGGAGTTCGACGTAATTTTTGGTATGGATTGGCTCTCGGAGCAAAGTGCATGTATTGATTGCAACCGTAAAGAAGTCAAGTTGGGTCTGGACACTGGTGGAGAGACTACTTTTGCGGGCATGAAGGGGTCAGGGAAAGTTCTGATATCGGCCCTTCAGGTGTTCAAGGAAGTTCGTTCTGGGGCAGTACTGTATGTCACTCTAGTGCAGACTGCGACGCCTAAACCTAGTTTGGGCAACATCCCAGTTGTGTCCGAGTATCCTGATGTGTTTCCAGATGATCTCCCAGGAGCCCCTCCTCAGCGGGAGATAGACTTTACTATAGAGCTGGTACCGGGTGCCAAACCGGTGTCACGCTCCCCCTATCGGATAGCCCCAAGAGAAATGGCAGAGTTGAAGGTGCAACTGCAAGAGTTGCTAGAGCAAGGTTATGTGCGTCCAAGTTCGTCGCCTTGGAGCGCACCAGTTCTCTTTGTTAAGAAGAAAGATGGGAGCTTGCGGCTTTGTATCGATTATCGGGAATTGAACAAACTTACGGAGAAGAACAAATATCCAATCCCGAGGATTGACGATCTATTTGATCAGCTGGTTGGATCAACTGTATATTCGAAGTTAGATTTGAAGTCAGGTTACTATCAGTTGAGGATAAGGGAGAGCGACATCCCAAAGACAGCATTTAGTACGCGGTTTGGGCATTACGAGTTCACGGTTATGACGTTTGGGTTGACGAATGCGCCATCCGTATTTATGGATCTGATGAATAGGACGTTCAAAGAATACTTGGATCAGTTTGTGATAGTATTTATCGATGATATCCTGGTGTATTCGCGGTGCGAGGAGGATCATTACAAGCATTTACACATGGTGTTGGAGACATTGAGGAAAAGTCAGTTGTATGCAAAGTTCTCCAAGTGTGAATTCTGGTTGTCCTCGATAGCGTTCCTTGGTCATGTTGTCAGTGGAGAAGGAATAGCTGTGGATCCGGCGAAGATAGTGGCGATACGGGAGTGGCCTACTTTGACTACGGTGGCAGAGGTCCGGAGTTTTCTAGGGCTTGCTGGCTACTACAGGAGCTTCGTAGAGAACTTCTCGCGGATAGCACTACCACTCACGACGTTGACAAGAAAGGATCAGAAGTTTGTGTGGTCTCCGGAGTGCGAACAGGCTTTTGAAGAATTGAAGAGGCGATTGACCACGGCGCCCATTTTATGTTCGCCAAGTGGAACCGAAGGGTTCGAGATCTATAGTGATGCTTCGGGCAGTGGTTTGGGTTGCGTCCTGCTACAACATGGGAGAGTGATAGCTTATGGTTCACGACAATTGAAGGTTCACGAGAGGAATTATCCGGTCCACGACTTAGAGTTAGCGGCCGTGATTTTTGCTCTAAAGCTTTGGAGGCACTATCTGTACGGTGTGAAGGTCGATATTTACACCGATCATAAGAGTTTGAAGTACCTATTGGACCAAAAGGATCTGAACATGAGGTAGCGGAGGTGGATGGAGTTCTTAGGGGACTACACCTTCAAGATACACTATGTGCCTGGGAAGGGAAATGCTGTGGCGGATGCGTTGAGTCGTAAGATTCCCGCACAAGCCAATTGGTTATCAGTACATGATGAGAGATTGGTCCAAGAGTTGGAGGCATTGGAGATATCTTGTGTCGATAAGCAGTCAAGTGCCGAGGCGAAACTGTTTTGGACAGAGGTGCAGTGTGACCTAGCGGATAGAGTTCGGCGGGCTTTGGTTCAGGATAGCAGCATGAAGCAAATCTTGGATGAAGCTTTGGATGGGTCAAATTCCCAGTTTGTGGTTGAAGATGGGTTGCTAAGGAAGGACAGTCGTCTATGCGTTCCTAGTACGGATAATATTCGGGAGGAGTTGATGTATGAGGCTCATCATACTAAGTACTCAATCCACCCGGGAAGCACTAAGATGTATAGAGACATGAAGAAATTATTCTGGTGGCCGGGTTTGAAGAAGGATGTGGCACTTTATGTGGCCAAGTGCCGTACTTGTGCATTGGTGAAAGCGGAGTGCCAGAAGCCCGGAGGTTTCTTGAAACCCCTTCCTATCCCAGAATGGAAGTTTGACGACATATCTATGGATTTTGTGCACAGTTTGCCGAAGTCGAAGAAGGGAAACGACGTCATTTGGGTGGTCGTTGATAGATTGACAAAAGTGTCGCACTTTATCCCAGTGAGAAAGGAGGATCCAGTGGAAAAGTTAGCCAAACTCTACGTGGATAATATTGTACGATTGCATGGTGTGCCTCGAAGTATTGTTAGTGATCGAGATGGACGCTTCACGTCAAATGACTGGACGTTGGTGCATGGTCTGCTGGGTACTAAGCTAAAGTTCAGCACAGCCTTTCACCCGCAGACAGATGGCCAAACCGAGAGAGTCAACAGACTATGGAGGACATGCTTCGCATGTGCGTCCTAGATTTCGGGAAGAATTGGGAGGATCACCTGTACATGGTGGAGTTTGCTTACAACAACAGCTTTCAGGCAAGCATTGGAATGGCGCCTTTCGAAGCCTTGTACGGGAGGAAGTGTCGTACGCCGTTGTCTTGGTTGGAGACAAGCGAATCAAAGTTGTATAAACGTCAAGCGGTGGAAGATGCCACTTCAATGATACGGACAATTCAGGAAAGGCTGAAGATTGCTCAGGATAGACAGTCAAAGTATTACAATGCCAAACATAGAAATGTGGAGTTCAACGTTGGCGACATGGTATATTTGAAGATCAAGCCATTCAAGGGTGTATCGCGGGTTCGACGCTTGAAGAAGCTGAGTCCGAGATACCTTGGACCATTTGAAATCCTGGAGCGTGTTGGCGAGGCGGCGTATAGATTAAAGCTGTCGACGGAGTTGAGTGGGCTGCATGATGTATTCCACGTATCGGTGTTGCGTAAGGCAGTGCAAGAGCCTTCGCAGATCGTTGCGGACAATCAGGTACCAGTTGACTATGAGTTAACAACAAGGGTCAAGCCAGTGCGAATTGAAGATGTTGCAGTCAAACGACTCCGCAACAAGGAGGTCAGAATGGTTAAAGTCCGTTGGGATAATTGCGGACGTGAGGAGCTTTCTTGGGAGCGAGAGCAAGCTATGTTGGAGGAATACCCCGAGTTATTCCACTCAGGTATCATTTAGCTTTTGGGTACCTTTGCTTAATTTCGGGACGAAATTCCTTAAGTGGGGGAGATTTGTAACGCCCCGAAAGTTGTGTGCGAGTCGGTCGCGAAAAAAGAGTTTTTGGTGCCTGTAGGGGTACACGGCCTAGGACACGGGCGTGTCCAAGGCCGTGTCTGGGTGGTGATTTTTTGGCCGTTTCCAACCCGAGAAGGACACGGCCAGGAACACGGCCGGATGACACGGGCGTGTTATCCGACACGGGCGTGTGCCAACCCGTGTCCCTACCCGTGTCCTGATGGGTTGTGTCCGCTGCCGTGGCGGTTATGCGTGACACGCCCACGAACACGGGCATGTCGGGGAACCCGACACGGGCATGTCAGGTCAGACACGGGCGTGTCTTGGCCCGTGTGCATTTCTCAGTTCGACGATCGTGCCTGGATCGAGGCACACGGCCATGGACACGGCCGTGTGCCAAGCCGTGTGCGGCCCAGGTCTGGGGAATTTTGTGCAGATCCGAGCCGTTCATTTTCTTTAATTAGGATCCGACGGCCCAGAAGAAATCCTGCTCTGTTAAGGCCGGGAATAGGGAGTTATTCCCTCATTTTCTCTCCAAAGTTCTCCCCTTCCAAAGTGAGAGAGGAGAGGAAGAAGAAGGAGGTTTACGGCCGCCAGCGGAGCATCGGAGCACCGTTTTGAAATCGGAGAGCGGATCCTTGGAGGGAAGGTCATTGCGAAGAGTTCTAACTGCGTAGTTTTTCTATGGCGCCAAAACGGACTACAAGGGTAACGATTCTCAACTTGAGCGCTTGAAGCTCTTTCTTTCTGCATAGGGAATCCCGCTCCCGCGAGTATGCGGTGAGTGCGTGGTATTCCTTGGGGTTGACGGGAATAGTCCCCCTTGTGTTGCATATAGAGCCCGGAATCGTAAGTACGGGCATAGGCATTGTGTGTGAAGCCTACCCGGACGTGTTTTGTCTGGATCGGTGATGTTGCATTTGATGTGGTTTTGCCGGAGAAGACTCCGTGCTTTGGATTTTTCGGGTTTCTACGTGCTAGATTGCAGCAGGGATCCTTGGAGGTTAGCTTCAAGGCGCACCCGGAAAATTGAGCGGAAACGTGTTCTGCTAACTTGGCAGTCTGGGAACCAGCCTTGATCATAACTGGGTTATGAGATTGTTTTGGAAAATTTGGGATCCGAGAGAAGCTTGGCCCGCGCAAAGGACTTAAATTGGACATGCGGCGTGAGCAACGGGCAAGTGGAATTGGACCTAGGCTATGTGGTTCGGTGCGAGAGACCCGAAGACGGGGACTGGCCGTTGGCATAGTCGGAGCCTTAGACGGTGGTCAGAAAGGCTAAATGCTCACATGTTGTTGCCATCCTGGGGGTGGTGGTGAATGCACTGATGGGTCAGGGTTCACCATGAATGTGCCCTGAGTGCACGGGGTGTTTGGCCGTGCGAGCCTACACCTGTGGCGAATTATATTTGCGCTTTATATATTGTTGGGCTAATGTTATGCAGGGAAAGAGCACCGCCGTCCCGAGTCAGGGGCGGGGTCGTTATAATTTGGTCGGCTTTTAGCTGACCGTTGCTTTATTTGCCACCGTGCGGTGGTATATGCTTGCAAGTGCAGCGGAGCCGAGCGCCAAATAGCGGGCTGGAGCCCATGTTGCTGTGCTGGCCCTAGAAGGCCGTAGAATAGCTGTTTTTTTATATTTATCATGTGTGGCCGGCCTGCGAGCCGATGTATGTAAATCACTCTTTATTAAGTGAACATTTGTAAGGACTTAAGGCTATGTACCTGTTTCTGTGTATTTGGGGTTTCATTCCTGTTATTGTAGCTGTGGACATTCATATTGATGGAATTAATTTTGGGTTCTTTCAACTTTAAAATCTTCCGCTAGAATGCTATGTGATTAGGACAAGTAGTCTTAATTGGTTGGTTTGATTATTCATTTACTATCCCTTCCGGCTGTCTGTGGTATATGGCGTCGGGTTCCAGCTGGACCTTCTGTTATATGCCATGCGACAGATGGGGGTGTTACACTATCGTCCTGGCCTGGCTATCCTGCTGCAACGCCCGCTGCTGCTCTACCTGCGGGATGGCCTCCTAAAAAGGAAGACCTAGCAACCGTTAGTCGAAACGACTAAGTGGTTTCACATCTGCTCCCCCGGCGACTCCTCGGCACCGGGCGGGGAAAAGGAACAAGAGCACAATATATAATAAGTATAAAAGGTACAAGTAGGTGGCAAGGTACATGAGTATCAATGTATAAACTAGCAATTCTACAAGAGCTATCAATGTATAAACTAACAATTCTACAAGAGCTAGTACAACATCAAGTGTAAGAAAACTACAGCAGGTAAGTAACTTAACTTTTAAGGATGCTTAAACAAGCTTATAAGTTAAGGGTCGATTTGCATAAAGTAACTCATCGTATAAGAGTGCTCATACAAACTTATACGACGAGGACCTTGTTGTGCAATGATATGAAATGGTATGTATGCTATGCAATGACTCACCCATGCACACCAATGCAATCGCTATTTCGACACAGACTGTAGTTCCCACTTTTCGAGCAAGTAGCTAACCTCTCAGGCATCAGCCGTCGTGGCCAGGCAGTGACAGTAGAACGGGAACTTCTACAACTAGGCGGGTATCCACACTACTTCACCTAGGCCTTCGTATGCCTCAACGCTAAGAACACAATAGCGGAGCCCACGCGTACTATGGCTCGGTGGGAGCCTCGGGTACATGTGCACCGAGGACCAAGCCCCGAACTGACCTTCTGTGACCCGAAAGGAGCCTCGGAGTGAGCACAAGTACCAAGCCCAACCGTTCACCTGGCACGGAAGGAGCCCCGGGACGTGAACACCGAGGACCAAGCCCAACCGCCCAAAGTCTAACTGTCGACTCCCATCGGTGTGACGACTAGCGAGCCCATAGACCTGCCACACTATCCTTAACCCAGGATTACGACACCATGTGTCGACTCACACCACATGTAAATTCAACATCATCGTGTCATGGAAGGAGCCTCGGGAAAAAGGCACGAGGACCAAGCCCAACCATCCACCTAGCACGGAAGGAGCCACGGGACGTGAACACCGAGGACCAAGCCCAACCGTCCGTTTGTCTCATCTCAAACTATCCAAGTTTGCGACGGTCAACACCGCACTTACATCCCTTCCCAATACTACCTGTAGGGAGCCGACGCTCTAAGTATTGGACTACTAAATTTCATTCCTCAATCGAACATACACCTGGCCATAATTTATCATCCCATATGACATTCCAAATGATCCCAACATAATACATATATGATGCGCATATAATAATTTACCAATTTCTATCAAGTCATTTCGTTCAAGTAATCTTGCATCACAATTCGATTGTAAGAAATCTGCTTCCAACATGATATAATAACAAGATATGCATTTATAACAACCTATCAAATTCTATCAAGTCAATTCGATTAAGTAGGCTTGCTTCACTATTTGATTATATGGAATCTGATTAACAAGATTCATCATTCATAACATTACGGTGGTTAATTATGAAATATTTCATCAAAAACCTCAAGCTAATTTGCAACATCGATTCCACCGAAACCAAATCCATATTATATAAAACCCAGAATTTTAAGTGCAGATTGAATCTGGACAGCAAATTCAACCGGAGATTCCTGAGGCTACATGACTCCGGTGAAGACGTGTGACCCTCGATAGAAAGGTATTTTCATGGGTTACAACTTTCATATTCAGCCCACAATCCAGATTTGAATGTATCCTATTTGCATTTGGCTTCAAACTCCGCTGCGCACAGAACACAATTTCTGCATGCAGGATTTATCGGATGTCATTTTCGTCCAGGCTTTCCTGTGGCTACATACTTTGCCTGAAGTCGTACAATCATTCGTTGGAAAGGTATTTTCAAGGGCTTCAACTTTTGTGTTTAGCCGAAAGCCCAGATCTTGACATATCACACCTAAAAATGGCCACGAAGTTCGCTGCGTGCAGAATACAGATTCTTCACGCATCTTAAGGCGGAATGAACGACATCGGTTCATCTTCCTCCTCAAGGCGATCTTCCCAAATCATTCCAGAAAACCTCCTCCCTTAGTCAACCTCAAGAGGCCAATATCCTTCATGAAACCATCCCCTATCATCACATAGAAGAAGGGAGTGGTTGAATAGATCTAAAACCTAGGACACAAGTCCTAGTATGGCCTTTCCTAGAAAACTCCTCCTCTCCATCAAGAATCTCTTGAGTCGATGTCTCGCCTAGGAAAATAACTATAGATCTTGAACCAAGGGAGAGGGTAGGAAACTCACATCATTTCCAGCGGTTCCTTTTCCGGCCATAGACCTTGTGATTCTTCGCGGCGACATCCTCTCCTTTACGGCGATGGTGTATCCCCTTCCCTAGATCTTCCTCCATCAAACTCTCCTTCTCCACAGGACTTCTCTCAGAAAAATATGGCTGGGAAGAAGAGTGAAATTGCTAGGGTTTTTCCATTGTTCCTTATATATAATGTGACATGGGTAGGGACACGCCCTTGTTCTTACCCGTGTCCCGCTCGGGCGAAGCATTATAGGCGGTTACGTTGTCGGTTCGATCTATAATGGCGGATAGGTCGTACATGCCCATGTTAGTCAGTCGTACATGCCCGTGTTAGTCAAGTCACGCCCGTGACATGGTGCGTGACACCTAAACCTTCGAACTCAACTATTGATAATTCATCGAGCTCACTTAAAATCGTCCAACGGAGAACACGCCCCGGTCACGACCATTATCATGCCCGTGACATAGGGTGTGTAACTCTCTCACTCCGGAACCAACCACCTACCCGAGTACCTTTAGCACCTACTCGAGTATCTTAAGTCACGCCCCTGGGTCATGCCCGTGACCCAGGGCGTGTAACCTACTTTACTCGAGTACTTTGGAAACTACTCGAGTAACCTCGGCAGCTACTCGAGTACCTTCAGTCACGCCACTGGGTCATACCCGTGACCCAGGGAGTGTAACCCACTTTACTCGAGTACTTTGAAAACTACTCAAGTAAGCTCGCCAGCTACTCGAGTACCTTCAGTCACGCACCTGGGTCACGCCCGTGACCTAGAGCGTGTAACCCACTTTACTCGAGTACTTTGAAAACTACTCGAGTAACCTCGGCAGCTACTCGAGTACCTTCAGTCACGCCCCTGGGTTACGCCCGTGACCCAGGGAGTGTAACCCACTTTACTCGAGTACTTTGAAAACTACTCGAGTAACCTCGACAGCTACTCGAGTACCTCCAGTCACGCCCCAGGGTCACGCCCGTGACCCAGGGCGTGTAACCTGCTCTGGGCTAACTTCTCCTGTCCACAAGTGCCGCCCTTTTTCCTCCACTTTCCTGAACTCAAGCCTACCCTCCTGACTCAAAACTCGTATGGGGGCCTAGCGCAAATCGGGATGTTACATGATCGTCCTCCAAGTCACTCGGGAAACCATCTGGGTCACCGTCGTTAGCAACTTCATAAACTAGATTGGAGGGGTCGGTAGTTGAATATAATACGACTATGGCCTTAGTCCTTATGGGGCATTCAAAGTCATAGTGGTCCTGAACACCACAAGAATAACACGTGGCATTGGACTTACTAACCTTCCCTATGGGGATACGCTCACTGTTGGTGTTCCTAGCATTCCTAGCTGTGATAACCACCGAATTAGACTTGTTGGACCGAAACTTCCCTTTATCCTGGTATGTCGAAGTGGATGCTCCCAGTATGGACTTACCCTTCGCTTGGGAATAACAGGAGTGCGCCTTAGAGGCAAGATAGTTTTCAGTGTCGAGGGCGGCATTGAAAGTCGTGTTCAAATCCTTATGTCCATAGCGTAGGAGTTTCCTTTGGATGTCGGGAGATAGACCCTTTCATAACCTAGATAAAGTAACCTCGGGACCCTCTCTAAGTTCACAATGCATTAAGTGGACCTTTAACTCGCCCATTTACTCGGCAACTGATTTTGAGCCTTGTTGTAGGGTGGCTAGCTCATCGAACATCTGTGTACGGTGGTACGTGGGGATGTACTAATCAGACAACAGGTTCTTCATTACGGTCCATCCAACTTGTGGGACTCTATTCTAGGTCCTAAGACTAAGCTCCTCATTTAGCCAATATGCCTTAGCACACCCAGTTAACTTCATCCTGGGGACTTGGAGCTTCTAAAGGTCCGTGAGAGTGTGTCATTCGAAGTAACATTCCATATCTACCACCGAGGTGAGAAAGATCTGGGGATTTCCCATGTCGTCGTAGGTGGGGGCATCGATCTTACTGGCCCTAGTGATATCGAAGTCGCGCTCGTGGTGATGTTCTAGACGAGGCATTCAGGGAGAGTTCCCATCAGAGTCAGAATCGATTACCCGTTGGTGATGGTTGGGCTATCTCACATTAATGGGTGGAGGTGGTCGTTCTTGGTTTTGTAGGATTTGGGCTAGCATGGTCCTAATCTCCATCATCTAAGTTCAGAGTCCCTCAATAGCTTTGGTATTTGCATCCTGGTGCTCATTCGCAGCCATTCTAGATGAAGACGGTGTAGTGTACTCCGTTCCTAGTCTAGTGCGCATATAAGGTCATCCAAAAATTTGGAAGACGATTTTTCCTAGAGCTGTACCTAAAGGTAAAACAAGATATTTTGAAATTTTCCTGAAGTGACAGGAACGAGGAACGTTTAAAATTTTTTTATATATTTTCGCAAAAAAATAAAGATTTTAGACCGCTATTTGCAGATCAGAAAAAAACACTTTTTTTGATTAATTCGTGCCAATGGAAGAGAGCGAGGACGTTTGAAACATAGAAGTTGAAACAACCTGTCTCTGATACCAAATTCATGTAGCGTATGTTGCTAACGGAGATCTACACGAGAGAAGACTCTAGTTCGCCATTCAACACACACTTGACCCGCTGCACCTACACAAGCATCTACCGCCCTTAAAACGTAACCGTTTTGCTCACAAAGCATAAACGCAATCGAAGAAGGATCGACTCTAAAACAGCGATGAAAAATGAGTCGACTCGTTCCCAAAGATAACACAAAGGTTGTCAATCCCTTTTGAGAGCAAGACCAAGGCTATAGGCCAAGATCCGCTCAAGCAAAATGGACCTACCCAGTCTGGAGAAAAGGAAACGCGAACA
Organism: Platanthera guangdongensis; assembly: GCA_039583875.1. Taxonomy (NCBI): domain Eukaryota; kingdom Viridiplantae; phylum Streptophyta; class Magnoliopsida; order Asparagales; family Orchidaceae; genus Platanthera; species Platanthera guangdongensis. The sequence goes on along the minus strand of CM077155.1, from coordinate 123,489,479 downwards.
ATAATACTTTTATTTAGAGATTTGAAAATCGATTGAGATTTATGATCATGGAGAACACGATGGTTCAACCTCCACAAATCTAAAGAGAAGAAGCACTAGAGAAGGGGAAGAGATTACCCAATCCGTTGGTGTAAAACACACTTGATAACTTGTGGGAGAATCACTCTCTCCACGATTCCACCGGCATCGCACCGAATGGATCCACCGGCATCGCACCAAGTGGGGTTGTCGTCCTTCTTCCTTGGAGTCACACCAAGAAGCCACACCCGAGGCTCCAAAAGAGGGGAGGCCGAAATGAGGAAGAGGAAGACAAGGGGGGTGGCCACTATTCTCAAGCCTTGGCCGAATTCCTCTTAGTGAAAGAGGATTTTAGGTTTTCATTCTTCATCCCTCAAATCACTTAATAAGCCTCATTTATATAGGAGTTACAAAATAGATCCAACCATCCAAGATTGAGATGAAACCTCATCAATCCGGATGGTTAATGTTGGGTACATTGGTCAAATGTACCTGATTTGAAGAAGCCTCACCTAACTCAATGATATACATCAGAATGTATTTGATGTTTGTTTGAGTTACTTGTGCAGGTTAGATATACACTGGACTGAAGCTGAAAATTTCTAAGTCCATGTGTCGACACCCAGAGGCAAAGTGTCGACACTTGAGAAAGCTTGTGTCGACACCCAGACATGCAGTGTCGACACTTGGAGTCATTGTGTCGACACCTGGGAAGAAGTGTCGACACCAGTCAGAAAGTGTCGACACTTGGAGCTGTGTCGACACTCAGTGTAGAAGGATGCAGAAAAGCTGTGACGACACTTAGCAGAAGTGTCGACATCTAGAAGAGCTGAGTCAACATCAGAAAGTGTCGACACTTGGAGTTGTGTCGACACCCAGCAAAATTCTGCAGAGACTAAGTACAAGTGTCGACACTCAACACAATGTGTCGACACTCAATCAGCAGAGTCAACATATGAAGAATGTGTCGACACTCAGCACAATGTGTCGACACACACTCAAAGAAGTCAACACTTGAAGAATGTGTCGACACTCAGCACAATGTGTCGACACATAACCAGAAGACTCTACACTTGAAGAAAGTGTCGACACAAGGAGCTGTGTCGACACTTAGCAAAGAACAGAAAAGTTTACAAAATATTCTAAGTACAAGTGTCGACACTAAGGGAATGTGTCGACACTCAGCTGAAGAATCAAGAATGAAGACTTGTGTCGACACCAAGAAGCATGTCGACACTTGACAGTTTCAACACATGAAGATGTGTCGACACAAAGGAGATGTGTCGACACTTAGAAGAATACAGTTAAAGGATGAAGTACAAGTACTTGTGTCGACACTCAATTTCAGTGTCGACACATGCAGAAGAAACTGTGTCGAGACATACAAGGAATTGTGTCGACACCTTGTAGACTTGTGTCGACACTTACACAACATGTGTCGACACTTGGTCTATAAGTGTCGACACTTAAGAACAGAAAGTCTCGACACTATCTGACAGTTAGTGAGATTTCAAGAAGTGACTGGTTGACATGACAGCTGCCAATCCAGCCGGTCTACAGCAACTGTCAAAGAAGTCAAAAGTCTGTTATAAACCGGATCAGCCGGTTACCATGAAGGAAGCCTATAAATAGGCACCCACAGTTTACAGAATAAGAAGTTAAGTTGTTAAGTGGTCAAGTTGTTCACAATCATTACTTGTTGTGAGAATAATTGAAGTGGTTGATCAGATTAAATCAAGAAGTGATACATAGAGGATCAACACAAGAAGATCAGGCAGTCCAACTGCAGATCTAAGTAGTTGGAGAGAGAGAGCTCCAACTAAGGATTCAGTCTTTGGAACTAAGGCTGAGAAGAACAATTCAGAGTCATCTGGATTTCAAGAAGCAGAGATCAAGGATCAACTGCAGAAGATTCAGACTAATTCAGTTCTACTCAAGAAGCTTTGAAGAAAGCTAAGTCAGTTTGGATCAAGCTGAGTTCTTCCAAGAACTCCTCAAGAAACTCTCAACTCCTCTCATCCTTTCTGAGTTGTAGAGTTAGCATTTGTAATTTCTATTTTAAACTTGTAAGATCCATTAGGATCTGAGTGATTGTAAGCCTATTTTATAAAGGCTGAGGGTAGGGCTTGGTGCCTGAGTGTAGGAGTTGAAGAACTCTGAGTGTAGGCCTTGATTGGCTGAGTGTAGGCCTGGGTGGCTGAGTGTAGGCCTTTTGGCTGAGTGTAAGGCTTTGGGCCTGAGGTAGGAACCTTGTTGGGTTCTGAGCTAGTGGAGAAGTTTGGCCGAATCTAGTACACTGCTAGATAGGCGAAGGGGGAAAGTGGATGTACCCAAAGATTGGGGAACCACTATAAAATCTTGTGTATTCTGTGCTGTGATTGTACTGTGTTGAGAATTGCTGTGTGCTGTGATTACTTATTCAGAAATCTGTGTTATAAACTGTTGACTGCCAACAAAGAAACAAGAAAAGGATTAGGTCACCTATTCACCCCCCCCCTCTAGGTGTTTAGGTACCATATCTTTCAAGTGGTATCAAAGCGAGGTTCCTCAAAATCAGGACTAACTGTCTGAGGAGATCCAGGTTGGCAGATTCAGTATAAGTCAGGAAACAGGAAACAGTTTCAAGAAAATCAAGAACATGGGTTCTTCAGAGAATCATAAGGAGTTGGGTTCAATGAAACTACCTATATGCAGAAAAGAGATCTTTGGGATCTGGAAAGAGAGGGTTAGGCTTTTTATGGAAGCCTCTGACCCTAGGATATACATCACAGTCAAAGAAGGGCCATATGTGCCCATGAAGATTTCAGTATTGGATGCAAATCAGAGGACTCCAAAGGATTTCTCTGAAATGACCAAGGATGAGATTGTCCTAGCAACCATGGACAAAAGAGCACAGAATATAATAGTTAGTGCAATTGATGATGCCACCTTCCAGAACCTTATTCACTGTAAAACTGCAAAAGAAATGTGGGACACCCTCATTGTCTATATGGAAGGTTCTGAAGAAGTAAGGCAAGATAGGAAGTCCTTGCTTAATCAAGAATATGAGAGCTTTAGGCAAGGAAGAGGAGATAGCATCACTGAATGCTACAAGAAATTTTATAGAATTGTAAATGAACTCATGTCATATGGAAGAGAGTTCACAAACTATGAGTTGAATGATAAATTCTTGAGGTCCCTCACCAAAGACTGGGACACCAAGATCTGTGCCATCAGAGAAATGGCAAAGTTGGGAGAAATTCCTCCTCCCACACTTTTTGGCAAGTTGTTATCTTATGAGATGCAATTGTCAGTGAGAAAAGAAGAAGAAAAGTCAACAAGGACTGAATACAGAGAAAAGACTGTTGCCTTTAAGTCAGATGTACCCAGAAAGAGCAGGACCAAGTCATCAACTCCTCCTCCAGAGGTAGTTGAATCAGAATCTGAAGAGTCTGAAAGTACAAAATCTACAAGCAGTGAAAGTGATGAAGACTTTGCTGCATTCACCAGACATTTTCAGAAGTTCCTTAAGAAGAAACAGTGGAGGTCTAGACCTTCATCTTCCAAAGGGAAAGAGGTTCAGTATCAGGAAAAGAAGCCTTCAAAGAAGGACAAGAAAAGGACCAAGACTAGTAAGGCAACTGGATCCAAGATAATTTGTTACTGCTGCAATAGACAGGGCCATGTTATTGCAGACTGTCCTGAAAGAAGGAAAGAATCCAGTGACAAAAAGAAAACACACTTCAAAGGAAAGAAGGAGAAGTCCTTTGTTGCAAAGAATGAGAAGACTCTTTCAGATATGTCTTCTTCAGACACTGAGACAGATGCTGAAGCCTATATTGGGCTATTTGCTGAAGAAGAAGAAGAGTTTATGCAGATCATGGAATCTATCTATGAGCAAGAAGACTGTCAAAGCCAAGGACTGATGGCTTTGACTGAAAGTACCAAAAACCTGGAGCAGCCAGGACCCAGTCAGGTACAAGGTTTAACTCAAAGTTCTGATTCCAGTTCTAGTTCAGAGTCAGATTATTCTTCATCAAGTGATGAGAATATATCTGAGTCTGAGGGAGATATTCATCAACTCCTAGATGAATATCAAGTACTATTGCAAGCCTATAAGAAAAGCAAGACCCTAGCCAAAAATTTGGCCAAGGAAATTGCTGATCTCAAGGCAGCTGCAATAGATTATGAGAAGAATTATGATCAAAAACTGAATGAAGTGGCCAGGCTGAAACACATTACTGTGATTCAGATGGGTACTATTACATTTAAGAATGATCAAATTAAGAAACTGGAGATTAATCTTCAGAAGGAGAAAGAGCTAGCAGCTAGGTATTCAAAACCTAAATCAGTGCTACCCTTGATTGATGATTTTGTTCATCATAAAGGAAAGACTGGACTGGGTTTTGTTAATCCAGCTAGGACTGTTCAGGATCAGTCCAAGTCCAAGGGCAAAGCCCCAACATTCAACAAGACTGCTGTAGTTAAGACAGCTAAGTCTGAACCTAAGCAAAGGTACAACAAATTTGAATGTTGGTGCTGTGGCAAGGTTGGCCACTTTGCTTTGGATTGTTGGCACAATGCCAGTGCCAAGTTGAGTAGCAAGTTACCTGTTGGAAAGACAGCAGGTAGCTATGTCAATTTGCAAACTAACAATCACCAAGGACCCAAGTTTACTTTGGGTTCTAAGGTTCATTAATTTGTTTTGCAGGAGAATCCAAGTGGCCATACCCCTACATGGTACTTGGATAGTGGATGTTCCAGACACATGACTGGAACTAGGGGACTACTGAAGGACTACATCCCAATCAAAAATGGTCCAAAGGTGACCTTTGGTGGTTCTGAAAAAGGAATCATCAAAGGGTTTGGTAACATTTCTTCTAACCTTGTTACCATTACTCAAGTGGCTTATGTTAAAGGTTTGAAACATAACCTCATTAGTATAAGTCAATTAAGTGATGTAGGGTATGACATCTCATTTGTTAAAAATGGTTGTCATATCAAGAGGTCAAGTGATCAAAAGATCATTTTGACAGGTTATAGGAAGAGAAATGTCTATTGTTTAGACATTATGGTTGAGAACAATAGTTCTCCAGTTTGTCTTGTAGCTGATGAGACAGTCTCTCAATGTGTCAAGTGGCACAAGAGGCTTGCTCATCTTAATTACAAGACTATTGGCAAACTCTTTAGTAAAGAGTTAGTGAGGAATGGTCCTCAAGTTAAGTGTGTCAAAGATGGCATTTGCTCAGCTTGTCAAAAGGGCAAGCAGACTAAATCCACCTTTAGAAGCATTGACAACAAGGATGCTGTGAGGTGTTTATACCTCTTGCATATGGATCTATTTGGTCCAATGCCAGTTCACAGCTTAGGTAGGAAGGTCTACACCTTTGTAGTTGTTGATGACTACTCAAGGTTTTCCTGGGTGTTCTTCTTAAAGCAGAAATCTGAAACACCTAGTGTCTTCCACAGTTTTGTTAGGCAAATTCAGAATGAATTGAACTGTACAGTGGTCAAAATTAGAAGTGACCATGGTACAGAGTTTCAATCTGAAAGCATGACAAAATTATGTGAAGACTATGGGATATTTCAAGAATTCTCTTCACCTAGAACACCTCAGCAAAATGGCATTGCTGAAAGGAAAAATAGAACCTTGATAGAGGCTGGTAGAACCCTATTAAGTGATTCATCACTGCCAGAATATTTCTGGGCTGAAGCAGTAAACACTGCATGCCATGTGATAAATAGGGCTACCATCACTAAAAGGTTAAACAAGACCCCCTATGAAGTAGTGAAAGGCAGGAAACCAAATCTATCCTATTTTAGGATTTTTGGTTGTAAATGCTTCATACTTAACAATGGGAAGTCTTACTTAACTAAGTTTGCTGCCAAATCCCAAGAGGGAGTGTTTGTTGGGTACAGCAGTAATAGTAAGGCTTATAGAGTCTACAACTTGACTACACAAGTTGTAGAGGAGTCTGTGCATGTAGTTTTTGATGAGACACAACTAATTAACAATGAGTTGTCTAGTAGTGTGTGCAGCCCCTCAGGTCTTATTAAGAAGATGGACAAGCTAACCATGGAAGATGTACCTGCTGCAAGACAGCAAGTAGAAGAAGATGGCTTATGTCCAGGGGGAGAACTACATGTACCAGGAGCTGAAGAAGTTCAAGGAACTCAGCATGATGAAGATGCTGAAGAAGTACAACCAGAAGTAAGGATGCCTCCAGCCAACAGGCATCTAAGAGATCATCCAGTGGAGCTGATCATTGGAGATCCAAGACAAGGTGTTCAGACAAGGAGCAGAAATCAGAATGCTGCAGTATATTCAAGTTTTCTGTCTCAAATAGAACCAAAGAAATTTGAAGAAGCAATACAAGATCCACAGTGGACTGAAGCTATGCAGGAAGAGCTAAACCAGTTCAAGAGGTGCAAGGTTTGGGACTTAGTTCCTAAGCCTAAAGATCACAATGTGATAGGAACAAAGTGGATCTACAGAAACAAGTTAGATGAACAAGGAGTCATCATTAAGAATAAGGCAAGATTGGTTGCAAAAGGATATAGGCAAGAAGAAGGTATTGATTTTGATCAAACCTTTGCTCCAGTAGCCAGACTGGAAGCCATCAGGATGTTCTTGGCCTATGCAACCTACCAAGGATTCAAAGTATACCAAATGGATGTGAAGTCAGCATTCCTTAATGGTAATTTAAAAGAAGAAGTATATGTGGAGCAGCCTTCAGGTTTTGTTGATCCTACTCTTCCACATTATGTCTATAGACTTAGGAAAGCATTGTATGGGTTAAAGCAAGCTCCTAGAGCTTGGTATGAAACCCTATCTAGTTTCCTCATTGAGAACAAGTTCACAAGGGGGAAAATAGATAAGACTCTATTCCTTAGGGAATCTAGAGGCAAAGTAATACTTGTCCAAATATATGTAGATGACATTATATTTGGGTCTACTGAAAGTAGCCTTTGCAAAAAGTTTGCAAAGCTTATGCAGAGTCAATTTGAAATGAGTAGTATGGGAGAGCTGAAGTTTTTCTTGGGTCTCCAAGTTAAACAGACTGAAAGTGGATTATCCATATGTCAGTCTAAGTTCACCCTAGAACTCATAAGGAAATATGGTATGGATTCCTCCAGTACCATGAAGACTCCTATGGGGTCAAGTATGTCTCTAAGCAAGGATGATGCAGGGAAACCTGTGGATGAAACCTTGTATAGAGGGATAGTTGGCTCCCTACTTTACTTGACTGCAAGTAGGCCTGACATTATGTATGCTACATGTGTTTGTGCCAGGTATCAAGCCTGCCCTAAAGAGTCTCACTTGACTGCAGTCAAGAGAATCTTGAGATATCTAAAGGGCACACCTTATCTAGGCCTCTGGTACCCTAGGAATGGAGATTTTGATCTAACAGGCTATTCAGATGCAGACTTTGCAGGATGCAAAGAAGATAGAAAGAGCACTACTGGATCCTGTCAATTCCTAGGTGGAAGACTCATTTCATGGAGTAGTAAGAAGCAAACCAGTGTGGCCATCTCCACAGCTGAGTCAGAATATGTAGCTGCAGGAAGTTGCTGTGCTCAACTTCTGTGGATTCAACATCAGCTAGAAGACTATGGATGTCAGGTAAGTAGAACTCCACTTTATTGTGATTCTACTAGTGCTATTTCCATAGCTAATAATCCTGTATCACATAGTAGAACTAAACATATTGAGATTAAATATCACTTTCTTAGGGAGCATGTAGAAAGAAATGATATTGCACTTGAATATGTTAAAACAGATAATCAGATAGCTGATATGTTCACTAAGCCCTTAGAAGAAGCTAAGTTTAATAGGTTCAAAATTGAACTAGGTATGATAAACTTAGACTAAGTATACAGAACAAAAATTGGCTAAGTAAAAAGGTGTCGACACATAGACAAGTCTATGTCGACACAGAATAGTAAGTGTCGACACTTCAGGAAAATGGTGTCGACACATCTAGGAAGTTAGTGTCGACACTTCAGAATGTTAGTGTCGACACATGTCGAGTAGGTGTCGACACATCCAATAAAGTGTCGACACTTAAGTTTTACTCAGAATTTTTCTAAGTAAAGTCTCGACACATGTCGAGTATAGTGGTGTCGACACTTAACCAAGTGTCGACACATAAAATCTGTTGACTAAATTTGTGTCGACACATGTGTGTCGAGACATTATAAGTCAGTGTCGACACTTATTGACAGTGTCGACACATCATTAGAAATTCATCCCGCCTGTTCGTCTTCAAACAAGAAAGGTATAAATAGGGTTCTGTCTTTGATTGTCGACACGCTTTCAAAGTTTCGAGACCTAAACTCTTGTGTCGACATTTCTCTCATCTCAAGACTAATTCTCAAAACCCTAATGGCTCCCAAGCTGGAAGAGAACGTAAACGAAGGCTATGAGCTTGTGCGAGGCGCATTTGACGACAGCGACCAAGAAATCAAATCAGTGCTAACCCTAATTGTCAATTCAGGATTGGAGTTCTTGGTTTCAGAACCAACGAAAATATGGAAGAAGGAAGTCATTGAATTCCTTTCTGGCGCGTCTGTAGATGACTCAGGCTTCAGGATTAAGTCAAGGGTGCATGGCACCAAGGTCAAGATTTCACCCAAGTCTTTGAGAAAGGTACTTCAGCTACCTAAAGTTCAAGATGAAGAGGAAGTAACTGCTTCTAAGACCAGGGAAGCTCTTACTTGGTGTGGACTGGATCCAAAGATGAAGGTGGGATCAGTCTTTAACAGAAAGGGTATGAATATCAAGGCAAGTTCTTGTCTGAAATAGTGGGCAAGGTTATACTGAGCAAGCCAGGAGGGCATGACAGGGTGTCTGCCTCCATGTTTGAAGTCATGACCAGAATCATCTTCAATCTGAAAACAGACTGGTCAATGGTGGTTTATGAGAAAGTAAAAGAAAGCCTGAAGAAGCCCAATCTGGGCAGGATACTAAGTCTCTACCTGGCTGGATCAATTCCAGAGGTAATGAGCACTGCTGCAGGATCTAAGATCAATCATATGAGGAGAATGGACTCAAGGATATTCTCAAGATGGGAAAGGGTGCTGGTGTCAAAGGAATTGGCCACCCCTGAGAAACAAGCTTCTAAGAGAGACTCTCCTCCCAGGAAGAAGAGGAAGACAGCTGCTGTGCCTCAAGAGTCCTCCAGCAGCTCAGGCAGTGAAGAACATGTGGTCTTCACTCCTGAAAGTCCAGTAGATGTGACTGCAGAAAAGTCACCTGCTCCTCAGGAGCCAGCTGATATCCAGGGGGAGCCTCCAGCTGTAGAACATCCATCTACACTGGAGAGTGAGCAGGCTACTCTTATCATCCAAGAGGTACTTTCTGACCTTAATACATTAGATTTTTCTGTAATAGATTCTGAATTGTCTGATGTCCATCAGCAAAATCAGCCAGCAAACCAAGAACCAGATGTTGTTCTTCCAGACACATCTGTTGTGATACCTGATACAGTGGTTGAAGAACCAAGTACATCTCCTGCACAGTCTCCAGCAGAATATACAATGGAAGATCTGTTTTTGAACTTAGATCAAGAAGATTTTGATATGGAAAAGAATGCTGCTGATGCAGTAAAGGATGCTGCTGCTGAGGGGGAGAATTTGGATATACAAGAAGAGCCTATAAGGCTAGATACTGAGAAGGCACAAGATGTGCAAACTGAAAAACAATCCAGCCCTAAGGATAGGGTGGATATAGCCAGTACATCAGAATCTGAAGATGATGAAGCTGAGCAAGCTAAGAAAAAGAAGTTCTTTGTTTTTCAAAAGAAGAAGCCAGAGCTATAAGAAGGCTCTTCAAACAGTTGCTCAACACTCACTGGTTCAACAAGCTCCATCCACTGATTACAGTGCTCTACTGCTTGCCATGCAAATCAAGATGGATGAACAAAGGAAAGCTCTAGAAACTTATGTTGATGAAGGGCACAAGCACTACAATCTGATCTGGGCCAGGAAATCAAGTCAATAAGGTTTGAAATGAACCTTAATAAAACAGAGATGACTGATTGTTTTACCAAAGGTGCTCATGCAGTAGTCTATCTGGCTAAACATCAAGAAACTATAAAGAGAAAGTGGATGATATAGCACTCAAGCAAGGCTATGTGCTGGAGAATCAGTTAAGGATGAATGATAATTTGACTGCATCTCACAATGCAATAGTCACTGAACTCAAGAATAAGTCAGATGAACCTTCAACTTCCTCTGCTGCTGCCAAAGCTGATTTTGATAAACTCTTTCAAGCAGAGATTGCTGCTGTACAGACTGCAATAAAAGACTCACAGAAGGTCATTTCAGAACAGCTTACAAAGCTTAGACCTTTCTTTAAAGAGGGCATAAGGTATTTGGATAGCCAAATCCGATTCCAGAAAGATGATGTGAGAGATCATGTGGCCCAAGAAGTCATAAAGGGGGAGAGAGTGTTAGTCAAGGCCAGTTCTGAGCATGCAAAATGGATTTCCAATTCTATCAGGGCTACACTTGGATATCCTCCCCTGTGTGATGACAATGAAGTGGCTGAATCTGGTATTCAAAATGCATATCTTGGAGGTGAGCAACAAGCAGTGGCTGATGTAATCTATCCACCTCCAGACTTTGAAATGATTCATGCAGATATAAGCACAATGTATAGTCCACCTGCTGGCAAGCCTAATATTATTCTGGAAAAGGTTGTTCAACCTATCACAGCTGCAATGCAAGAGGCTTTGGACAAGGAAGAAGAAACTAGGCTGTCAAAGAAGAAGTTTAGGGAAATTGCTGAGCAAAAGCCAGATTTTGAACAATGGAGCCCTACTTCTAGAAACATAATTCTCACAGCCTGGAAAGCTGCCAAGGACAATGCCCATGAGAGGAACAAGTGGTTCTCAGAGGCTGAATGGAGAAAGCATGAGAGTAGGCAGGAAGCAATTGTCCAATTTAGAAGGAAGGCTAAGTTAGGAAAGCTACCTCCAACAGCTGTGGAGCCTAGCAAGTACTTTCCTAAGCCCTATCATTATTTTGAAAGACAAAAGATCAAGGCTGAAGAACAGAAGAAGAAGGACTCTAAAGGGAAGAAGACTGCTGAAGCTGAGCCTGCTGCTGCTGCTGCTGTGAAAGCTCAAGTTAAAGCTGGAAAAGGCATTGTTATTAAAGAACCTGATCAGCACTAGATTAGGAATTAACTTGATGCTTGTTGTAATCTGTTAAGTGATAAACATTGTAATACTTCATTGAAAATGTATAAGGAACATTATTGGAACAGTATATGATAAATATAGTATGAATGTTCTGAAATATGTGTGTTTCTTAATTGTTCTGCAATGTTTAATAAGTATACATGTGTGCTTTATTACATGTTCAAGTTTACCCTGTTGTCATTTATATGCTTTACATCATTTTGTAATTTTTAATTATGAGTGGTGTATATCATTGACTAAGGGTTATGACTTCTCCAAATAGGGGGAGATTGTTGGGTACATTGGTCAAATGTACCTGATTTGAAGAAGCCTCACCTAACTCAATGATATACATCAGAATGTATTTGATGTTTGTTTGAGTTACTTGTGCAGGTTAGATATACACTGGACTGAAGCTGAAAATTTCTAAGTCCATGTGTCGACACCCAGAGGCAAAGTGTCGACACTTGAGAAAGCTTGTGTCGACACCCAGACATGCAGTGTCGACACTTGGAGTCATTGTGTCGACACCTGGGAAGAAGTGTCGACACCAGTCAGAAAGTGTCGACACTTGGAGCTGTGTCGACACTCAGTGTAGAAGGATGCAGAAAAGCTGTGTCGACACTTAGCAGAAGTGTCGACACCTAGAAGAGCTGAGTCAACATCAGAAAGTGTCGACACTTGAAGTTGTGTCGACACTCAGCAAAATTCTGCAGAGACTAAGTACAAGTGTCGACACTCAACACAATGTGTCGACACTCAATCTGCAGAGTCAACATATGAAGAATGTGTCGACACTCAGCACAATGTGTCGACACACACTCAAAGAAGTCAACACTTGAAGAATGTGTCGACACTCAGCACAATGTGTCGACACATAACCAGAAGACTCTACACTTGAAGAAAGTGTCGACACAAGGAGCTGTGTCGACACTTAGCAAAGAACAGAAAAGTTTACAAAATATTCTAAGTACAAGTGTCGACACTAAGGGAATGTGTCGACACTCAGCTGAAGAATCAAGAATGAAGACTTGTGTCGACACCAAGAAGCATGTCGACACTTGACAGTTTCAACACATGAAGATGTGTCGACACAAAGGAGATGTGTCGACACTTAGAAGAATACAGTTAAAGGATGAAGTACAAGTACTTGTGTCGACACTCAATTTCAGTGTCGACACATGCAGAAGAAACTGTGTCGAGACATACAAGGAATTGTGTCGACACCTTGTAGACTTGTGTCGACACTTACACAACATGTGTCGACACTTGGTCTATAAGTGTCGACACTTAAGAACAGAAAGTCTCGACACAATCTGACAGTTAGTGAGATTTCAAGAAGTGACTGGTTGACATGACAGCTGCCAATCCAGCCGGTCTACAGCAACTGTCAGAGAAGTCAAAGTCTGTTATAAACCGGATCAGCCGGTTACCATGAAGGAAGCCTATAAATAGGCACCCACAGTTTACAGAATAAGAAGTTAAGTTGTTAAGTGGTCAAGTTGTTCACAATCATTACTTGTTGTGAGAATAATTGAAGTGGTTGATCAGATTAAATCAAGAAGTGATACATAGAGGATCAACACAAGAAGATCAGGCAGTCCAACTGCAGATCTAAGTAGTTGGAGAGAGAGAGCTCCAACTAAGGATTCAGTCTTTGGAACTAAGGCTGAGAAGAACAATTCAGAGTCATCTGGATTTCAAGAAGCAGAGATCAAGGATCAACTGCAGAAGATTCAGACTAATTCAGTTCTACTCAAGAAGCTTTGAAGAAAGCTAAGTCAGTTTGGATCAAGCTGAGTTCTTCCAAGAACTCTTCAAGAAACTCTCAACTCCTCTCATCCTTTCTGAGTTGTAGAGTTAGCATTTGTAATTTCTATTTTAAACTTGTAAGATCCATTGGATCTGAGTGATTGTAAGCCTATTTTATAAAGGCTGAGGGTAGGGCTTGGTGCCTGAGTGTAGGAGTTGAAGAACTCTGAGTGTAGGCCTTGATTGGCTGAGTGTAGGCCTGGAGTGGCTGAGTGTAGGCCTTTTGGCTGAGTGTAAGGCTTTGGGCCTGAGGTAGGAACCTTGTTGGGTTCTGAGCTAGTGGAGAAGTTTGGCCGAATCTAGTACACTGCTAGATAGGCGAAGGGGGAAAGTGGATGTACCCAAAGATTGGGGAACCACTATAAAATCTTGTGTATTCTGTGCTGTGATTGTACTGTGTTGAGAATTGCTGTGTGCTGTGATTACTTATTCAGAAATCTGTGTTATAAACTGTTGACTGCCAACAAAGAAACAAGAAAAGGATTAGGTCACCTATTCACCCCCCCCCCCTCTAGGTGTTTAGGTACCATATCTTTCAGTTAATAGCACACCAAACTGTTTATTCGCACACCAAAAGTAAAGTGAAAGAAAATAAAATTTTACAAGTTCTAAATTAATTAAAGCATTTAAAGGAATAGCAATGGTCTTCAAACAAGCCTTTAGTTGGCTTCGCGTGCCGCGGACGAATGTTTTAACGTTGTCGTCCTTTAGCGGCCAAGGAGTCGTCATGTCGCTTGAAATCTTTATGTTGTGGTATTTCGACGTTCGGATCATCTTCAAGTGGTGGTGGAGGGGCCACGACATCAAGGCGCTCAGGAAGTTACCTCTAAGAGATAGTAGTTAACGCCGGGAGTAATGCCAGGTGATACTGCACGCGATAGCTAGAGGAATTAATTTTCAGGCTCTCGGGAACCTACCAGAAAGCACTAGTATTACCGCTCCAAGCTAGCCTACTCACCGCAGCATTGAGTGCGTCGAGTCTGAGGTATCGAGTCAGAGATACCATGCAGCGATAACTGTTAACGCATCGCCCTATCACGATGAAAAGGAAAAATATTTGTTTTAAATATTTTTCCAATTGTGCAGGACAGCTGTTAGCACGAAGCATGCAAACCTACCACAGGGCGCTAGCCTTACGACCGACGGTAGTGTATTTTCATAAAGACGTATATAAGGCGCCTCGTGTTCAGCATTCATCACCAAGACAAAAAGAGATCAAGTTCTTGTATTCTAGGGCTCGGCCACCTCTCTGTGATCCGTTCCAATCATCTTCATCGAAGGAAAAAAACCGTCTCAATCCCATTCGAGCACGTAGAACTCCGGCGATCCAAGGACTACATCGATTATGAAGAGACAACCAGTTGCAACCACATGGAGATCTCAAGCACCGGCCGCGAATCGCTCCACGGAGAAATCTTCAAGTGGGAGACTTTATTCTTTAGATTCTTTAAACATTAGTTTTGTAATCTTCTTTCCTTTTCATTCTTGTGTGGTGAGGAAAATTGACTGGTGAAGGTCGTCAGAATCCGGGAAAGATTCCGTGTGAAATCATCCCGGGGTAGGGACGTCAAGATCAGGGGATCTAGCGGGGCCCTAAGACCCTTCCTTGCATGGAAGTGAAGAGCCGTCTCAGAGACCTTTCTTGGAGGGAAAGGGAGAGAGCCAACTGGTCAATGGAGCGGGTCGGTGTAGAAAAAAAAAGAGATTTCTTTCTCACCGCCTTCGATCTCCGGCATCACGGGGATCACAATTTTGTAATTGTCAAAAATAGTTATTGTTCTAATTACTGGAATGAAATTCATTATTGGCTTTGTTACTTCTGCGACCTACTGTGAATTATAAGTGGTAGTCTTCTAAGGGGTGTATGATGATTGCTTTGTCAACAAGTAAAAACTCAATGCGATTTCATTCTACATTCTAGTATAACTATGTAGATGGGCTTAAGCTAGATTGAATTAACATTCAGGCAAGTGCACCTATCAATCATAGTATAGGAGAAATCTACTTCTCGTGTCGTATTCCACAGGGCCATTTCAAGTATTCATACTCATCCTCACTCTATTATCGTACCTATAAGTAAAAGTGATTTTTAACCTAAATTAACCTAACTATGACTATTGGATAAATCAGCATTGGAAGACTGAACATGATAACAATCCGAAAGCTTATGAGCAATTACATGAAAATATTCACTCATTCACTCAATCCCATTTAATCATGAAGGCATAAGACTATCAAATTTGTTGAATTGTAAAGGGTAAATATTTATCAAATTCTCTCTCGAGCAATTCAAATCCTAAATCTAAGTTAGTAAATTTTCTCTCGAACAATTTACAATACTCAAATTTGCATTGAATAAAACACCCTATCTATTACATAAACCCACGAAATCATATCTCTAAAATATTATGAATTCATTTATTCGTATTCCAATTATCCAAATAACATATCTCTCAATCATGAAAGTCGAATTATAAAGAGATCTCACACCAAACTATGAACATGTAAATTTCATCACAAACATCTAATTTCTCAATCTAGAGATTTGCAATTCATGTAAGACAAATAATAAATTCATAATTAGGATTAAGATATTTGTTTGTAAGCCTACATATGAAAAAAATACTACAAATTTGATGTAAACCATGCGAGACATGATTAACAAATTGTTCAAATATAAGTTCTTGCAAATTAAAACAACAAACAAAGTTGAATCACCAAGAGAAAGGAAAGATTAAAAGGGATTAATGAATAGATAAAATAAATACAAAATACCCTTCAATCCTCCTTCTCTTGGATGCTCCACTTCGGGCTTCAGCAGTTCTCCAATCCCAGAATGATCCAAAAGTCCTCCACTAATTTTTTCTACAGGAAATATATAGTCCCTTTACAAACAGGTCGGACACGGGTTCCAACATGGCCGTGTGTCAGGCCGTGTGGATGGTTCCTAGGCAGTTCCCCACGAACAGGCATGTCTGGTAGTGGGTCGTTTCAGATGACACGGGTACGGACATGGCCGTGTGTTAGGCCGTGTTCTTCAGACACGGGTTGGTCGGCAGTCGTGTTCAAATATGATACGGGTAGGCACACGGGCGTGTTCCTACCCATGTGAGTCTCTGTCTCCTGCGTCCAATTTCTTCAGCTCCAGGGTGCATAGGACATGGTTAGGCACACGGTCGTGTGTACACCCGGGTGTGCCAAAGTTTTGTCCTATCATCAGCCTTGTTGACTCCGTGAACTCCTCTATTTGCTCCAAGACTTTTAGTTCCACTGGTTAGCGCTACTTGCATATAAAAGTGAAGTAATAAATTAGATAACTCAATATAAGGAGTAACAAAGATCCTAACTGTGCTCTCCTAATCATGATAAAACAATTCTTTGACTTTTCTCGCGAAATTACTACAAAATGAGGTAGGAATAGCAGATATGATTACAATTATGATAGTAAAAAGTCTATCATAATAACACTCATCAAATACCCCCAGACTTAGATATTTGCTTGTCCATAAGCAAACTAATTGAAATACTTGGGTTACCATTAAATAGTTTTGCCTCCGCACACTGGTTGCTATGAATTTAAGAGAACTTTGATGATGTAATCGCATAGGAAATAGTTTAGCAGACTTTTCTAAATATAACGTAGTCTTAAAATTCTTCCAATATATCTGTTAACTATCTCTCACTCATTTTTAGAAATAAGAGTATAGTCATCTATAACAAATATGAGGAGAAAATAACAATCACTATAAGATACGTATTAGTATTTCAAAACTTATAAGTACCCATATTGACGGTCACGAGCTTACCCTTTTTACATCCTCTCCACGGCACTTAGTTAGACTCATTAAGGTTGGATCCTTAGGACTTGTATGATGGTGTAGCCTTTTTGGCTTAGGATAGAAGATTATAGGCGAGGTAATCAAAGATAAATGCGATGGGTTTTCCACACCTAAATCACGATTGAGCCATTTGTTGGTATATACCTTAACATACATCGGTGTTATAAAAGCACCCCCAGACTTTGCAATTAGCCTACTTCCCATATTTTTTATTTTTTTGAAAGATACTCCAAACTTTTATTGTTCTTAACCAAGGGGCCATAGTAGGGATCATTCCGAGTGGGTGCAAGTATACACACACTCAGGCCACATATCACTATATCGTCTTTTTTTTTGCTTTGAGTTCATAATAGGGATCATTCCAAGTGGGTGCAAATATACACGTACTCAGGCCACATATCACTATGAACAAACTCATTCCAAGAAGGTCTCAATGATAGTTGTGCTAATAGGTAAGGATTTGGCCTTGGTGAATTTTGGTGGTAGAGCATCAAAAAGATGTGGATTAGGTTCGAATTGGGTGTGGAAGGGTATCATGTTAAAGGTTTTGGGTTTAAAAGGCTCAAGCTATCCAATAGGAGGCCTAAGTCATTTCCGCCATTACTAATTAACCTATATACTGTTTTGAGGATCGCTAGAGGATAAGTTCTGGACATCAATAGAGAATATTTTTCATTTTGATTCCCTAATACCAAATTATAAAAAATGTTACACTCATCGACTCACATTATTATAGATAAGTATATTTTCTAAACTAGAGTGATTGATAGTTAATAATATAGAGGATTAATCTTAAAAGTAAATTATATAGAGAAAATTAAGCTAATCAATTTCTATGCTTAATTACGAATCAACAAAGTTGAACACTCTATGAGTCTACATCAATTCATTTTAATTAGTGTGCGATGTTAAATTAGATAGTTATAACCCCAAATGAATTAATTATTGAGAGCTTATAGGATCAAACAAAAAAGTTTAGGGGGGGGGGGGGTAAAACAAACTTGAGTATTATGATAAGCAAATTAGAATCAATTGTAACCACGTGAACAGCCATTCCACCCCCAGACTTAAAAGTTGCAATGTCCTCAGTGCAATGTAAAGATCGGACATAGAGTAATTTCACGAAGAAATAAGAAAAAGAAAAAAAAACTGTTATCATAAAAAGTAGAAGATCACAGTAATGAAACATGAGCTGTAATGAAATGTACTGGTATACAATGACTAAAAGAACTAAAATACATTGATAGAAGAAATAGTACAAGACACAAATACATAAAGATAACACGATATAGAGACACATCAGAAGTAAGCGGGGTGGTCCGTCTCATCGTCAGGGAGGGAAGGCGGGGCTGGAGCTGTCGGCTGGCGAGGAGCGATCCCTAAGTGGTCTCTGATCTGGATGAGGAGGGCCTCGGTCCGCTGCTGCGACTCCTCAATATGCTATAGGCGCAGCGAGAGCTCGGTGTCGAAGAACTGTCGAAACTCCTGCGAATACCGTGAACGAGGTGGAGGGGGTGTAGTAGAAGACTCGCCATGACCATAAGTGGAATGTGGCGGAGGTACCAAAGGCACATCGAGGTCAGGATCCACCTCGTCATCACTGTCATCCTGCACTTGTGGCCCATTTCTCGCAATAGCATATGTGACGCCTCCCCGGCCCTGACGGGCGGTGACGAGGCGGAGGGAGCGAATACTGGCCATCATGATGGGCACGGTCTTCGCGACCACTGTCATCTGGGGGAGGCCTGAGAATATGCCCATGTTCTTCACCAAATGAGTGATGTAGGGTGCTACACAGATAGACTCTATGTGGGGGTGTTATCCTGGTGGAGAATAAATTAGGCCAGAAAGAAACTGAGGTGCAGGGGATATCGTGAATACATGTTGTAGAGGTACAGTAAGTCCTGTCGACTGACAACACCGGAGCTTTCCCCCGGCCGCTCAATGTGTGGCTAAGGAGATGGTGAATGTAATGGAGGGCAGGTGAAACCAACTTAGAGGCCTTAGAGCGCTTGGCCTCATAGGTGCTAGTGTCAAAAGAGAGCTGGCGCCAGATACCACCGGCTATATCGCAAGAGGGGAGGTCGAACTGGAGCTCGGGGTAGGCAGCACTAAAGAGGAATGAATCCTCATACACCCCTAGATACTGGGTGAACTGGAGCATGGTGAGTGTATAAAAGGTGCCGCCCATTCGAAACAACATTACCCCCTCGGGTGCGTGCGGCGTATCAATGAAGTTAGGCCAAAAATTTTAATAAAACGAGGACAGCAACTCTAACGTGAGTTCCTTAAAACCTAACTCCTTTATGGAGAAAAACCTCTCCCAACCCATTACAGAGATTAATGCCCTGACATCCCCAGCTAAATTTATTTCTTCAAGCACGCTCCAATCAATCGTGCGAATATCTTGAAATTTCTTTCATTGTAGGTGGTTGAAGCGGGCGGTGTGCGATGGGTCGGTAAATACTAGCGGAGCAGCGGCATCACGCCTCTCCGTTGACACTTGCATCTCCGGTCGGCGACGGCGATCTCCATGACTTCTTTCGGATGACATGATCAAGGATGGATGACTGAGTAGAGGTGAATCCGCGAATTTTGGAGGCAAGGAATACTCCAACTGAGCTTTGGTATTGGAAGAAATGGGAGGCTTACTGTACTCAGGAGATGGAGAGAATGAAAGACACGACCCCTTTATATAGTAGGCGAACACGGGTACGCACACGGGCGTGTGCGTACCCATGTTGAGGAATCTTGGCCTCGTAAAACACGGGCTATGGGGGGCCGTGCGGTCAAACTGACAGCGGAAAGCGCGGCAGGTGGACACGGGCCTCAACACGGCCGTATGTAGACCCGTGTCTGAGCTGGCACGACGTATTAATAATACACTGGTTGGTAGGCGACACGACTGTGTGTCAGCCGATACGGGCGTGTCGGATGTCTCGACACAGCGGTCTCGACGATTGTCGAGCGAAAGACACGGCTAGACATACGGGTTGGTTTGAACCCGTGTTGTTCTCGGGAAGAAATCTCCTTTTTTTGAAATTAATTCACACAGCTGGGCCTGAGGTTGTATCGAGTACACGGCTACCCACACGGGCGTGTGGTGACCCGTGTGCTCCTCCAAAATTGCAGTCCTCCTAAAAAAAATTTTTATACAATTTTTTTCTTTTTTTTTTAATTTCCATTAAAATTTTTTTCATTAAATTTTACTAGACTTATATTAAAAAAATTTTATAAATAAGAAATACTTTCTATAGTTATTACTTTAACATAAACCTAATCTAGACGGAGGCAGGTCTCTAGACGAGTGAAGTCTCTAGGAAGCCCACCATAATAAGGCTTAAGTCGGTGTCCATTAACCTTAAAAATCTCCTTTTTCAGGGTGAGTTAGCTCGATTGTGCCATAGGGAAAGACTTCTTTAACCTTAATGGGTCCGAACCACTTAGACCTTAATTTTCCAGGGAATAAAAGCAGTCTGGAATTAAAAAGGAGGACTTGGTCACCTTTTTGGAATGTCTTGGGTTTACGAAGGTGACGATCATGAAATAGCTTGGTCTTCTCATTATAAATCCTGGAGTTCTCATAGGCCATAGTTCTCCACTCATCTAATTCGTTAAGTTGAAGCTTTCGTTTCTCCCCTATATAATTAGTGTCAAAATTCAAAGAACGTATTGCTCAATACGACTTATGCTCTAATTCTATAGGTAGGTGACAAGATTTACCATAGACTAATCTAAAGGGGGTGGTCCCTATAGGTGTTTTGAAGGAGGTCCTATAAGCCCACAAATAATCTTAAAGTTTCCTAGACCACTGCTTCCTATTCCCTTCTACAGATTTTTGTAGGATCATCTTAAGTTCTCTATTGGAAACTTCAACTTGGAAACTAGTTTGCGGATGATAAGGAGTGGTTATCCTATGTGTAACTCCATATTTTTCTAATACTTTATTTAGCTGTAAATTACAGAAATGTGAACCCCTATCGCTAATAAGTGCACGTGGTGTGCCAAATCGTGCAAATAAGGATTTTAAGAATCGGATTACTACCCTACTATCATTAGTAGGCAAAGCTTGTGCTTCAACCCACTTCGATATATAATCTACAGCTACTAAAATATATTTATTCCCAAAGGAAACTGGAAATGGACCCATAAAATCAATACCCCACACATCAAATACTTCACATTCAAGAATAAATTTTTGTGGCATTTCATGTAATTTAGAAATATTACTTGCTTTCTGACAAGAATCACATGAAAGCACATACCATTGGGCATCCCTGAATAGAAGGGGCCAATAAAAACTGGAATCAAGAACCTTTTTTGCAGAGCGATTCTCTCCATAGTGACCACCAGCAGGCCCTGAATGACACTACTCCAAAATCTTCCAACCCTCCTCCGCTGATACACACCTTCGTATAACAGAATCTGCACATATCCGAAAAAGAAAGGGGTCCTCCCAAAAGTAATATTTCAAATCAGAGAAAAATTTCTTTTTCTGCTGATATGAAAAGTCTTTGGGAAGGACCTTAGCCACAAGATAGTTTGCATAATCTGCAAACCATGGATAATCAAGATGTATATTTGTAGATATGGCTAATAGTGATTCCTCGGGAAATGTATCAGAAATTTCAGATTCATCTAACATTGATCATAGTGGATTTTCTAAACGTGAAATATGATCTGCCGCTAAGTTTTCCGCTCCTCATTTATCCCTAATTTCTAAATCAAATTCTTGCAACAGAAGAACCCAACGGATTAAACGAGGCTTTGCTTCCGCTTTGGCTAGCAAATATCTAAGGGCAGAGTGATCTGTGTAAACTACCACTTTGGACAATGTTAAATATGGTCTAAATTTATCATAGGCGAATACCACTGCTAGGAGTTCTTTTTCGGTAGTTGTATAATTCTCCTGTGCCTTATTAAGTGTTTTGCTAGCGTAATATATAGGGTGAAAATATTTGTTTCGGCGTTGTCCTAAAACAGCTCCTACCGCAAAACTACTAGCGTCACACATGATCTCAAATGGTTGACTAAAATCGAGTGCGATCATAATAGGAGAATTAATTAATTTCTCTTTTAAGAACTCAAAGGCATGTAGACACTCTTGTTCAAAAATAAATGGTGTGTCTTTTTCTAAAAGCCTTGTAAGTGGTTTAGCTATTTTAGAGAAGTCTTTAATAAACCGGCGGTAAAATCCCGCGTGTCCTAAGAAACTTCTCACTGCCTTAACGGAGGTTGGTGGTGGTAATTTCTCTATGGTCTCTATTTTCGCTCTATCAACTTGGATCCCTTGGCTTGAGATTTTATGGCCAAGTACTAACCCTTCTTGTACCTTGAAATGGACACTTCTCCCAACTAAGCGCTAGATTCGTCTCCTCACACCTCCTAAGAACTTTCTCTAAATTATTCAAACATAGATCAAATGAGTCGCCAAAAACAAAAAAATCATCCATGAACACTTCCATGATATCTTCAACATACTCGTTAAAGATGACTAGAATGCACCTTTGAAACGTGGCGGGTGCAATACATAACCTGAAAGGCATACGTCTATAGGCAAAAGTACCGAATGGGCAAGTAAATATTGTTTTCTCTTGGTCTTCTGGTGCTATAGGAATTTGGAAGTATCCAGAAAGTCCATCTAGAAAACAATAATAAGAATGTCCTGATAAGCGTTCTAATATCTAGTCAATGAAAGGAAGAGGGAAATGGTCTTTCCTAGTGGTATCATTTAATTTCCTATAGTTTATACAGACACGCCAACCTGTTACCGTTCGCGTTGGAATTAATTCATTTCTATCATTTGCTACCACTGTCAGGCCACCCTTCTTAGGAACTACTTGGACAGGACTAACTCATGAACTATCCGAAAGAGGATACATAATACCAGCATCTAATAACTTAACAATCTTAGCCTTAACTACCTCTTTCATATTAGGATTTAGCCTATATTGCGGTTGAATAGAAGACTTATAGTTTTCTTCCAAAAGGATTTTATGAGTGCAAAAACTAGGATTAATACCCTATATATCAGATATTTGCTATGTTATTGCACCTTTACATTTCTTCAATACAGTGATTAATTTAGTTTTTTCAATGTTTGAAAGATTAGAATATATAATAACTGGGTAAGAAGAATTAGTTCCTAAGAATGCATACTCAAGATGATCCGGCAGTTTTTGAAGTTCTACTATTGGTGGATTCTTAGTATTATTCTTAAGAGTTTCATAATCTCCTTGAGTAATCAAACTATATTCAGTCGTTCTATTCATTGCAACACTATTATCTAGAAAAAATATATGTTCCATAATGTCTTTATTTTTTCTTCTTCTAGAAAACAATTAGTAATACAAATTTCTAAAGGATCTCTATAATAAAAATTAAAATTTATAGAAGTTATAAAGTCATCAACACCATGAGAAAAATAGCAATAATCATCATGATCTAAAGATTGTTTCATAGTATTGCCAATTTGAAAAGTGACTTCATCTTCCCCTACTCGCAAGACTAATTTACCATCAAAAACATCAATAAGTGCTCTAGATGTTGCTAAAAATGGACGTCCTAGTATGAATAGTAATTCGATATTTTCATCCATATCTAGAATAACAAAATCAGCAGGAAATATAAACTTATCTACCTTAACCAATACATCCTCTACTATTCCTCTAGGATACTTAACCGATCGATCCGCTAATTGAATACTCATTCTAGTCGGGCTAAGTTCTCCTAGGCCTAGTTTCAGATATAGTTTATAAGGCATTAAATTTATACTTGCTCCTAAATCTGCTAAAGCTTTATTGACTTGTAAATCTCCCATTATGCATAGAATTGAAAATGAACCAGGATCCTTAAGTTTTTGTGGTAATTTATTTTGCAAAATAGCGGAACATTCTTCACTAAGTGTTACTAACAATAATTCCTCTATTTTCTTTTTATTAGAAATTAAATCCTTAAGAAATTTAGCATACTTAGGCATTTGAATAATTTCATAAAAAGGTAAATTGACATGTAATTGCTTAAACATAGATAAAAATTTACCATACTGCGCATCCATGCGCTCCTTGTTAAGCTTTGCTGGGTATGGTATTGCTGGTTGGTACTCCATCGGTTGTACATTCATCTCGCTTGATCCTTCGCCTCTAAACTCCATTTGGGGTGCTTCCTTCGCAGGCCTTGGGTCTTGTAGCTCCTTTCCGCTCCTCAATTGAACGGCTTTTGCATGCTCCCTTTGATTTATCTCAGTGTTCCCGGAAGTGTTCCTTGCTTTCTTTCAGAAACCATCATTGCAAGCTGACCAATCTGATTCTCCAAGTTCCGAATTGAACCCTCTTGATTACGGAAGGCTACATCGGTAGTTTGCATGAACTTGGTAAGCACATCTTCCAATGTAGGCTTCCCTGGTTTCGGCTGTTGTTATTGTCCAAACATGGGTTTCTTCCCTTGATTTCCTTGTCCTCCCCAAGAGAAATTGGGGTGGTTTATCCATCCAGGATTATATGTAGAACTATATGGGTTGTTGGCTTGATTGAAAGGAGGTCTAATATTATTGCCCATATAGTCAACATGCTCTTGAACTTGAGGTTCACAACCAGGCATTCCACTACACGAAGGGTCCCATTGTTGAGGTGCCATGGAGGGTGATGCTAAGGCAAGGTTGTCCATCTTTTGGTGAAGCTTCTCCACTTGAATAGCTAAGACGGTGACGTCATCTACTTCATAAATTCCCGCGGGCTTGCTTGGCTTTTGTCTTACGGTAGTCCATTGGTAATTATTCATAGCCATATCTTCAATCAACTGCTGAGCCGCTTCAGGTGTCTTATTGTTCAAATTGCCTCCACTAGCCGCATCAATCATTTGTTTAGTGGTCGGATTTAGATGATTATAGAAGGTCTGAATCTGAAGCCAAGAAGGTAGAGCATTGTGGGGACATCTCCTTAACAAATCCTTGAATCATTCCCATGTGTCGTACAACGATTCAGACTCCAATTGAATGTACGTAGAGATGTCATTCCTTAACTTCGCAGTCTTCACAGGTGGGAAATACTTCATCAGAAACTTCTCAACCATCATGTCCCAAGTAGTGATCGACCCTCTAGGTAGTGAGTTCAACCACCGCTTCGCCCTATGACTTAAAGAAAATGGAAACAATCTCAATCGAATGGTGTCATTGTAAACACCATTGATTTTGAATGTGTCACATATCTCCAGGAATCCGGCCAAGTGGGTGTTAGGATCCTCATCTTGCAAGCCATCATACTGGACATACTGTTGAACCATTTGTATCACACTAGGCTTCAATTCAAAGTTATTGGTAGCTATCGGTGGTCTAACGATGCTCGACCCGGTTCCTTGGAGATTCGGTCTAGCAAAGTCAGACATGGTTTGCTCATTTTGGTTGGCCATGATGTCTAGGTTTTCCAGATGATTCTCTCCTTGTTTCACTGTCTCCTCTTTTGATAGTCCGTTTGAAATATCTGTGGTATTAATTCCCATGTCCCTTAGGTTAGTGTTATGGATAAGTCGTTCTGGGTTAGGATGAAATGGTGCTAGCCCTAGAATTTCTGCCCCGGGTCATAGACTAACAGACTACAAAACAGAGATTAAGCGATATAATTATTCAAATACTAATTTACAACTATTTATTACTAAACAAAAACTGGTAGATTAATAAAAGTTAGACTTTCGAAATATTGAAAATGTCCCCGGCAACGACGCCAAAAACTTGATGATTGCTTTGCTAAGAAGTAAAAACTCAATGCGATTTCATTCTACATTCTAGTATAACTATGTAGATGGGCTTAAGCTAGATTGAATTAACATTCATGCAAGTGCACCTATCAATCATAGTATAGGAGAAATCTACATCTCGTGTCATATTCCGCAGGGCCATTTCAAGTATTCATACTCATCCTTACTCTATTATCGTACCTATAATTAAAAGTGATTTCTAACCTAAATTAACCAACTATGACTATTGGATAAATTAGCATTGGAAGACTTAACATGATAACAATCTGAAAGCTCATGAGCAATTACATGAAAATTTTCATTCATTCACTCAATCCCATTTAATCATGAAGGCATAAGACTATCAAATTTGTTGAATTGTAAAGGGTAAATATTTATTAAATTCTCTCTCGAGCAATTCAAATCCTAAATCTAAGTTAGTAAATTTTCTCTCGAACAATTTACAATACTCAAATTTGCATTGAATAAAACACCCTATCTATTAAATAAACCCGCGAAATCATATCTATAAAATATCATGAATTCATTTATTTGTATTCCAATTATCCAAATAACATATCTCTCGATCATGAAATTCGAATTATAAAGAGATCTCACACCAAACTATAAACATGTAAATTTCATCACAAACATCTAATTTCTCAATCTAGAGATTTGCAATTCATGTAAGACAAATAAGAAATTCATAATTAGGATTAAGATCTTTGTTTGTAAGCCTACATACGAATAAAATACTACAAATTTGATGTAAACCATGCGAGACATGATTAACAAATTGTTCAAATATAAGTTCATGCAAATTAAAACAATAAACAAAGTTGAATCACCAAGAGAAAGGAAAGATTAAAAGGGATTAATGAATAGATAAAATACATAAAAAATACCCTTCAATCCTCCTTCTCTTGGATGCTCCACTTCGGGCTTCAACAGTTCTCCAATCCCAGAATGATGCAAAAGTCCACTAAGTTTTCTACAGGAAATATATAGTACCTTTGCAAACAGGTTGGACACGGCTTCCAACACGACCTTGTGTCAGGCCATGTGGACGGTTCCTAGGAGGTTCCCCACGAACAGGCATGTCTGGTAGTTGGCCATGTCAGATGACACGGGTATGGACACGGTTGTGTGTCAGGCCATGTTCTTCGGACACGGGTTGGTCGGCAGTCGTGTTCAAATATGACATGGGTAGGCACACGGGCGTGTTCCTACTCGTGTGAGTCTCTGTCTCCTGCGTCCAATTTCTTCAGCTCCAGGGTACATAGGACACGGGTAGGCACACGGCTGTGTGTACACCCATGTGCGCCAAATTTTTGTCCTGTCATCAGCCATGTTGACTCCGTGAACTCCTCTGTTTGCTCCAAGACTTTTAGTTCCACTGGTTAGCGCTACCTGCATATAAAAGTGAAGTAATAAATTAGATAACTCAATATAAGGAGTAACAAAGATCCTAACTGTGCTCTCCTAATCATGATAAACAATTCTTTGACTTTTATCGTGAAAATACTACAAAATGAGGTAGGAATAGCAGATATGATTACAATTATGATAGTAAAAAGCCTATCATAATAGCACTCATCAGTGTACAAGATAATTTGTACAGGAAACGAGTTCATAGATATACCGCCGTGCTTTAGCTGCCAAACGCCCCGCGGTAGCTTCCAGAACTCGATTTTCTGGGGCAAAATATTTTGAATTTTTAATTGAGATGTAAGACCTTATTCAGCCCCTCTAAGGTTAGCCACTAGATGCAAGAAGTGGTATCAGAGGGAGTTTATTCCAAAATAGTTTCACCACATGGAATAATGTAACAACCCCATCCGTTCATATGATATATTCTAGAAGGTCCGGCCGGGGCCCCACAGGATATACCACAAAACAGTCGGTGAAGGTACAGGATGATACCAGAGTAGCGCATCACACCTATCACATGCATTCTAGCGGAAGCCTAAACTACTTGAACTCCTCATGAATGTCCAAACATAAAACTCCACATTTTATATACATATAGGAATGTCTTACAATAAGAACAAGTGTTGGCCTTATGGCCTTACATAGCTTTCATACAGTGGCTACAACTATGGGCGCGCAGGCCGGCCACAACAAAAGAAAACATGCATCTCAAACATAGCCTTCGAGGGCTAAACAGCAGCAGCAGCAGCACCAACAGGAGCATCAACCTCTATGCGTCCCGCTCGGCTCTCCAGCACCTGTGCAAGGGACAATCCACCCACCGGTGGCAAACAAAAGCAACGGTCAGCGTTCAGCTGACCAAATTATAACGACCCTACCCCTTCTCTCGGGGCAGCGGTATTTTTCCCTACAGGCATATCATATCACAAGTATGGCAATATATCAAAATGTGCTTTCACGCACACAGGCCATCACAACCGTTCGCCACCCGGCCCAACGGTCCGTGCACTCAGGGCACATTCTTGGTGTTCTGGCAACCTCTTGCCCACCACCGTATCAGGGTTATCACCCAACGGTAAATCTCTTGAGCATTTACTCCATGGCGTGCAGCCGGAGTTAGTCCTCGGACACCGGGATGGCCCGTAGCCCCCCATTGTGTCATGGCGCGCAGGCCGAAGACTCTTGCTATGCGCTCCAACAGACCGTACCTTTGGTCTCACATCGACGGACATAGCGCAGGTCGGATCCTCCACCCCCCGTTGCTCAAATCGCCTTGCCTTCTCCGAGTACAGCGTACTCATGGCTATATCAAAGGCGCGGGTCGGTCTCACCAATCCTGTTCCTGGCATTTAAGCCTGGGCATAAGCCTTTACACCCATTTTCTCACAACAACAGCGGGTCTTTCCTGGGCACACCAGTACTTCCTGTTACTCTCTTCACAGGGGGACACCGCACAAGCACAAATGTCAGGGGTCTTTCCTGGGCAAACCAGTACTTCCTGTGACTCGCTTCACAGGTGGACACCCTATGACATCAAGCATCACAAAAAGGGCCTTTCCTGGTCTCACCAGTACTACCTGTGCCTCATTCACAGGTTGAACCCAAAACCATCACAAGGCTATTTTCCTGGGCTACCACCCCAGTACTTCCTGCTACTCCTTTTCACAGGCATAACCCGTAGACGCCGCACACTACACGTTTATCACGGAGTCTTCTCCGGTTCGTATGCAACATCACCAATCTAGACCAACCTGTCCAGATGGGCTTCACACAGCATGCCTATTCCGTACTCCATTTCCGGATCTATATGCTAACAAGGGGGATTTCACACATCCACCCAAAGAGTCCCAAAACCAGCCACCTCTTGGTGGGGGAACTCACAAAGATATGCTAAAAGGAAGCCTTCACATGGCTAGGAAGAAAGGTCGTTACCCTTGACGATCGCTTCGGTGCCATGGCTTGAAAGCTAGCTTGCAAGACTCGCAAGATCGTCTCCTCCGCAACGCTGGCTTCGGATCTCTCGTCGGTAAACCGCAGCACCACCAGCAGCAGCCCCCTTTCCTTCTTCCTCCTCCTTTCCTTCTCTCTTTCTCTCTCTTGAAGAAAGGTTAAGGCCAAAGTAAATGAGAAATCAATCTTTGACTTCGGCCCTTAAGGAAAAAGAATAAGAGCTTTCAGCCCTTGGATCCAGACTGAAGGAATGGACGGCCACGATTCTGTCAAAAACACCAATTTTGACCCGACACGGCCTCGAACACGGCCGTGTGCCTGGCCGTGTGCCTCAAGCGGTGGTCAACCGACCTATCCAAACCAGTGACACGCCCATGAGACACGCCCGTGTCATGGGCCGTGTCACCAACACGCCTTCAGACACGCCCGTGTCTGTGGCCGTGTACCTGGGTGAAAAAAATCCCAAATCATCCCGAGACTTCACACGGCCTGGGACACGCCCGTGTCCCCGGCCGTGTGCCCAGACACGGCACCCAGACACGCCCTGTCAAAAGCATTCGGCGGGCTGAGCTCGTCGTTCCGATTTGACACGCCCTGTGACACGCCCGTGTCACAGGCCGTGTCACCTATCTCGACACTCGACACTCGACACTCGACGATCTCGACACTCGACGATCTCGACACTCGACACTCAACGACACGGCCATGGACACGCCCGTGTCCTAGGCCGTGTGCCTCCTCTCGACGATCGTCGAGCGAAAATCGTCGACACCTAAGTCGACTGTCGACACTGCCTTGACACGCCCTGCGACACGCCCGTGTCGCAGGCCGTGTCCACCTGACACGCCCTGGGACACGCCCGTGTCCCAGGCCGTGTCACCCAAATTTTCCCGTTTCAGAACTTTGGGCTGTTACAATCCTCCCCTCCTACAGGAAATTTCGTCCTCGAAATTTGGAGACAGGAAAGCAACAGAAACCAGCAAGAAAAAGGTGACAACACATAAAATTTAATGTTACAACTTTTTCGCTCCAATTTACACAAACAGCTCAGGGAACTCTTCTCGCATGGTCTGCTCGCGCTCCCATGTCAGTTCTTCACGGCCGCAGTTGTCCCACCGGACTTTTACCATATCGACCGTCTTGTTCCGCAACTGTTTCTCGGCTCGATCTTCGATCTGAATGGGTCTAACTCTCGTTGTTAGCCCATACTCCACCGGCACACGATCATCCGCGATCACTTGAGCTGGATCTTTCACGGCTTCCCGCAGTACCGAGATGTGAAAAACATCATGTAATCCACCCAAGTCCGCCGACAGAGCTAGCCGATAAGCCGCTTCGCCAATTCGCTCAACCACTTCAAAAGGACCTAAATATCTTGGACTCAACTTTTTCAATCGTCGAATCCTGGAGACACCTTTGAATGGCTTGATCTTCAAGTAGACCCAATCGCCAACCGCAAATTCGACATGCCGGTGCTTGGCGTTGTAGTACTTCGCTTGTCGATCTTGAGCAATCAGCAATCTCTCTCGAATAGTCCGAATGGTTGAGTTTGCTTCATCCACCTCATTTGGTTTAACAATCCGAGCTTCACCGCTTCTACCCAAGCCAAGGGAGTACGACACTTCCTTCCATATAGAGCTTCATATGGTGCCATCCCAATGCTTGCTTGGTAGCTATTATTATATGCAAACTCGACCATATAAAGATGATCTTCCCATTTCTTTCCGAAATCAAGGGCGCACATTCGGAGCATGTCCTCCATTGTTCTGTTGGTACGTTCAGTTTGGCCATCCGTTTGGGGATGAAAGGCCGTACTGAAAGTCAATTTCGTGCCCAACAGTCGGTGAACTAGCCTCCAATCATTTGACGTAAACCGCCCATCTCGATCACTTACGATGCTCCGAGGAACACCGTGAAGCCGCACAATTTGATCAACATATAACTTGGCCAAATATTCAACTGAATCATCCCGTCTGTTCGGGAGAAAATGTGCTACTTTGGTTAGCCGGTCAACTATCACCCAAATGGAATCATTTCCTCGCTGCGATCTTGGCAACCCATGCACAAAATCCATGGAAATATCATCAAATTTCCACACTGGGATCGGCAGTGACTTCAAATATCCGCCCGGCTTTTGGCATTCCGCCTTCACCATCGCACATGTTTGGCATTTGGCCACGTAAAGGGCAACATCTTTCTTAAGCCCTGGCCTCCAGAAAAGCTTCTTCATATCGTTGAACATCTTTTTGCTCCCGGGGTGAATGGAATACTTCGTATAATGTGCTTCATACATCAGTTCTTCCCTCAGTTTCCCCATATTTGGGATGCACAATCGGCCTTCTTTTCGCAACAGACCGTCAATCCAGGTAAATTTGCCCTCTGGCCCTTCATTCACATAGCGTAAGAGATCTTCATCCAACTCCGTTGCCCGTCGAACTCGGTCCGCAAGGTCACATTGCACCTCGATCCAGTTCAAACATGCAGTGGTAGTGGAATTCTTGTCAACACAATAGATCTCCAATGCTTCCAACTCCTGGATCAGACGTTCATCATGCCTTTGTAACCAATTTGCTCTAGCCGGAACTCGCCGACTCAACGCATCCGCGACAACATTCCCCTTCCCGGGTGTATAGTGAATCTCGAAAGTGTAATCCCCAAGGAACTCCAACCACCTTCGTTGTCGCATGTTCAACTCTTTCTGCTCCAAAAGGTACTTGAGGCTCTTATGATCCGTATAGATCTCCACCTTCACGCCATAAAGGTAGTGTCGCCACAGCTTCAGTGCAAAAATCACCGCCGCTAGTTCCAAATCATGGACGGGATAATTTCGCTCGTGCACCTTCAGTTGGCGTGAGCCATAAGCAATAACCTTTCCATTTTGCAGAAGAACGCAGCCTAAGCCGCTCCCTGAGGCATCACTATAAATAACAAAACCATCGGTCCCACATGGCGAAGACAACACCGGCGCCGTGGTCAACCGAATCTTCAGCTCTTCAAAAGCTCGTGCACACTCTGGCGTCCAAACGAACTTCTGATCCTTCCGCGTCAGTGTGGTTAGCGGCAAAGCGATCCGCGAGAAGTTCTCCACAAATCTTCTATAGTAGCCCGCAAGTCCAAGGAAACTCCTAACTTCGGCCACGGAAGACAATATTGGCCAATCTTGTATGTCTCTTATCTTCGCTGGATCCACGGCAATGCCCGCTCCACTCACCACATGGCCCAAAAATGCTACTGACGATAGCCAAAACTCGCACTTCGAGAACTTGGCATAGAGCTGATTTTGCCTCAACGTGTTCAACACCAACCGCAAGTGAATCTCATGTTCAGCTTTCGACTTTGAGTACACCAGGATATCATCAATGAACACTATCACAAACAGATCCAGGTACTCACGGAAAATGCGGTGCATCAAATCCATAAACACAGAGGGCGCATTGCACAGTCCAAATGGCATGACTGTGAACTCATAGTGCCCATAGCGTGTTCCAAATGCAGTTTTGGGAATATCACCTTCCCGAATCCTTAACTGGTAATAACCAGATTTCAGGTCCAACTTCGAATAGACGGTAGAAACTACCAGCTGATCAAATAACTCATCAATCCGGGGGATCGGATATTTATTCTTCTCGGTCAGCTTATTCAGTTCACGGTAGTCGATGCACAATCGCAATCCACCGTCTTTCTTCTTTACAAAAAGCACAGGCGCGCTCCAAGGTGACATACTTGGGCGTATATACCCTTGCTCTAGCATTTCTTGCAGTTGAACCTTCAATTCCGCCATCTCTTTTGGCGCGACGCGATATGGCGAGCGGGCCACAGGTTTCGCACCTGGCACCAACTCGATCGTGAAGTCAATCTCCCGCTGGGGTGGTAGCCCAGGGAGATCCGTGGGAAACACATCTGTAAATTCTGCCACAATCGGAACCTCGCACACACTGGCCTTAGGCTCAACAGCCTGAATTAGTGCAAAGTAACACTCCGCACCCTTCCGAACAGCTTGACTACCTGGAGTGCAGACATCAATGTCCCGCCCACTCCTCGCATACCCGCGAACTTTGTCTCCTGTTCGGTATTCTGGCCCAACGTGATTTCTTTGGACTGACAATCAATCATAGCATGCTGTTCCGCAAGCCAATCCATCCAAAAATCACATCAAATTCCGATATTGGCAAAACAATTGCGGTTAAACAAAAATCCCGACTTCCTAGCTGAACCGCCACATCGCAAGCTTGATCCGCAAGCATCCAACAGCCATTCGGCAACACCACTCTGACATTATCTGTCTTTGCACGACTGGGTATCCCAAGCCGCGTTATAAAATCACAAGACAGAAAAGAATGCGATGCACCTGTATCAAATAGTGCTCGCGCCAGCGTGTCCCGAATCATCACAAAACCTATGACAATCATGTCACACATACAAATCGCAAACATAGGGGTACTAAGCGAAGCATACAAACATTAGCATAAGCAAAACTAAACTCATACCTGTGACCACGTCACTCTGCTTGATGGCCTCCTGCAGGCCAAGATTGTAGACCCGGGGTTGCGCTTGCGAGGCAGAGGAATCCACCACCGCCTTTTCCTTTCTCCGCATAAGATGCTCCCGCCTTCTTTTCACTCTTCGGCGGCATCCGACAATCTCGCGCAATATGCCCCATGCGGCCACAATTGTAGCAGACCCGAGTATCTGGCTTGGAAGTAGCCCCTGACGTTGCTCCCGTTGATGAAGGAGCTTGTCCACTCGGCTTGGACTTCTTACCCCATTTCTTCTTATAGAATGGTTTCCCAGATCGGGGCGCCTTCCACTCCGGTTGCGTCACAGTCAAAGCTCTTTTTCCTTGTACCCTTTTCATATCCTTTTCCAACGCGGTTGCAGTGTCAACCAATGCTTGGAAACCTTGGTTCACAGAACTTGACACAAGGAACCTCAACTCGTCCCTCAGGCCTTCATAGAACCTATTGTTTTCCTCTGCTCATCAGCAAAAATCGAACCCGCATACCGCCCCAAGCGAGTAAATTCATGCAGGTACGCGTCAACACTGCCCTCACCTTGAGTCAACCGTTGGAATTCATTTTCCATGGCTATCCGCTGAGCCACAGGAAGGTGCTTTGCTAGGAACAATCGAGAGAATTCATCCATGGAGACTTGAGCTAACGGACGACCCGCCAAATGATGTAACTCTATCTCATCCCACCACAAGCGAGCTTCTCCTTCAAGCAAGAATGTAGCTAAGGTAACCTTCTGACGCTCCGCCGTGCCAATCGCCGCCATAACTCTCTTGACGCGCGATAACCAATCCTCTGCCTGCGTCGGAGTACCCGCTCCCGAAAATGTAGGCGGATGGAAACTCATGAACCGTGTTAGTTGCTTCTCAGCTGCTCGAGGAGCCACATCCACTACAGGTTCCGGCCTTGCCTCCACCTGTTCTGGCCTAACATCCACTTGTTCCTGCCTCAGTGGCTGGCCTTGAATCATGGTAAATAATGCCTCCGCAACTAACCGCACATGCTCTGCAGACGGTGGAGGTGTAGGCACCTCAGCTGGTGCCCTACTCTCATCAGAACGCTGGGGCTCAGACGGCCCAGCTCCACTTCGTGTCACCTAAAGGTGGACAAGACACATACATTAGCGGTCGTACCCAAGCAAACAACACAAAATAGGAACACGCAGGTTCCTCAAACAAACCAATTTGCATTCCTATCATGGACATTCAGGAGTTCATTCGTAGACTTTGGGTGCATTCCTATCATGGACATTCAGGAGTTCATTCGTAGACTTTGGGTTGCACAAACACGTGCGCGCCACCCCACAAAAGAAGTCGACCACGACTTCGAGAGGGAAAGACCAAAACAACCGATACCAAAAATGTAACAACCCCATCCGTTCATATGATATATTCTAGAAGGTCCGGCCGGGGCCCCACAGGATATACCACAAAACAGTCGGTGAAGGTACAGGATGATACCAGAGTAGCGCATCGCACCTATCACATGCATTCTAGCGGAAGCCTAAACTACTTGAACTCCTCATGAATGTCCAAACATAAAACTCCACATTTTATATACATATAGGAATGTCTTACAATAAGAACAAGTGTTGGCCTTATGGCCTTACATAGATTTCATACAGTGGCTACAACTATGGGCGCGCAGGCCGGCCACAACAAAAAAGAAAACATGCATCTCAAACATAGCCTTCGAGGGCTAAACAGCAGCAGCAGCAGCACCAACAGGAGCATCAACCTCTATGCGTCCCGCTCGGCTCTCCAGCACCTGTGCAGGGACAATCCACCCACCGGTGGCAAACAAAAGCAACGGTCAGCGTTCAGCTGACCAAATTATAACGACCCTCCCTACCCTTCTCTCGGGGCAGCGGTATTTTTCCCTGCAGGCATATCATATCACAAGTATGGCAATATATCAAAATGTGCTTTCACGCACACAGGCCATCACAACCGTTCGCCACCCGGCCCAACGGTCCGTGCACTCAGGGCACATTCTTGGTGTTCTGGCAACCTCTTGCCCACCACCGTATCATGGTTATCACCCAATGGTAAATCTCTTGAGCATTTACTCCATGGCGTGCAGCCGGAGTTAGTCCTCGGACACCGGGATGGCCCGTAGCCCCCCATTGTGTCATGGCGCGCAGGCCGAAGACTCTTGCTATGCGCTCCAACAGACCGTACCTTTGGTCTCACATCGGACGGACATAGCGCAGGTCGGATCCTCCACCCCCCGTTGCTCAAATCGCCTTGCCTTCTCCGAGTACAGCGTACTCATGGCTATATCAAAGGCGCGGGTCGGTCTCACCAATCCTGTTCCTGGCATTTAAGCCTGGGCATAAGCCTTTACACCCATTTTCTCACAACAACAGCGGGTCTTTCCTGGGCACACCAGTACTTCCTGTTACTCTCTTCACAGGGGGACACCGCACAAGCACAAATGTCAGGGGTCTTTCCTGGGCAACCAGTACTTCCTGTGACTCGCTTCACAGGTGGACACCCTATGACATCAAGCATCACAAAAAGGGCCTTTCCTGGTCTCACCAGTACTACCTGTGCCTCATTCACAGGTTGAACCCAAAACCATCACAAGGCTATTTTCCTGGGCTACCACCCCAGTACTTCCTGCTACTCCTTTTCACAGGCATAACCGTAGACGCCGCTTACACTACACGTTTATCACGGAGTCTTCTCCGGTTCGTATGCAACATCACCAATCTAGACCAACCTGTCCAGATGGGCTTCACACAGCATGCCTATTCCGTACTCCATTTCCGGATCTATATGCTAACAAGGGGGATTTCACACATCCACCCAAAGAGTCCCAAAACCAGCCACCTCTTGGTGGGGGAACTCACAAAGATATGCTAAAAGGAAGCCTTCACATGGCTAGGAAGAAAGGTCGTTACCCTTGACGATCGCTTCGGTGCCATGGCTTGAAAGCTAGCTTGCAAGACTCGCAAGATCGTCTCCTCCGCAACGCTGGCTTCGGATCTCTCGTCGGTAAACCGCAGCACCACCAGCAGCAGCCCCCTTTCCTTCTTCTCCTCCTTTCCTTCTCTCTTTCTCTCTCTTGAAGAAAGGTTAAGGCCAAAGTAAATGAGAAATCAATCTCTGACTTCGGCCCTTAAGGAAAAAGAATAAGAGCTTTCAGCCCTTGGATCCAGACTGAAGGAATGGACGGCCACGATTCTGTCAAAAACACCAATTTTGACCCGACACGGCCTCGAACACGGCCGTGTGCCTGGCCGTGTGCCTCAAGCGGTGGTCAACCGACCTATCCAAACCAGTGACACGCCCATGAGACACGCCCGTGTCATGGGCCGTGTCACCAACACGCCTTCAGACACGCCCGTGTCTGTGGCCGTGTACCTGGGTGAAAAAAAATCCCAAATCATCCCGAGACTTCACACGGCCTGGGACACGCCCGTGTCCCCGGCCGTGTGCCCAGACACGGCACCCAGACACGCCCTGTCAAAAGCATTCGGCGGGCTGAGCTCGTCGTTCCGATTTGACACGCCCTGTGACACGCCCGTGTCACAGGCCGTGTCACCTATCTCGACACTCGACACTCGACACTCGACGATCTCGACACTCGACGATCTCGACACTCGACACTCAACGACACGGCCATGGACACGCCCGTGTCCTAGGCCGTGTGCCTCCTCTCGACGATCGTCGAGCGAAAATCGTCGACACCTAAGTCGACTGTCGACACTGCCTTGACACGCCCTGCGACACGCCCGTGTCGCAGGCCGTGTCCACCTGACACGCCCTGGGACACGCCCGTGTCCCAGCCGTGTCACCCAAATTTTCCCGATTCAGAACTTTGGGCTGTTACAATAGGAACTCCAAAGTTAAGCGTGCTTGGGCGAGAGTAGTACTGGGATGGGTGACCTCCTGGGAAGTCCCCGTACGGCCCAGCTTAACTGTCGAGTTCGCTCATCAAAGGGAGGCTGTGGCCACCAACAAAACCCGCTGGGGAGGGAGAGGGGTTGGGGTGCTTGGCTGCAGCCCGGTAGTGTCTCTAGGTATCGGGTCTTTAGAGCAAGGAGCCGTGACGCTGTCACGTTGGTATCGGCTAGGGGCGTTACAAATAATGGCCAACATCGATCTCGAATCGACTAGGAGGGATGAAAAAGTGTACACAAAAAATTCATTAGCACCACCTCTATTCACATGATTGAACTATAATGAATGGAGAACACTAATGAGGAAATTTCTTATATTGTTAGATATAGAAGTGTGGAACATGACTTATGTCCGGCCCCCAAATAATTTAAATAAGCACGAATGTTATTTAATTGTGAAAGCTATGAATAGTCTATTTTGTGGGCTTGGTTAAGATATTTTCAAACAATTCTATACGTTTCCACTGCATATGATATCTGAAAATTTCTTGAGCTAACGCATAGTTCTGCTTCTATAGGAAATGAAACAAAGCAATTTCTTATGGATCCGAGTGAAGGATCAAACAAAGATTTACTTTTAGAGAAGGGAACCTCAGTCACATTAAGCCAAAAGGAAGATGACAAAGGAACCTCATGTTCAAATCATGTCGTGACCAAAAGCACTGTAATAAAGTAAAACTCCATTACGTTGTATAACTCCATCTCTATATTCCGTATGCTATAAAATGCTAAACGCAGAATTAATAAACTGAAAAGTATTAACTCAAAACTACGTTTAGAAAATAATTGTTTAAGAGAAAATGTTAATGTAAATTCTACCATCATCATGCCTAGTTCTCCTTCCTGCTCTTTAGATAATGTTTCTGCACCTCATATAGATTATAATGAATTAAAAGAAAAATATAAGGCTCTTGAAAAAGAGCTTCATTTTTCAAAAGAACAAAATGATAAATTATGTTTAGAAAACTCATCGTTGAAAAGTGATTGTGTTGATTGCAAAAATTATAAAATTGAAATTAAAGATATTGTTGAGACTTTTGAGGAATACAAAAATAAGTATAAAGCTCATATTGAATCTATAGCCTCCACTCTTAAAAATAGCACAATCGCGTACAACAAAGCTAGACATAATCTTAAAAATAAAAATAAAGAATTATTTACAAAAATAAGCATGCTTAGGGAAATTCTGATTAAACACTCACAAAACACAACTCCTAAATTTCAAGCAAAACCCGAAAGCATGTTGAATATGAATTGTCATATACCAACTAAGTCGATCAACGGGAGACAAAAACGTCAAGCACGTGTAAATGAAATTCCAAAACAGAAAAATCATTTTTATCGGCAATCTCAAGTCACTCCCAGTTTAAAATCAAAGGAGCGTAAATTTCCCTCAATGAATCACTACACTACGAATCTTTACGTTAAGCAACATAATCTTAACTCAGAGAATAATTTCAACATATCTAAACCTGCAACGCAATTTTGTTCAAATGAAGTTCATCACATAAGGACTTGTACAAATCTAAAAGGAAATTTGCAACATAAAAATACAATTAAACCAAAGTATGAATGGTGACCCATCATTCAAAATAGCGCACACATTTCACTCAAAAGGGTCCAATCATCATCTTCCCCACACGGTGTATCATGCTGTGTTTGGGTACTTAAAGGAACCGTCACCTCTGGCTCCTTTTGGATACCTAATTCTTTTATCTGTTAGCATCCACAATCTGCATATAGTAGGTTCCAAAAGAACTACACGATATCCTACTTCACAATATGCCTACTAGGTTGTCTTATTTTTTTCTTCTGTTTCTTATTTTTCATAATTGGGTTATCTCAGTGCATTATTTTATTTCTTTTTGTTTGTTTCTGTTCTATGTTTTTCGAACTAGCATGATAGATAATCTCATGAGGATTAGAAGAACAATAATAGACATGATAACCAGAGGTGGACATAAATCCAATCAATAGAAACAAAGCTAATTCCATAACTAATATTAGTTCAACCTGCTTTATTACACAATAAAAAATATATAAACAAAACGAAGAAAGCTACTCCTTTGAAGAAGTAGGACAAATGTTGAACTTGCACATTATATTCTTGAGCAACTTCTTTATTCCCTTTACTTCTTTTGCAATTGGCCTGATCTCCCGGCCCTGATCCTCCACCATAATGTAGATGTCCCTACTGGTATCCCTGGGGGACCCGGGATGGTGTAACAGTGGATATGGTACAGGTGGTCATGCCCGTGACGAAGTAGGAATCTCACATACTTTCTAGACCAGAGGGCAGTTATTTATAGTGTATGCCGACCAGTTGATGGCTTTGTACTTCTCCAATAGGATTCTCTGGATCACACCGCCCAAAGGCAATGTGTTCACCCGCTGGTGGTCGGGGGATTTGAGGCGAAAGGTGTAGCACATCATCGAGAGGATGAGATCTAATACACTGAAGGCTTTCTCAGGCAGGATATAGTATGTCACCATTAACTGCTGGGCATGATTTACCTAGTGTCCCCACCCTTGAACATGGGAGAGTGACATAGGACATCCTGGATGATGTGGGCGTCAAGAGTGATTGTATCCACCAAAGTGTTGAGATCTGAATGCCCCTGTACACCGCGAAGAACATCGTTCATCTCCATCCAGTTTCGAGTTGTTCTAAAGGACTCCACAATGTAGAGGAATGGACAGTTGGGCATCCAGACATATTTCCCATCAAGAGCTGAGTGGAGTATCATCACTATCTCAGTCCCGATATAGGACTGCACACCTCCACCCAATTGCGTGTGAGCGGGATCTCTAAGATTATTGTAGATCTCCTGAGTGAGGATCGAGGAGAATGGAGCACCAGAAGAGATCACAGAAAGCATGCCAACATTCTCCAAGTATTCATAAATATGAGCGTATCGATCATCGATATTGATGATCATTGGCACACTCATTGTGGCCTCATCTATAGTGAAGTAGGTCGATATAGGCACTCGAGAGCGTTTTGAAAAACTGCGGCGAGGAGGCTGGGAGCTTGATGAAGCCATACCCTGAAAATAAAACACGATATTCTTTAGTCAACATTTTCAAAAAGGGGGGGGGGGTGCGAAGAATCCCGGCTCTAGATCCTACCGCCAAACAATAATCTACTATCGCGAGGCGGTAGCGTCATGGACTGAACCCGTCTTCCTCAGCCGAACGGTTTCCAAAAACTCCATATTACGAAAAAACTATTTCTTAAAAATGGATAGATGATTTAGATCTATGCTCATGCAAAGTAGATCGGTGAGAATAACCAAGATCTGTGAAGGAAAAACATAAATCAAACTTAGAAAATCGATGAAATCTACCTGGCTTAGACTCCACCTCCGGATCTCACAAAAAACTTGATTTTTAAATAGATTAGTCACTTGAAAACATCAAGGATGTGAGATCCAAGTTTACATAAGCTAGATCCGTGAAAAGGCCATGATCCGTCGTAAAACAAATTCACAAATTGAACTTGAAATTATAACACTAGGAATTAGAGAGAGAGAGAGGAAGAGGGGAGTACCGTAAGCTGTAGAAGAAAAGCACAGATAAAGGGATCTATCGGTAGAGGCAAGAGTGAGCAAGTGATTATGTGTGCAACACTGGATCTGACCCGTATTATATATATTCGAAAGCTATCGTGGTGCGATAACTATACCGCCGGCGGTAGCACCCTGTTTGCATTCTATTGCTCGACTATCAACCCAAGTATCTTCATTACTCTACTAATATAATTGACAACATAAGACTCATTGTGCTGTGTCTCACGATAGCAGGGGTGTAGGTGTGTCATCATTAGGATCTGTAACGTCTAATCCGCGTCGTGTCCTTAACCAGGTAAGGGTTACAGTGGGTCCCTATAACTGGGGGGGAACAAGGGTT
Source organism: Platanthera guangdongensis (assembly GCA_039583875.1). NCBI lineage: Eukaryota > Viridiplantae > Streptophyta > Magnoliopsida > Asparagales > Orchidaceae > Platanthera > Platanthera guangdongensis. The sequence goes on along the minus strand of CM077155.1, from coordinate 123,448,210 downwards.
AGGTTGAGCGGGTTCTTGTGCGAGCATATAGGATTAACACCGCACCCTACGGCCCTAGTGCAACTCCTTATGCCCATCCGTCACTGAATACAGGGCTAGATTGATGACACAATGCTTTGGATGAACTGTGTCTTGAGCATTCTCATGGCTGCTCTTTAGTTACATGAACGCCATATCATGCTTCATAAAACTTGTTGGGTCCATTGTTCCCAATGTCCCTGATTTGTGAGAAGTCAAACAGGTCAATGTCACACACATCAACTGTATTTGATGTGAATTTGAGGTCTTGAGTGCAGGTTGTCCATATCGCATTGATTGAACATACGTACACAATAAGTGGTTGCTGGAATTAGAAAAAATTGACTATGTCCACAGGAGTTGAGTGCAGCAAGCTCACTCAACGCCAGAGGTATGTATTCAATATTGTCTAGTAGAAATTTGCCTTAAGTCCACAAGCATTGATTGAAGATAGCTCACCCAACGCCATATAACATATATCGTCGAGTCTATCTTAGCCTAACTGAAAGATAGCAAAAAATTTGGCTAAGTACAAAAGTATTGAGTGTAGTCTACTCACTCAATGCCATTTAACAAAAGGCTGTGAGTCAGGCTGAGTTAGTCTAAGCCTAGAGAAATTTCCCTGAAAATGTGGCCAAATCAATATGCATTGAGTGTGGTCTACTCACTCAATGCCATACAGATTTTAGCATTGAGTGTTGATGTGCCAGTCAACTCACAAAAAAGTTGGGCAAAAGTTTCACCAAGTACAGAGACGTTGAGTGTAGATTACTCACTCAATGTCAGATAAGAGAAAAATTCTGGTAAGTAGTTTGGCGTTGAGTGGAGCTTACTCTCTTAATGCCAATATACAGAAATATTTGCTAAGGCAAAAAGCATTGAGTGGGGCAAGCTCACTCAACACTCTCGACGCTCTCGACGCTTGAAGCAGAAATTTGGCTAAGTCCAAATGCATGGATTTCTTGGCTTTCATCGAGCTCAGCTAAATGACAAGTTCCTTAGATCTCTCTTTAGAGAGTGGGACACTAAAATCTGTGCCATCATAGAAGTGGCAAAGCTGGGTGAGATAGTTACTCACACCCACTTTGGGAAGCTATTGTCATATGAAATGCAGCTGGCTGCAAGAAAAGAAAAGGAGAAGCAGAACAGGTCTCGGGCAAGAGATAAGTCTGTAGCATTCAAAGCTGAAGGCTCCAGCAAAGGCAGAAGAAAGTCTCCCTTTCCACCAAGGAGAGATGCTGAATCTGATTCTGGAAAATCAGATACAAGCATATCAAACTGCCAATGGTCTGATGAATATTTTGCTGCCTTCACCAGACAATTCGAGAAGTTCTTGAAGAAGAAGCACTGGAGAGGCAGGCCTTCCTCCTCCTCACATCCCAAGGATGACTACTATAAGGGCAAGAGAAAATCCTCTAAGGAGGACATGTATGGTTCCAAAACTGGTAAATAGGTTTCCTCTAACATGAATTGTTATCATTGCAGAAATCCTGGACATGTGATAGCCGACTGCCCAGTCAAAAGAAAGGAACACAGTGAGAAACAGGACCACCAACAAAAAGGAAAGAAGGAGAAATATGTCTTTTCCAAGAATCAAAGAATCTGGACTGACTCCTCCTCATCAGAGTCAAAATAAGAATAAGAAGCCTACATTGGGTTGTACTCTACTGAAGATGGAGCTGTTGAAGCAGACTGCATCAAAAGACTGGCTGCTTTAGAAGAAGATGCTGAGAAGATTCATCCTGTTATCAGGATTGAAGACAGGGCCCCTCTATCATAGTTTGATGGAGATTTAGAGGTGAATTATGAAGAAGACAGTTGTTGCCTTGGCCTGATGGCTAAGTCAAATGAAGAACTCAGCCAGGATTAGCCTGGTCCAAGCAAGGTAATTTTTGTTTCTATCTCTGCTTGTTCAGATTATGAATCAGTTCCAGATTCCTGTGCTTTTGCATCAAGTGATGATGATGCCTCAAAATTTGAGGGAGACATCAAATAATTTATAGATAATTATGGTGCACTTCTGCAGGCTCTAAAGAAAAGCAAGCTCCAGGACAAATAATAGGCTCAGGAAATTGTCTCCTTAAAGCTTGCTGCTTTAGAATCAACAAAATTGTTGGATCTGAAGACTCAAGAAGTTAGCAAACTGAAGAATGTTACAATCCTTCATATGAGCACCATAACCTTCAATAATAACCATATTAGGAATCTTGAAGGAAAGCTCCAAAAGGAGAGGAAACTAGTGGCTAGCTACTCCAAGCCTAACACAGTGTTGCCCTTGATAGACTCGTTCAACTCCCAAAAGAGAAAGAAAGGGTTGGGATTCAAGGGAAGGACAAGAGCTGCTAATCCCAAGGGAAATGGCAAAGCTCAAGTGGAGCCACTAGCCTCTTAGCCTCCTGTGAAATTTAATAGTGCAATTTCCTTCTAACATCCATGACTGTTTAATTATTTATGGTCACTGGAATCACGCTAGACCATCTTGTGTGAATAAAGATGTTCCACAGTATGCTGGTAGTTGCAGCAAAGGTGCAAGGGCATATGAGAAAATACAAATGGCCCATACTGGACCATTTGTGTTCGGTGCAACAACCCCTTCAGTTAAGGGTAAAGTTGCTGACTGTTCTCCAATTCCTTTAGCCCACTCTAAGATAAAGGGCATGGCTGTCAGTAGACCAGACCTAGGCATCTCTGAGGCCATCAAGAGTATGCTTTCTGAAAAGAAAGCTGCTACTAGTAGGGCTCACGATATCCCAAGTACTTCTACTGCCAGACCCACCACTTGTCAGATTGGGGCTGGAAAACCATGGAACACGACTGTTGCTACTCCTTCTAGACCCAGAGCTTTTGTTAACACAACCACTAGACCTGCTCCAAAAATAAGGTACAACATCCGTGAGTGTTTGTGTTGTGGCAAGGTAGTCCACTTTATTGTTGATTGCTGGCACAATCATAGTGTGCAGGGAGCAAATGTCAGCTTGCCTATCAGAAAAGCTGCAGGCATGCAGAATTTTTTTTAGCCTAACATGCACTAAGGACCCAAAAAATATTGGGGTCCTAAGGTTAACTGATTTGTGTTTTGTAGGTTAGTCCAAGCGCCCATACCCCTACATGGTACTTGGATAGTGGATGTTGTAGGCACATGACTGGAACAAGGAGCATGTTGAAGGATTATGCTCCAGCAAAGAATGGACCAAAGGTTATCTTTGGTGGGTCAGAAAAGGGGTGACTAGAGGTTATGGTAAGAACTCTAATGGCATAGTATCTATCACTAGAGTATCATATGTTGAAGTGTTGCAACACAACCTGATAAGCATTAGCCAACTCTATGATTTTGGCTAAGACATAGTATTCCACAGGGATGAGTGTCAAATTAGGAGGTTAAGTGACCAAGAGGTCATTTTAACAAACGCTAGGAGTGGAAATGTGTAATGTTTAGATTTCCTATGCTCTAGCAAAGAATCACCTATATGCCTACTTGCAAATGAGAAAGCCTCTTCCTATGTCCAGTGGCACAAGAGGCTAGCCCATCTAAATTATAAGACCTTAGGCAAGTTGTTTAGTAATGAGATGGTTAGGAATTGGCCTAAGTCTATATGCACTAAGGAGGGTATCTGCTCTGCATGCCAAAAGGGCAAACAGACTAAGACCTCCTTCAAGAGCATTGGCACCATAGACTCAGTGAGGTGCTTATACCTCTTGTATATGGATCTATTTGGTCCTATGCCAATTTAATGTCTAGGTAGGTAAGCCTACACCCTTATGGTTGTTGATGACTTTTCCATATTTGACTAGCTTTCCTTTCTAAGGAAGAAATCTGAAATCCTTAATGTCTTTCAAACATTTTTCAATCAAATTCAGAATGAATTCAACAACACTGTGGTCAAAATCAAAAGTGACCATAGCACTGAGTTTCAGTCTGAGTGCATGACAAGGTTCTTTGAAGAGCTAGGGATTCATCAAGAATTTTCCTCTCCTAAAACACCCCAACAAAATAGAATTGCTGAGAAGAAAAATAGGACTCTCATAGAGGCTGGTAGAACCTTACTAAGTGACTCATCTGTCGCAGAATACTTCTGGGCTGAGGCAGTTAACAATGTATGCTATGTCCTTCATAGGGTTTCTATCAATAAGAGCCACAAGAAGACTCCCTATGAGATCTTGAAGGGCAAAAAACCAAACCTGAGCTATTTTAGGATCTTTGATTGCAAGTGTTATGTGCTCAATAATTGAAAAGTCCATTTAACTAAGTTTGCTGCCAAGTCACATGAAGGGATCTTTGTTGTGCACAACACTCATAGTAAGACATATAGAATCTACAACTTAACTACCCAAGTTGTAGAATAGTCAATGCATGTTGTTTTTGATGAATCCAACATGGTTAACTGTGAGCTGCCAAGCTCCTCCTCTTATAGTATTGGAGGTACAGAGTAGATGATGGACAAGCTGACCATCAAGGAAGCTACCCCCACAGTCTAGGAAAATGATTATGGACTACCTATTCCAAGAGAAGGGGAAAATATACCTAAAGAAAATGAAGACCGGCTAGATAAAAACCCTGAAGATCAGCAAGCTGCAGCTAGATTGCCTCTAGCTACCAGGCATCTAAGGGACTATTCATTACACCAAATCATTGGTGATGCAAGTCATGGAGTCCAGACCAGAAGCAGGAGCATGAATATAGCTCTCTACTCAAGATTTTTGTCCCAAGAAGAGCCAAAGAAGTTTGAAGATGCAATCAATGACCAATTCTAGATTGGAGCAATGCAAGAAGAACGGGACCAATTTAAGAGATGTAAGGTCTGGAAGTTGGTCCCCAGACCACATGGACAAAATTTCATAGGGACTTAGTGGATCTAAAGAAACAAGTTAGATCAAGATGGCATTATTGTCAAGAATAAGGCTAGACTGGTGGCTAAAATCTACATGCAAGAAGAGGGCATAAAATTTGACCAGACCTTTGACCCAGTAGCCAGATTGAAAGCCATAAGGATTTTCCTTGCATTTGCTGCCTATCAGGGATTCAGAGTCTACCAGATGGATGTCAAGTCAGCATTCCTGAATGGGGACCTAAAAGAGGAAGTATATGTGGATTAGCCACCAGGTTTTGTAGATCCTAACTCTCCTAATTTTGTTTATAAGCTTAGGAAAGCTCTATATTGGCTAAAGAAAGCCCCTAGGGCTTGGTATGAAACCTTGTTTAGCATCCTCATTGAGAACAAATTCTCAAGGGGGAAGATAAACAAGACCCTATTCCTAAGGGAATCAAAGGGCAAGCTTATCCTAGTCCAGATATATGTCGATGACATTATCTTTGGATCTACTGATAACAACCTTTGCAGGAAGTTTGCTAAACTTATGCAAGGGAAGTTTGAAATGAGTAGCATGGGTTAGCTCAAGTCCTTCTTGGGACTCTAAGTAAGACAGACTGATGATGGCTTGTCCATATCCCAATCCAAGTTCATCAGGGAGCTAATCAAAAAATATGGTATGGAGAATGCATCCACCATGAGAACTCTCATGGGATCAAGTATGCCTACAAGAAAAGATGAGGCATGAAAACTTGTTGATGAGTCTTTTTATAGAGGGATAATTGGCTCCCCTTTATACCTGACTGCTAGTAGGCATGACATCATGTATGTCACATGTGTATGTGCTAGGTATCAGGCCGGCCCTAAAGAATCTCATTACTCTATTACAAAGAGAATCTTGAGGTATCTTAAGAGCACACTAGATCTTGGCCTATGGTACCAAAAAAATGGAGATTTTGATCTAATAGGATTTTCAGATGCAAATTTTGCAGGTTGCAAAGAAGACACGAAAAGCACTACTGAAACCTATCAGCTCTTAGGAAGAAGGCTACTTTCTTGAAACAGTAAGAAATAAACTAGTTTTTCTATATCCACTGCTGAGTCAAAATATATATCATTAGGCAGTTGCTGTGCTCAGCTACTTTGGATCCAACATCAGCTTCAGGATTACAACCTTCATGTAAGTAGAACTCCTCTCTACTGTGATTCTACAAGTGATATTTCTATTGCTAGGAATCATGTCTCATATAGCACGACTAAACATATAGAAATAAGATATCATTTCTATTAGGGAGCATCTGTAGAAGGAAGACATCAGTCTTGAGTTTGTCCCCACAGATAGGCAAGTGGCTGATATCTTCACTAAGTCATTAGATGTAGCAAAGTTCAACACCCTCAAATTTGAGTTGGGTATGTTGACTTGGCATAGCTTCAGGGACTCCCTTTTGCATCTTTTGGTGCAGGTATTGTTTCTCTTGCTGAACAAACAGACTCCCCAGTAACATCGGTTCACTGATGCTTCTACTAAGGGGGAGTAAGTTACTCTGGAGAGAAGAGAGAAGGTCAGCCAATGGAAGGGCTAGCTCCTATCTGCCTTTTCTGCAGAAGTCAAAAAGAGGGAGAGAAGAGACAAGGTCCTAGTAAGGGGGAGCCATAGTAAGTGGGAGAGATGATAAAGGGGAAAGAAAGACATGTGACACTAAAGTAAGGACAAACATCTTGCAGCAAAACAGGGGGAGTAAGTGATGCTCACCATACAGACAGGAAATGAGGTATATTTACTTATAGCTTATTAGAATTTCAATATTCATTTTGCTGTATAGGTGTGCATGTCATTGACCAAGGAAATAAAACATTTTTATAAGGGTTTTGACTTTTCAAATAGGCGGAGATTGTTGGGTCCATTGTTCCCAATGTCCCTGATTTGTGAGAAGTCAAACAGGTCAATATCACACACATCAATTTTATTTGATGTGCATTTGAGGTCTTGAGTGCAGGTTGTCCATATCACATTGATTGGACATTCGGACACAATAAGTGGTTGCTGGACATTGCAAAAAACATCTAAGTCCACATGCGTTAAGTGGAGCAAGCTCACTCAACGCCAGAGGTATGGATTCAATATTGTCTAGTAGAAATTTGTCTAAGTCCACAGGCATTGAGTGAGGACAGCTCACTCAACGCCATATAACATATAGCGTTGAGTCTATCTCAGCCTAACTAAATGATATAAAAAAATTGGCTAAGTACAAAAGCGTTGAGTGTAGTCTACTCACTCAACGCCATTCAACAAAAAAGTTGTGAGTCAGGCTGAGTCAGTCTAAGCCTAGAAAAATTGACTGAAAATGTGGCAAAATCCACAGGTGTTGAGTGTGGTCTACTCAATCAACGCCATATAGCTTTTAGCATTTAGTGTTGCTGTGCCAGTCAACTCATAGAAAAATAGGGCAAAATTTTCACCAAGTCCACATGTATTGAGTGTAGCTTACTCACTCAACGCCAGATAACAAAAAATTTTGTTAAGTAGTATGTCGTTGAGTGGAGCTTACTCTCTTAACGCCAAGCGCAGAAATATTTGCTAAGACAAATAGCGTTGAGTGAGGCAAGCTCACTCAACACTCTCGACGCTCCCAGCGCCTTGAACCAGAAATTTGGCTAAATCCAAATGCATGAATTGCTTGGCTTTTGTTGAGCTCAGCTTTGTCGAACTGAGCTCAGCATTCGTTGAACTGGGCCTGGAGTTCGTCGAACTAAATTTAGCCATTCATCAAACTAAGTCTACAGTTCGTCGAACTGAACTTATGCTTTCATCGAGCTGAGCTTGTTGTTCGTCGAACGGAGCTCAGCAATCGTCGAGCTCAATACCTAGACAGACAGAATTTTGTCTAAGTATTGTGGCATTGAGTGATACCTACTCACTCAATGCCTTTGGTTCTAATGATTGAATTTTGTCCAAGTCTAGAGAAATGCTGAGTCATGCTGATGTCAGCAAAGTCAAAAAGTCAACCAAAATTCAAATGTTGCGGAAATGCTGCCAGAAACGTTGGCGGCCAGCTGTTATCATTTTCTGCACTTTCCAAGGAATGTTTTCAACATTAAGTGTTGGGGCCCACACACAGCAAAGAGCAGTTGAATCAAGTTTAAATGGAAAGCATGCGCTGAATTGGCTCAATCTCAGCCATCAATCCCGGTGGTGGGACCCACTTCTCAATTTGCATTCAGAGAATAAAAAGAAGCAAATCAGCCAGAACAAATCAATCGATTCCATGTCTAGGTTTTCTAAAAATGAAAAGTACGGCCGAACTTCATCTTTTTCCTCGGCATTTTTGTCGAGCCTGAAGAAGTTGTTCTGCACAGAGAACCTTGCTGGGGAAAGAGATAGCTGAAGCAATCACCATCGTAATAGTAGGATCAGAAGCTATTCTGAGGAATCAGATCTACTAGTTCTACAGAGAAAAGAAAGCTCGTTGAAGAAAATTCTATTGCCTACTTATTGTCTTTAACAACAAAATCTTGGATTGATATCTGCTCCGTCCAGGAAGAAGAAAACACAGAGATCTTGCTCTGGTGTCTAATCATCTCGCTCTTTATTTCTTCTTCTATAAAGATTCTTGGTGAATCTAGAGTACTAATCCTGTATTATAAAGGCTGGGGTCTTAATGAGCGGTGTTTGGCTTTCTACCGGTTGAAAGGTCTTTGTGACATGGGTTTGGTTTAGTGCCTAGGTTGTAAGTCTGTGTGACCCATGTGGTCCTACGGGATCTGTGTTGTAAGCTCTTGAGGAGCTGAGTTCTGGAGGGAAAGTCGAATCTAACACAGTGTTAGATAGGCACAGAGGGAGAGTGGATGTACCCAAGATTAGGGAACCACTATAAATTGTTGTGTCTTCTGTGTTTGATCTTGAAAGCAAAAACTAACCTAATCACCAACCACAAAAATCTGCAAATAAGTTAGAAAAATCGAATAGAGACAGAAACCTATTCACCACCACTCTAGGTGTTTAGCAAGCCTTGAAAATAAGAATTTCAAAACTCAGTCTCATGCATAATACTCTATCATGTTGTTTCTATTTCTTCTTGCTTTTGTTTTCATTTCGTTGCGTGATATGTTGATTATTTTCATTTCTTTTGCTACTAAATCTGAAAAAAAATTAAAAAAATTATATAAAACTAAAAAAAAAGGAAAAACTGAATTTCGATCAGGTTTTCGGACACACATGATGTTAACTTAGAACATAACATGTACATATAATGTTCGAGTTAGGATTGTTACTCTGTGTGAACATTGTCCTCCTGTCATGGTGTGTCAAATCTATATGTGCTAAGCTAAAGTGTGTGACATGACTTGTTAGTGTCTGTTGACTATGCCTCTAGGTATGTGTGAGGATTTAGATAGGGGAATGACTTCAGAATATTCACACATCCCTAGATGGAGCACTCATGTACATATACTAGGCTTACATGCTATAACTCGTGACATTGTCTCTTAACACATTAGACATACTTTGAACAATCAATGTCACGATATATATGCACTTATATAAAGATTAAAACTTCGGGCCAAATCTCTAGTGCTAAGTCTGATGTATACAAGTTAAAGTGTATCTATTTACGTGGATAGATTTTAATTTACTCGGGGCTCCTTGAACTCAAAAAAATATTAAAATAATAGCTCAAAGCAAACTAAAAAAGAAACTATGCAAGCTATCAAATATCTTATCAAGGACTCCCCCAAGAACCACTCACTCCTCCTGATAAATCTTTATGAGCATTGTGAGGATGAGCACCTTGGTTCAAAGATTCATTTCGATCTTGTGCATTTACTCTAACTTAAGCTTAGTGCCCCTAGTTTATGCCTTGGTTTGACATAGATAGTCATGTGATGTGATCGCTCACTTTATTTCTGTTGTGTTAGAATTTTAAAGGATCGAGATAAAACATGTAAAATATGATATTTCTTCTTGGTGCTTTCTCTCTTTTGATGCTACACGTACACATGTCATTGCCTTATTTAACGCTTCCATGCATAAGCATTTGACTGACACTACACTATATGTTTTAGCACATAGGTACTAGCACACGATTTATTCTTTTGACGTTTACAATATTTCAATATGACTAACTCTATAACTCTCGTAGAATTATAGTTTTCCTCATTGTGTTCTTAGTCCACTTTGTACTGTCCAATCCGTATAAACTCTATAGAATGATTTATTCTATGTTCGTGCACTCCGCTCTTTTGTGTGACCCATGTTCTTCATATTCTTGGTTTGTATTTTTGTTTTGGGTCACCCCTATGTTTCTCACTTCTTGCTTTACTGATTGTGTGCACTGTCTATTGTCTATATGACGCTCATCATATATAGTGTTTCTCATCCCGCATGTTCCCCTAAATGGTACTTGGACAGTGGATGTTCCAGGCACATGACTGGAATAAAGGAGCTATTGAAGGAGTACACTCCAGTAAAGAATGGACCCAAGGTCATTTTTGGAGGCTCAGACAAGGGGATAACCAAAGGATACGGTAATATATCAAATGACATAATCACCATCACAAAGGTGGCTTATGTGGAGGGGTTGCAACACAACCTCATAATCATAAGCCAACTATGTGATCTTGGTAACGACATTGCCTTCCACAAGGATAAGTGACACATCAAGAGGTTAAATGACCAAAGTGTCATCTTAATAGGCACTAGGAGTGGGAATGTTTATTCCTTAAATTTTTTTTGCTTAGATAATAGTTCCCCTATATTCCTAGTTGCAGATGAGAAAGTCTCATATTGTGTCTAGAGGCATATGAGGCTGGCTTGTTTGAATTATAAGACCATTGGTCAGCTCTTCAGTGATGAGCTTGTTAGGAATGGTCCCAAAATAAAATGCTCCAAGGAGGGTTTCTGTGTTGCTTGCCAAAAGGGAAAGCAGACTAAGACCTCTTTCAAGCGCATTGGGGCCAAGGATTCATTGAGATGCTTGTATCTCCTGCATATGGACTTGTTTGGTCCTATGCATGTTCATTGTCTAGGTAGTAAGGTCTACACCATTGTGGTGGTTGATGACTATTTCAAGTTTACTTGGGTGTTTTTCCTTAGAAGAAAGGATGAAACCCTTGAAATCTTCATAAATTTTGTTAGGAAAATTCAGAATGAGCTTGCATGCTCTGTGGTTAGAATGAGATGTGACCTTGGAACTGAGTTTCAGTCTGCTGCTATGACTACATTCTGTGCAGAGTAAAGGATTCATCAAGAGTTCTCCTCTCCAAGAACACCCCAGCAAAAAGGGTTAGCTGAGAGGAAAAACAGGACTCTCATAGAAGGTGGGAGAACACTGTTGAGTGACACTTCTCTCCCTGAGTATTTCTGGGCTGAGGCAGTTAACACCGCATTTCATGTGCTCAATAGGGCTTCTATCACCAAAGGCCACAAGAAGACTCCATATGAGATCTTTAAGGGCAGAAAACCAAACATATCCTACTTCAGAATCTTTGGTTGCAAGTGTTTTATCCTAGATAATGGTAAGTCAAACGTGACCAAGTTTGCTGTCAAATCCCATGAGAGGATATTTGTTGGGTATAGTAGTAATAGTAGGGCATATAGAATCTATAACTTGACAAATCAACTTGTAGAAGAGTCTTTCCATGTAGTGTTTGATGAGTCATGCTTGATTGACAGTGAGTTGTCAAGCTCTTTTCCTAGCTCTGCAGGAACAGAAGTCATGATGGAAAAACTCTCCATCAAAGATAATGACCCAGCTTTGCAAGAAGATTGTGGAGAGGGATGCTGTCCAGAGGAAGTACAGGGCAGTCAAGCTGGAAATGAAGACCAACCTGCTGAAAAAAATGATAATCAGTAGGAAGCAGTTAGATATCTTAGAGATCATCCTCTAAGCAGATAATAGGACAGGTGATAACACTATATTTTATCCATATTTTTATATAACTTTTCTTTAATAATTAATTAGTTTATAAATATATTTTATAATTTTACTATCTAATTTCCTTAATTTCTCATTTTAAGGTCAATCTGGGCAATCTCAATTTGGAGTTTACATGATTAATCAGGAGACAAAGTTGGACAAAGCCAAAAAAATTGCAAAGTACACACCCAAGGCACGGGCGTGACCAATAGGTCACGGGCGTGACATCCAGACGTGACCCCGGCGCATGCTCCAAAACTCACTGCCACATCATTTTAAAAATACACGCCCAATGTGCACGGGCATGACCATGCTAACATGGGCGTGTTCTCTAGGCGTGACATGGTGATGATGATCCAGAACTCCAATCCACGTTGGATTAAAGTTACACGCCCTGACACGGGCATGATATATTGGTTACGGACGTGCGTCTAGCCGTAACAACCCAGCGTGCCGAATTAAAGCTGCAGTTTCAAGATCTGGGGGTTTCATCTTGACACTCCCTGGTCACGGGCATGACCAGGGGGCGTGATGCCTCCATCATTTGCAATTTACTCCCTCCGTTTTGAGCTTCCCGCCATTTTCTAGAAACAGCCTTGACACGCCCTAGGTCACGGGCGTGACCTATGGACGTGACCTGTCAGTTAACAAATTTTGGCGGTTTCTTCTGCAACGCTCCCGGGGTTTCAAGATGACGGTTTCGAGCCTGACACGCCCTAGGTCACGGGCATGACCAAGGGCGTGACCAACCAGAAAATTCTCCTATAAATTCCAGACAACTTCAGAAGCTTGGGGGGTCGAATTTTGGGAGCTGGAGTCTTGTAGTTTGCAATTTTATTGCTGTATTTTCCATTTCTTAGCTTAGTTTTGCCTAAGTTTCAATTCAAGTTGCTTTTTATTTTTATTATGTCTTTCCCTACCTTAAATTGTATTTCCGTAATGATGATGAGTAGCTAATTTTCATTTGGCACTTGATCATGATGAAGATTGGAATAAAATAAACTTTCCCTTTTTTATCAAATGTCTTGTTCTTAATCTTGCTCACTTACAATTTATCTTTGATTTATATTTCATCGAATTCATATTTCGCGGATATGTTTTTCAATCTAAGATCTGTATCCTAAATGACTGAGAGGTTACAGATATGAAAAATCACTCAAAGATAAAAGGAGTTGCATGCACTCCTCGAGAGAGGACGACATAAATCCTTCAGATTGGAGTCAAATCCAATAGAGTGGTTCACTGCCTAAAGCAAGCTTAGGGGTTTTGACTGGTCGAGAGGTCTTAATCGATCAACCTAAGGTTAGTCAAAAGCATGAGCTCGAGAGAGACGCTTTTGTACTTAGGAACTTCCACGGTCAAGTGAGTTTTAAGAGCTCGTATTACTTTATTCTCAAGAAGGTTTATTTTAGTCCAAGTGGATTCTAGATCAAGTGCTAGCTTCCCCAAAATTGAACTTCTCTTTCTTAGTGTAACGTTTTTTTTTCATTTTAAACAAAAACCAACTTTCCGTCCGATAAGATAATAGCTTTTTCTTGTGATTACAAGTACTCGACAAGCCCCGAGTCGATATACGACACTTGATTCTATACTTCGAACGATAGGTATACTTGCCTCATCAATTGGAAACTCGCGCTAGTGCGGAGAAAATAATCATCATCAGGCTAGCTAAGGTGTACAAACCAGAAGCAGGAGTCTCAACACAACACTCTATTCTAGCTTCCTGTCACAAGAAGAGCCCAAGAAATTTGAAGAAGCAAATCAAGACAAATTCTGGATTGGTGCAATGCAGGAAGAACTGAACCAGTTCAAACGGTGCAAGGTTTGGAATATGGTTCTCAGACCAGATGGACACAATGTCATTGGAGTCAAGTGGATTTTCAGAAATAAACTTGATGAAAATGGCATTGTAATCAAGAATAAACCCAGATTGGTGGCCAAAGGGTATATACAGGAAGAAGGAATTGATAATGATCAAACCTTTTCCTAGTTGCAAGGTTGGATGCAATCAGACTCTTCCTTGCATTTGCAGCCTTACATGGATTCAAGGTATTCCAGATGGATCTCAAGTCAGCTTCCTGAATGGAGACCTGAAGGAAGAGTTTTATGTAGAGCAGACTCTAGGTTTTATTGATTCTAACTCTCCTACTGCTATATATAGAATTAGGAAAGCTCTTTATGGTCTCAAGCAAGCCTCAAGAGTATGGTATGAGACATCGTCTACCTTCCTCATTGAGAATAAGTTCTCAAGGGGGAAGATAGACAAGACCCTATTCCTAAAGAAATCTAAGGTCAAGATCATCCTAGTCTAGATTTATGTTTATGACATAATATTTGGCTCTACTGATGACAACCTCTGCAGTAAATTTGCAAAACTTATGCACCAGAAGTTTGAGATGAGTAGTATGGGTGAATTGAAGTTTTTCTTGGGACTTCAAGTAAAATAGACTGATGGTGGTCTATCCATATCCTAGTCAAAATTCACTAGGGAGATTATCAAGAAATATGGTATGGATAATGCTTCCACCATAAGAACTCTCATGAACTCAAGTATGCCTATAGGCAAAGATGATCCAGGGAAGCCTGTTGATCAAACTCTGTATAGAGGTATAGTTGGCTCCCTTCTCTACCTCACTGCAAGTTGGCCTAACATTATGTATGAAACATGTGTCTATGTTAGGTATCAGGTCTGCCCTAAAGAGTCTCACTATACTTCTATGAAAAGAATCTTGAGATATCTTAAGGGCACCCTAGATCTTGGCCTATGGTACTCCAGGAATGGGGAATTTGAACTAACAGGCTATTCAGATGCAGATTTTGCAGGCTGCAAGGAGGACAAGAAGAGCACTTCAGGCTCCTGTCAATTTCTAGGTAGAATGCTTGTCTCTTGAAGCAGCAAGAAACATACAAATGTTGCAATCTCAAATGCAGAGTCAGTGTATATTTTAGCTGGAAGCTGCTGTGCTCAGTTGCTATGGATTCAGCATCAACTTCAGGACTACAATGTTCAGATAAGTAGAACTCCAGTCTTTTGTGACTCTACTAGTGCAATTTCTATATCAAGATATCATGTCTCCCATAGCAAGACTAAGCATATAGAAATTAGGAATCATTTCATTAGAGAATATGTGGAAAGGGAAGACATCTCCCTTGAGTTTGTCTCCACAGACAAGCAAGTGGCTGATATCTTCACTAAGCTGCTAGATGAAGACAAGTTCAACACCTTCAAATTTGAATTGGGCATGTTGATGTTGGGTTTCTCTATAGGGTTGGCACAACGCTTGTGCACGCAGCGGAAAAATAAACATCAAGAAAAACCCAAAGAGATGTGGATCGGGCTATGAACGTTGAATCAAAAAGTTGGCAAAACAAGGCAAAAATTACCTCGGTGGAGTTGAGTGACAACCCAACGGAGATGCTCCAAACTTTATCTACTTGCTAGTGGCGAGTTCTACGTGGAATAGTGTCCACGTTTCTGCAAAAGTCCACACGAGCGGGGAGAACACCGATCTATCCGTCGCACGGATTATCGGGAAGGAGAAGACCGCACCTCGGCTTTCCCACGGACTGCTAGGTCCGCGCCAGGGATTGCAGCACCAGCGACAGTCGCCGGAGAAGAGATGGTCGACGGAGCGAACACGGCGGCGGCGGAACTCTTTCGTCGGCGGCGGGGATCGTGATCGGCGGATCGAAAGGCAGAACGGCTTCCGTCGGGTTTCGATCTGCTACAGGAGAAAATCGCGAGCCCGTGTAATCCCGAAAACCCTAAGTGTCCTATTTATACCAAAGGTATAAATAAACCCAGGAAAATCGCTATCCGCAGACCACCCGAAAATAGGGTTCAGAATCGGCGAGTATCAATCGGTGAGAATCGGCGACAATCGGCAAGAATCACTGAGCAGGTTCGGCGAGAATCAGTCGACGAGTATCATACAGGATCGGCGAGAATCAGAGTACAATAATCGATGATTCTCTCCGATCGTCGAGCCGCGCTCGACGATACACAACGATACTCGACGATCGTCGAGCCGCGGTCGACGATAATTGTCGAAGTAGTCGATCGTCGAGAATCAACAATTGATTCTCGACGATTCTCGTCGATCGGCGAGAATCAGAGAGACAATTCTCGCCGATCGGCGGGAATCAGAAGACCATTCTCGACTAATGTCATCGACCCTCGGACGACAATCCCAACCAGCCCTTCAAGGCAACATTTGCCCAACCCGATGATCTTATAAGGCAACACTTTGCCCATAACCCTATTCAGGTCGGTGATTGGTAACCGTTACCAACACAGTCAGTCAACCAACTTCTCCACATCTCTTATATGCGACCCTGCATGCTCATATCGCGTTGGCAGTGAGATTACATGTTTGATCACTTCCAGATCATCATGGTGACTCCAACAGACTCCCACTTGATCTCGAAAGTATCAAAGCAAAAACCTCACAAACAATGAGCGGCATCTAGCAATGCATCATTGCTCCCCAAGCAATAAGAGTTTATAACTCACAAGCCTTTATGACCAATGTATCAGCGTTGTCTTTGTCCCTTTGTCCCTTACATCCAGAAAGAACTAGAGGCATGGACCGTGTCACCCTCGTAATAGCTCAATCCAAGTTTCTTGATCCAGGACGGACTTCCAGAGAATGGTGAGTCCAATATCACATATTGACTCAACCAAGCATGGCCATGCATTTCTCAGTCCAGTTCCATCAATGGGCCCATGGATGCAACTCCTGTCATACAGGAGGACAAATCCCATATCTGCTCACACACAAACACCCAAATGATTCGTAACATGCCCAACAACCACCCTTATCATCAGCCTTTCTCAAGGAAGACTTTAGATGGCATCAAAGCACGCTCTTCCTCACTTGATGAATGTTGTGACTTCAGGTCAAAGGATCACAACACCATTGTCAATTGAGACCTACTCGTGACACGATTGGATGACAATCCACAGAGTAGTCTCAGGTTGGGTCTGTCCAGTACAACTTGTTCACTAACAAGTACCCACGTGATGACTTGATATCATAATATCATGACCTGTGAGAACCAGTCATCAGTCAACACACGTGCTAGTCTTCATGTACCATCATCACCCTTAGCTTCTATGATGATACTCGACCAGGGACCTTTAAGAATGAAGCTTCAAATAAATCATGGGCTCTCACATTCAAGTCACGTACTTGATGTCCCATGGAAGCGAACATTCTAAGGGTATCTATTATGTTAACATTTAACTATCATATATAGAAAAATTCATAATAAAAGAATTTGCCATTAATTATAAAAGAAAAACTAGGTACACAGTTCATCATATGAACAAACAGCCAACAAAATACAAGATTACATGCAACCTACAAGATTCTCGCTAGAGTTGATCATTTAGGTATCGTATACCCATGGATCTAGTATGACCATCATGCTTTCTCTGCGCGAGAGGCTTTGTCAGCGGATCCGCAATATTTTCCTCAGTCGGCACTCTACAAATGTTTACATCTCCTCGTTCGACAATCTCACGAATAAGATGAAAACGCCGGAGTATGTGCTTGGAGCGCTGATGAGATCTAGGTTCCTTAGATTATGCAATTGCACCATTGTTATCACAGTAGAGAACTACGGGACCAATAATGCTAGGAACTACATCAAGCTCGCCGATGAATTTCCTAATCCATACAGCCTCCTTCGCCGCATTATCTGCTGCGATATACTCGGCCTCTGTTGTAGAATCAGCAACTGTCTCTTGCTTGGAACTCTTCCAGCTTACAGCTCCTCCATTCAGGCAAAACACAAAACCTGACTGAGACTTGGAGTCGTCTCGATCAGTTTGGAAGCTAGCATCCGTGTAACCACTTACAACGAGCTCTTCCTCTCCACCATACACCAAGAACACGTCCTTAGTCCTTCTCAAGTACTTCAGGATATTCTTGACTGCAATCCAGTGACACTCACCGGGGTCTGACTGATACCTGCTAGTCATGCTCAAAGCAAAGGAGATATCGGGTCGAGTACATAACATCGTGTACATAATTGATCCAATTGCCGAAGCATATGGAATCAACTTCATGCGGTCCTTATCTTCACAAGACTTTGGACACTGGTCCTTAGAGAGATTCACACCATGAGACATGGGCAAAAATCCTTTCTTGGACTCAAGCATGTTGAACCGCTTCAACACCTTTTCGATGTACGTACTCTGGGTCAAACCCAGCAACTTCTTCGATCTATCTCTATAGATCTTAATACCGAGTATATAAGTCGCTTCACCCAAATCCTTCATTGAAAAGCAGTTCCCTAAGTTGTTCTTAACAACTTTCAGGGTAGGAATGTCATTCCCAATCAACAGTATGTCATCTACATACAATATCAGGAAGACAACAATGCTCCCACTGATTCGCTTGTAAACACAAGGCTCATCTTCATTCTTGATGAAACCAAACTCTTTGATTTTCTCATCAAAACGAAGATTCCAACTTCGAGAGGCCTGTTTCAGTCCATAAATAGACTTATTCAGCTTGCATATTTTAGTGGCTTCATCTGGGGATACAAAAGCCTCGGGTTGTGTCATATACACTTCCTCAAGGAGGTTTCCATTAAGGAAAGCCATTTTGACATCCATCTGCCAGATCTCGTAATCATAATACGCAGCAATAGCAAGCAATATCCTAATGGACTTTACCATGGCAACAGGGGAAAAGGTCTCATCATAGTCAATACCATGAATTTGCTTGAAACCCTTAGCCACTAGTCGCCCTTTGAATGTCTGTACATTCCCATCCATGTCGGTCTTCTTCTTGAAGACCCACTTACACCCTATGGGTCGTACCCCTTCAGGTGGTTCCACCAAGTTCCAAACTTGGTTTGCATACATGGAGTCCATTTCGGATTTCATAGCCTCAAGCCATTTGTCGGAGTCCGGTTCATTCGTAGCCTCTTGGTAGGTTGCTAGTTCATCATCATGATCCATAAGCAACACATTACCTATTTGAGACACGAGAAATCCATATCTCTCAGGCTCAAACCTCGGTCTACCAGATCTACATAGGACTTGTGTTCCTTGAGCAGGTTCTCTAGCTACAACATCTTGTAGTCCTGTCTCAGAATCCAATTCCGGTTCATTCACTACATGTGGTTCTTGAACTTCTTCAAGCTCTACCTTTTCAGTCTTTCTTGATAAGAACTCTTTCTCCAAGAAGACACCAGTCCTTGCGACAAACACTTTGCCCTCAAAAGGTAGGTAAAAGTAATACCCTTTCGTTTCCTTAGGATATCCCACCAGATAACATTTATCCGATTTGGGTTCCAGCTTGTCAGGCATTTGACGTCTCACGTATGTCTCACAGCCCCAAATTTTAATGAACGACATACTAGGACGCTTCCCAGTCCATATCTCATATGGTGTCTTCAGAACCGTTTTAGTTGGAGCGCGATTCAATGTCATTGCAGCAGTCTCTAAAGCAAAACCCCAAAAGGAAACAGGCAAGTCTGCATGACTCATCATCGAATGTACCATGTCCAACAGAGTACGATTTCTCCTCTCAGACACACCATTATGTTGTGGTGTTCTAGGTGGAGTGAGCTGTGATACAATACCACACTCTTTCAGATGATCACGGAACTCATGACTCAGGTATTCGCCACCTCGATCAGATCGGAGTGCTTTAACCCTTTTACCCAACTGGTTCTCTACTTCATTCTTGAACTCTTTGAACTTTTCAAAGGTCTCGGATTTGCACTTCATAAGATACACATATCCGTATCTACTGAAATCATCAGTAAATGTAACAAAGTAGAAATACCCTCCTCTAGCCATGGACCTCATGGGTCCGCATACATCACTATGTACAACACCCAAGAGATCCTCAGCCCTCTCAGTATAACCAGTGAAAGGAGCTTTAGTCATCTTGCCTAACAAACAAGATTCGCATCGCTCAAATGATTCATAATCAAATGAGTCCAAAAGTCCATCTCTATGGAGCTTGGATATGCGCTTCTCGTTGATATGGCCCAAACAACAATGCCAGAGAAAAGTAGGGTTCGAATCATTTGTTCTTAGTCTTTTATTGTTTTCTACATTACAGATCAGATGGTCCAAGTTCAAAACATAAAGACCATTAAACAATTGGGCTACAGCATAACAAACATCATTCTTAAATATAGGACAACAATTGTTCTTAATTATAAAAGAAAATCCAATCATGTCCAAACATGAAATAGATATAATGTTTCTAGTTATCGCCGGAACAAAATAACAGTTATCTAGTTCTATTACAAGCCCACTGGGCAAAGAAAGACGGTAAACTCCTACGGCTACAGCAGCAACTCTTGCTCCATTGCCGACGCGGAGGTCCACCTCCCCTTTACTCAGCAATCTTCTCCTTCCCAGTTCCTGCACATTTGTACAAATGTGAGAACCACATCCGGTATCCAATACCCAAGATGAAGGAGCAGAAAGGTTTATCTCTATAACGTAGATATTAGAAGCGGAAGTCATACCTCCCCTCAATTTCTGCAGACCCTCAATGTATGAAGGACAGTTCCTCCTCCAATGACCAGCCTTGCCACAGTGGTGGCATTTCCCTTCCTTCACCATGCTCTTCTTTTTCATCAGTGCTGAAGACTTGGGCTCAATATATGACTTAGGTCCTACCTTCGTCTTCTTGGAGCCCTTGGCTTTGCCCTTGCCCTTATGCACCATCAGTATGGGGCTGGCAGGCTTGGCCTTCTTCATGTTGATTTCGGCAGTTCTCAACATACCTAGGAGTTCGGGAAGTGTCTTGTCTATCTCATTCATGTTGTAGTTCAAGACAAACTGCTCATAACTGTCCGGCATCGATTGCAGGATCAGATCCATGGCCAACTCTTGACCAAGAGGAAAACCCAGCCTTTCAAGGTTCTCTATATACCCAATCATCTTGAGTACGTGAGTCCCTACTGAGTCTCGAACTCCCATCTTGCACTGAAACAACGCTTTAGTGATGTCGAACCTCTCTTGACGAGCCTGCCCTTGAAACATTTTCTTGAGATGCTCGTCAATCTCCTTGCACCCCATGTTCTCATGTTGCTTCTGAAGCTCAGAGTTCATGGTGGCAAGCATAAGACACTCGACATCCAAAGCATCGTCAGTATACTTCTTATAAGTATCTTTCTCAGCACGGGAAGAATTCCCGGTTGGCACCTCGGGGGCTTCTTCTTCCAAGACATAGAGCTTTCGCTCTTGCCTGAGAACAATTCTCAGGTTCCTATACCAGTCCATGTAATTTGTCCCACTGAGCTTATCCTTCTCAAGGATGGCTCTCAGAGACAACGTGGAGTGCGCAACGCTTGCCATGGAATTCTACAAGAATTTATGCAGAATAAAATCAGTACCTAAATTTCAATTACAATTTATTCTAATTAGGACTTCAATTAAAATACTCCCACTATTTTATTCGAAATGATAGCCCTCACTAACAATTCGGAGAGTTCATGCGAGCTACTCTCTTAGTGGACAAGATCCGTATTTAACCAACACTATGAGTCCGCTTTGGCGTTCCTCTCACGATGCGGTTATTTAGGTAGGCAACGCTTGCCAATTGCATCCTCATGCAATTCTTGTATGGTTGGTGAATAACTCCTTATTCGCATCCATCATATGGTGCATGCCAACCCTATGCCTCTAGGCACTCAACCTTTGAGGTCACCTAGTTAAGCTGGACCCGATGTCGACAGTGGGATATCACAATTATCCGCTCGCACCCTTACCAAGATAGATTAATGCACCTTGCTTTGGCAAGCCCACACTTCATCGATCGAGGCAGGAAGAGTGTCATCCATCGGAAGGCATCCGAACACTTAATATTTGATGAAGGGATTTCAAATATAGGTTAACAATTAACCATGATCAACATTTGATCGACGTGCACATCCAAAGAAAAATAATTCTTCTAAAACCACATACATCCCTTATGTGCACATCCTGACACCATCAACATTTGATAGAAGGAAGGGCTAAATCTGAACATCCGGAAATTTCCAAATCCCCAGATTTACATGCATTGGACAAAGGCAAAGACAGCTCAACTTAAAGCAGTAGACAAGCTCATCTCTCTTTGTTGGATTCAAAATCCAAAACAAAATCGAGGGATGGTTACTGCTAAGGAGATCACTATTTCTAACACTTAGAAATCCACCGAAATTCCAATCGTTCTTGGCGAGGAGACCAAGACTAAATCTAGACATTTAGAAAACTTCTAAATCCCTAGGTTTACACGCACTGGAATAACAAACTTCCAAAACAACGATCATGGCCGCAACCTGGCTCTGATACCACTGTTGGGTTTCTCTATAGGGTTGGCACAACGCTTGTGCACGCAGCGGAAAAATAAACATCAAGAAAAACCCAAAGAGATGTGGATCGGGCTATGAACGTTGAATCAAGAAGTTGGCAAAACAAGGCAAAAATTACCTCGGTGGCGTTGAGTCACAACCCAACGGAGATGCTCCAAACTTTATCTACTTGCTAGTGGCGAGTTCTACGTGGAATAGTGTCCACGTTTCTGCAGAAGTCCACACGAGCGGGAGAACATCGATCTATCCGTCGCACGGATTATCGGGAAGTAGAAGACCGCACTCGGCTTTCCCACGGACTGCTAGGTCCGCGCTAGGGATTGCAGCACCAGCGACAGTCGTCGGAGAAGAGGTGGTCGACGGAGCGAACACGGCGGCGGCGGAACTCTTCCGTCGGCGGCGGGGATCGGGATCGGCGGATCGAAAGGCGGAACGGCTTCCGTCGGGTTTCGATCTGCTACAGGAGAAAAATCGCGAGCCCGTATAATCCCGAAAACCCTAAGTGTCCTATTTATACCAAGGTATAAATAAACCCAGGAAAATCGCTATCCGCAGACCACCCGAAAATAGGGTTCAGAATCGCGAGTATCAATCGGTGAGAATCGGCGACAATCAGCGAGAATCACTGAGCAGGTTCGGCGAGAATCAGTCGACGAGTATCATACAGGATCGGCGAGAATCAGAGTACAATACTCGACGATTCTCGCCGATCGTCGAGCCGCGCTCGACGATACACAACGATACTCGACGATCGTCGAGCCGCGGTCGACGACAATTGTCGAAGTAGTCGATCGTCGAGAATCAACAATTGATTCTCGACGATTCTCGTCGATCGGCGAGAATCAGAGAGACGATTCTCGCCGATCGGCGGGAATCAGAAGACGATTCTCGACTAATGTCATCGACCCTCGGACGACAATCCCAACCAGCCCTTCAAGGCAACATTTGCCCAACCGATGATCCTATATATAGGCAACACTTTGCCCATAACCCTATTCAGGTCGGTGATTGGTAACCTTTACCAACACAGTCAGTCAACCAACTTCTCCACATCTCTTATGTGCGACCCTGCAGGCTCATATCGCGTTGGCAGTGAGATTACATGTTTGATCACTTCTAGATCATCATGGTGACTCCAACAGTTGAATCTTGTGTAGTTTCGATTCTCTCCTCTATCATATGCTGCACTATTCATTTTGCAGGTACTGAAGATAGTGTACAACTATGAGGGGGAGCTAGCCCAACAGCTAAACTAGTTTCAGTCACAGTGAGATGAATATGGGAGAAAAACCTATCAGTATGCTCCCAATTGCAGAAGTCAAAAAGGGGGAGGAAAAAAGTCAAGGGATGAGAAGTATAGACAAGTGGAACAGGAAGAATGGCGGCATGCCAGGGGGAGTAAGTTATTCTACACAGGCTGGAGAAAGCGTAATACTTCTACACTCTACTACAAATTAATTTTGTTGTGATGAAATGTTGTGTTGTTAATGACCTGTATTATTTTGACTTGTTTAAATAGGGGGAGATTGTTGGGTCTATTGATCCCAAAATCCTAGATTTGTAAGAAGTCAAACGGGTCAATGATATATACACATAATATATTTGATGTGTGATCTAGTTCTTGCATGCAGACAGTCCATGATTGGACAAGTGAGGAAAAATGAGTTGGGCAGTAAACTCAAATTTTGTCAAACTCAGCTCAGAGTTCATCGAACTCAGCTCAGAGTTCATCGAACTCAGCTCACTGATCGTCAAGCATAACTCAACATTTAGTGGGATACGCACAAGAGTTCAGGTTTCAACTTTCATCAAGCTCAACTTGAAGTTCATCGAGCTCAGCTTGCAAATCGTCAAACTCAGCTCAACATTTGTTAAGTTAAAGCCAAAAAAATCAACTAAGGCAAAAAATGCTGAAACCGCTGAGAAGATTAAAGTTCGCCTAGCTCAGCTTACAAATCATTGAACTCAGCTCAACAATTGTTAAGCTAAAGGCAGAAAAAACAACTTAGTTAAACAGCGTTGAGTCTGTTGAGAAGAAGTCGTTGAGACCGCTGAGAAGATTAAAGTTGGTCAAGCTCAGCACACATAGCATCGAACGCAGCTAAAAGCCAGAAAATATGTCTAAGGCAAAAGTGCTGAGACCGCTGAGAAGAAGGCATTGGACTGCTGAGACAACTGAGTCAGCTGAAAAGATAGCGTTGAGACCACTGAGACAGCTGAGACCATTGGGACGATAGCTGAGAAGATAGCATTGAGACTGTTGAGACAGCTGAGACAGCTGAGAAGATTGCATTGAGACGGCTGAGACAGCAGAGATAATTGGCTGGAAATTTCTAAGTCCAGAAGCGTTGGGTGAAGCAGATTCACTCAACGCTTCTAA